>QLOD02000002.1:4471074-4487694 GCA_003260245.2 Sideroxylon spinosum
CTTGTCCATTGCAGGTAGATAAATTTCCATAAATTGAACCCATGTGTTGTAGATCCCATAAATCGCTCATCCACCCCCCCCCCCCCCAAAAAAAATAAAAAAAAAAGAAAAAAAAAACGTTGATCTTTTAATTATTTTTTAATTAAATTAATATAAATTACTTAACAATAAAATAAAATAAAATTCCCCCGACAAACATTAACATGCTAACTAAAAATCACTGATGAGGACCGCGGCCAAATTAGTGGCAGACAGTTTTCTGTCAATAAATATGGTCTACACGTCACTTTTGATGAGAGTTGGAATTCATCACCCCCGCAAAGCCAGGGTTAATAAAAAGTTAATAGAGTGTAACGCGTTATTTATTTTTTTGATATTTGGAGAATAAATTTAAATTTTTTTACAGAACTCATTTAAACATAGTTGGATTACCTATTCGAACGATTTTTATATACTGTATCAGACTTTTGAACTGACATGACTTATTCAAATGTAATCGAACTGTTTGGGTTAGAAAAATTGACGGAAATTGATAAAAATTGACAAAATTTTATTAAAAAATTTATAAAATATAGAGTTTTAAAATAAATATACAAAAAAATGAGAATATGTAAAATTAGGAAAACTTAATAAAAATTTATAATTTTTTGTAAAAAATTAGACTCGCAAGCAACCTTAGGCATGTAAATTTTAAGGAAGTGAGATCCAACTACATTACAGAACCAAAAGTCAGTGGACCAAAAAGCAAATATGCTCAAAAAGTCTATTATCTTGCTCGTGCTTCTTTTTTATAATAGTTTCTAGGTAAAGATATTCATTGTGAATGTGGCAGCGAAAGGAGGATGATGGGGCGGGGTGAAACTGCAATAGTTAGGCCATGGGTTTTGCTCTTTGTTTTGTTTCTGTTTATGTCACTCAAGAACTCTTCATCGACTGGGGACGACACTCTTGCAGCAGGCCAAAATCTCTCGGCGACAAAAACTCTAATATCCCAAGGAGGCATTTTTGAACTGGGTTTCTTCAGTAAAGGTAAAGCCCATTCTCTCAAGTTTTATCTTGGCATATGGCATAATAAGAACTTTGCAGAACAGAGTATAGTTTGGGTTGCTAACAGAGACAACCCACTTTCTCATTCATCTTCTGCTGTTCTTGAACTATCTGAGGATGGTAATTTAGTTATCCTTGATGATTCATCTAAAACCCGGGTTTGGACGACGAACTTGGTGCCACAAACATCTAATTCTACAGAAGCCGTGCTTCTTCGTGATGGCAATTTTGTACTAAGGAATAGTTCAAAGCCGTCCATTATATATTGGCAGAGTTTTGATCACCCGACCGACACAATCTTGCCCGGTGGAAAGCTTGGCATAAATAAACTTACTGGCAAAACCACACGTCTTTCTTCGTGGAAAAACTCGGAAGATCCCGCTCCAGGGATGTTTTCGCTTACGATGGACCCAAATGGAAGCCTTCAGTTCTTCATAGAATGGAACATGTCCAGAAGGTATTGGAGTACTGGAATATGGAATGGTCAAACATTTAGCTCAGTTCCCGAATTGAGACTAAACGACCTTTACAATTACACTTTTGTCTCGAATGACAGAGAGAGCTATTTTACCTACTCAGTTTACAACAAAATAGACATACCATCGAAATTTGTGATGGATCAATCAGGACAGATTAGACTGCTAAGAATTGCAGAAGGTACTCGGAGTTGGTATCTATTTTGGGCACTACCAAGGGAACAATCTGATGTTTTTGCTCTTTGCGGGGCCTTTGGCATCTTCAATGAGGAGGACCCCTTGAACCCTTGCGCGTGTTTGCAAGGTTTTGAAGCGCTTTCAGAAACACAGCTAAATAGCCAGTCAAGTGGATGTGTGAGGAAAACCCTTTGCAGTGTGACACTAAATTTTCCAATGGAAAAAATGATGGGTTCTCAAATATTCCTAATGTGAAATTTCCTGCAAATTCAAAAACATATCCTTCTACTGATAGCAAAAGGTGTAAATCTGCTTGTATGCAGAATTGTTCGTGCACAGCTTATGCCTGTAATAGTAGTGGGTGTTCAATATGGGAAGGAGCTTTATTGAATTTACAATCCTCAGATGAGAACAATACCAAACAAGATATCTACATAAAGCTTGCTGCATCTGAGCTTCAAGGTGCTGGAGGTATGTGTCTGCAATTGATGAAAGTAACTTCTAATGAAGTCTCTTCCATTGCACATGTGCTGCTTGTTTGTTCCTTTATTTTTATTTTTTTGGGTTTCAAAAAACTTCACGGTATTCATCATTCTAATCTCTCAATTCAGGAAACAGAAATAAGTTGTGGGTCATAGCAATTGCAGTTCCCCTTACTATGATTATCTCATGCTTCTTTATTTGGTACTTCTGCAGGAGAAAGTTCAGCAAAAATGGTATGTACTAGTTTTAGCTAGGTTTCAAAACTCATACTCAACTCATTCATAAAATGATTACTAATTTTACGTAAGATGATCAAAACATGACCCCTTTGAATAGCATATTTTAGAACAATTTGGTTAAGAATTGACAGGTACTCAATTGAGAGTATCTTAAAACTGCTCCCATTGTGAATTTCAATTATTTTAAAATTGTTGTTCATTTCTTGTTGCTCTATGTTAAACAGGGACACGCTATCCAAGTGAGGATTTGTATTTATTTGATTTCGACGGTAGTTCGACTGCAACTGATCCTAAAACAAAACCCCGCTATAATTTAATGAGTGGGAAGAAACATAATGATTTGCCATTCTTCAGTTTTGTGAGTGTTTCTATTGCAACGGGTGGTTTCTTACCAGTCAATATGCTTGGAGAGGGAGGTTTTGGACCTGTTTACAAGGTAAGATTCAATATTTAAATTAACTGCTTTAGATTAGAATCACCATCACTGGATATCTTAGGTCACACTAGATCAATGTCGCAAAACAATCTTATTGAGAAACAAGTTAAGAAGGGAAGTTATGATAGTTCATTTAATTGATGACTCCATCTTGACATCATCCTTGGAACATAGATTCAACATTTATTTAGCTTATTATACACCAAGCAAGAGTTCCCCCCCCCTCTATTTTTGTTAAAACTCCGTTTGAAACTTTGAAATTTATCCAAAAATCTCTAAAAGTGACTAAATTTTTACCTCACTACACGAATATGAACCTACAACTTCTATGAGTTTTTTTTTTAACTTTTTGTCACTTCAAATGCACCTTAAATTTAAACAGGGTGAATTACTCAATGGACGAAAAATAGCAGTGAAGAGGCTTTCAAAACGATCGGGACAAGGTTTGGAGGAGTTTAGAAATGAGACAATACTGATTGCCAAACTCCAGCATCGAAATCTTGTTAGACTCTTGGGTTGTTGTATCGAACGAAATGAAAATATATTGATCTATGAGTACATGCCCAACAAAAGTCTAGATTTCTTCCTATTTGGTTAGTTTTTCTCTACCATATGTATTTTTATCTTGTGTAAATTTATTTATAGTGCCAAAAACCATTTTGATGTAAACTTGAGACAGATTCCAACAAGCGAGGTGAACTAGATTGGAAGACACGCAGTCGTATAATTGAAGGCATTGCTCAAGGGCTTCTTTACCTACATCAATACTCAAGATTGCGCATTATTCATAGAGATCTAAAAGCCAGTAACATTCTTTTGGATGCTGAAATGAATCCAAGGATATCAGATTTTGGCATGGCTCGTATGTTTGGTGGTAATGAGCTACAAGTAAGCACAAACCGGATTGTTGGAACATAGTAAGTGTGGAAAACAAATATTCCTTAGCCTACATGTATACAATATATATATCACTAGTTACTAAAAGATTGTTTCTACTTTTAACTTTTAAAACTTAGTGGCTATATGGCTCCTGAATATGCAATGGAAGGTCGCTTCTCCATAAAGTCTGATATCTTTAGCTTTGGAGTGCTGTTGCTGGAGATAATAAGTGGCAAGAGGAATTCTCGTTTTTATCACCCTAATTATCTCAATCTCGTTGTTTATGTGAGAATCTAGCAAGACCTTTCGTGACATTTTGCTTTGATTTTCTCCTTCCTTTTGATATTAAAATAAATTTCATACCAAACAATGCTATGTATTGCATCTTTACGACTGAAATTTTCAGGCATGGGATCTTTGGAGTGCTAATAATGGCTTAGACCTGCTGGATCCGATCCTTGATTGTCCTTGTTCTAGTCTGAGATACATCAACATAGAACTTCTTTGCGTGCAAGAGAATCCAACTGATCGGCCTACAACTACTGATGTTGTTGCGATGCTTGGAAATGAAGTTGTACCCCTGCCAACACCTAAGCAACCTGCATTTTATACCAGTCACGCCGTAGACACAAATTCAACACCACCCAACAGGGCCGGGACTTGTTCAGTTAATGATGTAACTATTTCAATGATGCAAGCCAGATAATTAAGTGGTAAGAATTCGTTTTCTAACCCTGAATTTTTATTTCAATTGTTTCACCGTATGTCTTATAAAAAAAGAATTCTTATGAATTCCTGTTTCCACTCTCTTCATCTACTTGTTTTGACCAGTGGAAACCAGCCCGGGGCAACAAAGACAGCAGTAGATAAAAGTTGCTTGCAAAATTAAGCAGGAAAGAGAAACACCCCTTTGTGCGTCTTTCTGGTATTTATGATTACTTGAAGGATATCAAAATATTATTTTCCCAAAACATGAGTGGCTCTATTTTTCCCAAAAAAAAAAAAAAACATTTTTCATTGAAACAAACGTTTTTTTTTTTTTTTTAATAATTTCGTTTACCACATCGCTTGCTTTCAACATGATTGTTATTATTATATAATAGCATATACACCTTGTGGCATGTCACGATTTTAGGAGGAAACTAAGAATTCGTTTTAATAAAACTAAAAATTCGAGCATGTTAATTACGTGTAATCTCAATTGTCAATTTGCGTGGGAGTCGGACGAGATTCATACGGATAAAGAATACATATTGGCATTGCCTATTTATTAAAGGCGTGGAGAGCTTACATGGTTGAGGGACTTATGCGGTGCAACAGGAATCCTTAAATTAACACATAGCACTTGTTTTACAGTAGGGCCCGAATTCATTTTACAAGAGCTTCAATCCCAACCTTACCTTAATTACAAATGATTGCGCCATATAAAATGGGATCCCAAGTATTAGCGATGGAAATTGTTTCATCAATTGATGCTAACATTGAAGTTGTCCATTTACTAAAGATAAGGAGAGCTTGCAAGGCTTACATTGTTGAGAAGTGATTGTGGGGCATAGCCCCCTAATCCAATCCAATTGGGAGGGGTAAAATAGGAAAAGAACCTAAACTTTTGGTTACTTTGATATTTTTTACTAAGTTTTAACGGTTGATTTAACAAAAAAAAAAAATGGCAAATATTAACATCTCAAAGCAAGGGAGGTAAATGTAATTTTAAAAATTGAGGGTAGCAAGTGTAATTACCCAAATGTTGATAGAAGGTTAGTAAAATTTTTCCAATTTACAATTGTATAACTATGCATAATATACTATATTAAACAGATATTTAACAAGTATCCTCAAGGTACTAGGTATCGAGTGTTCTATAGACAAATTTCAAACTAGGCTCGTGCCACACCCCAAATTTAAAGCTGAGACCGGCCATGAACCACAGTGTCTTAGTCCATGGCACACGCAAACCTTTATAAATCCAAACTACTAACATTTACAGTAATAATAAAATAAAAACCAAAGTAATTGAGTCAAATATAATATTCCAAATAAAATCAACCAATCTAGTCCACAATAATAAGAAGTCCCAAATTTTAGATAATTCAATAATACCTAAACTCTCAAACCCACATAGACGATTAAACAATCCTATAAAAGGTCACAGCCTCATGATATTACGGTCCCAAAGTAATCTAGCATTCTTAAGTATAATCCTTTCATCTCACCTTAAAAATGTTAAAAATGAAGAGTGAGCTAAAAGCCTAGTAATAATGAATTGCCAAGCCAAAAATAATAATAGCAATTTGAAAATAATAAATTTTCAAATATACAATTTAACTAAAAGAAATTTTCAAGTAAAAATATTCATGCATAATAATTTCAAAACCTATACGTCAGAATACAATAACATCCATAAAACAACCCATCAATCACAATGTGATGACAAATATTAATACATGGATTATTACATAGGAATCAATTATCAAGTTTGTCAATATAATTTCTCATGGGCAATGTCTGTTATATCCAACATCGCACTTAGAATCACCCAGTCTACCTCATGGGTTCTTCCCTAAGCCAATCTGATTGAGGTCACCACGGTTTTCACGGCCTGCTCCTTCAATCGTTTAGAACTAGGGTCACCACAGTTTTCACAGACCTGTTCTCTAGTTGCCAGAGTCACACCACCTAAGGAACTTGTCTCCTGGACTTTTATTTCAATTCCAGTAACTATAAAATATTTATTCATAACAATCCCATAAGTTCCAAAACTGAACACAAGTGTTCAAATAATTTTTCTCTATACTCAATAGCACAAAACGTATAATCTTTTTATCAAAATAATAGAATTTTTTGCAAGATATAATTTAGAAAATTTAATTTTCAAAACCTTTATGCATAGAATAATTTATAAAATTAATAGTAACAAGCCAACCCACTCACCTAATGTCCAAAGGTGTAGAAGTAAAATAAATCAGGAAAATTCATCACAATCTTGAATACACAAATATAAATATTTCTTATTTTAAAATCCTATCATAAAATAAAAATAAAATTATTAATACCAAAGTCCCTCCATCAAAATAATTAATAAAACTCTTATTGAATAATTTTAATAAACATCTACCAAATCTTCTGCAGCAGTCCCCTTTTTGTTTTCGAACGCCTAATCATACTTGTGTATATATACACACATATATACGATTGTCTTCGTAAGCAAGCTTTCCCTTCTAATTTCACATCATTCTAAATCAATCAATTACATTTTTTTCTCTCTGCCAACAACTTCCGTCAATATAATCCTCCTATTATAGATATGCGTACATTTACACTCTTAGTGATACGCTATGTCAGCTGTCTCTTTTTTTTTTTTTTTTCTTTTTTTGAAAAGCCAAACCTAACTTATACACACACATATATGTATATACACACTAATCTACAATCCTTTTCATCAATAATCTAGGGAGAAAAGTAACAAATGCTAACATTTGGGATTCTTCTTCACCTACACACGCAGCCTTTATCTTTCTCTTCTTCTCTATCTTTTTTAATATAGAATAAAATAAAACCCTAATCATCATCTTTCTCTCCTTCTCTCTTTATATTTCTCAAATAACATATAATGAAACCCTAATTGGTTTTTTTATTTATATATGTGACTTCTTAATTAGGTGTCATCACGTCCACCTAAATTACAGTGAACGTCCAGTTATAACCCAATAACAAAAATTCTTTAAAATATCCAGTGGTCCACACTTATCCAAAGATAAATAAATTTATAATTTAAATATTATTTAAATAAACTCAAATAATTACGTAATAAAAATTCAATTCATAAATAATTAAAAATCCGGGTTATAACATCTCCCCTTGTTGAAAAGAGTTTCATCCTCAAAACTTACCTCAAATATTGTGAATGAATCCGGATACTTCCCTATCACTTTCTCCTCCCACTCCTATGTAGCATCTTCTGAGTGTGGTTATGCCACAAAACTTTAACGAACCAATTTACTTTATTACGAAGCACCTTCTCTATTAAAAAATACATTGGCTATTTTTTGAAATTTATGAATGGGGTTTTTATTACTGTCAGAATATCAAAATTTTTGATATAATTATCTTGATCTAATTCAACAAATAGTCAAAGATTCATAGATTTAAAGTTTTCAGATAAAATATATGCACCCTAGATCAAATTCTTTGAGTTCATGCATGATAATTAAATTAAGTTATATATTAGTATTCTTTGGAGCACAGTGCATAAAGGATTCGATCATTATGTATTTTTTTTTAAGACTTATTTTCTGCGAAAACAAAAATTTCATCTTTTTTGTTTTATATGTTGATGCTATTTTGTTAGCCAGTAGTGATTTCGGTTTGTTGCATGAGACTAAGGAGTTATTGTTTAAGAATTTTGATATGAATGATCGTGGAGAAGCTTCATTTGTTTTAGGCATTGAAATTCAATGAGATAGGTCTCATGGTTTGTTGGGACTTTCTCAAATAGCCTATATTGATCTAGTGTTGAATACGTTTAATATGCAAAATTGTGGACCTCGAGAAGCAGCCAACGTGAAAGGAGATAAACTCAGTAAAAAAACAGTACCCTAAGAATGATGTTAAGAAAGAAAATATGATGAATGTCCATTACTCTAGTGTTGTGGTTAGTGTAATGTATGCTCAAGTTTATACAAGACCAGATATTTCATATGCTACAAATGTTCTGGGTAGATTCCTTTCTAATCCAGGACATGATCATTGGGTGGCAATGAAGAAAGTTTTAAGACACTTACAGTGAACAAAAAATTACATGCTAATGTGTAAAAGAGTTGAGCATCTTGAGACAATTGGCTGCTTAGATTTAGATTTTGAAGGTTGCCAAGATGAAGTCTACATCTGGTTATATTTATGATGGCCGGAGGAGCAATCTCTTGGAAAAGTGTTAACCAGACCTTTACAGCTTCATCCACTTTGCACACAAAGTTTGTAGCATGCTATGGGGGCGGTAACATATGCTGTTTGGTTGCTTAATTTCATTTGAGGGCTTATGATGACAAAATCTATTCCGAGGCCTTTGAAAATATATTGTGATAATAGCATTGTTATATTCTTCTCTAAGAATAACAAAAGTTCTGGTGGATTAAAATATGTTGAGATAAAGTATCTTACTATTAGAGATCATGTGAAGAACAAAGATGTTATGATTGAGCATATCAATACACAGGCCATGATAGCTAATCCAATAACTAAGCCATTGTGACATGTCACTTTTAATAAGCATGTTTATGATATGGATGTTCTATAATCTTTTGATGTACTTAATTAGTAGAAGAGTTTTATTTTGTGTTATTACATTGTCTTAGAATTACTTTTGTAAACATAAAATTTTGTTTTTTGAACACTTTTAATGGCATTATTGTTCTTGGTTATCTTCATTATTGTATGTGCATATGAGATATGATAAATAGTCATAGTTTGAGTTTTATCAATCTCAAATTTAAGTGTTGATGGCTTAGTATATCTCGTTAAGATTACTAGAGATATATATGTTATAATATGTCTCATATGTGTTACAGAGACAATACAGCTTATACTATAATTGGTGGATTTCGCTCTGTGGCTTATAATTGAAGCATGTGTAACGGAGAAATCATACATGAGAGGACTGATAAGTAACCGTATAAATTTAGATCATATGAGAAAAAAAAAATTTTTTTTTGATCGGTTATGAGAAAACTATTACTTGCTACACTACTATATCTTAATTCATGTCAATATTGTTATCAATATTTGTAATCATGGAAGGTCCTATGTCAATAAAGGACGTACATACCGCCATGGTGTGATATTAATAATCTCGTTGGGCTAAATTGTGTTGAAATGTGTAGTCTCAACTGTATTAGTGTTGTTTATGGCCACCTACGAGTTTCGTTATTCAGTTTATTGAGTTCACAATTAATGTCACCTAAGTGGGAGAATGTTAGAATATTATTAGGCTTCCATTAATTATTTGGTGAGGACTGAATATAATATAGTTATAATGAGAAATTAGTTAGGCTTTATTTGTTATGTTTCAATTTAGTGGTAAGCCCACATACACCCGATTAATAAGATCTAGTTGAACGGCGTAGTATAGGCCCTTGAGTCTAATAGTAGCTCGTAATGGGAGGACCCTATTAGAATCTATAAATACAACTTATTGGCTAAGTCTCCACTCCACTCTTAACTTTAGAAAACCCTAGTATTTTGGCTATCCCATTAAAAGCCGTTGTTGAGAATAAGAAAAAGATTGGAAGTTGGACTAAATTGTGTTGAAAGGTGCAGTCTCAATTGTATTAGTGTTGTTTGTGGCCACCTATGAGTTTCGTTATTCAGTTTATTGAGTTCACAAGTAATGTCACCCAAGTGGGAGAATGTTAGGATATTATTAGGCTTCCATTAATTATTTGGTGAGGACTGAATATAATACAGTTATAATGAGACAATTAATTAGGCTTTATTTGTTATGATCCAATTTAGTGTTAAGCCCATATACACCCGATTAATAAGATATAGTTGAAAGGGTTAGTGTAGGCCCTTGAGTCTAATAGTAGCACGTAACGGGAGAGCTCTATTAGAATCTATAAATACAACTTATTGGCTAAGTCTCCACTCCACTCTTAACTTTTGAAAACCCTAGTGTTTTGGCTGTCCCATTAAAAGACGTCGTTGAGAATAAGAGAAAGAGTGGAAACTCTAGCCATTCGCTGTAATTTTGTGTGCCTCAATTATACTAAACAATCAAGATGACGGCAAATAATATAGGTATGAGTTTTATTTCTTAATTTTAGTTGTTTTAATATTCATATGTTAATTTTACAAGTTTATTACATGGGTTAATCATATAATTTATGCTATTGAGCATGGAAAAAAATTATTTGAACACTTGTGTTCAATTTAATTTTATGGGAATTGTGATAGATATTTAATTGTGGATATTGGAATTGAAATAGAAGTCCAGGGAACAGGCTCCTTAAGTGGTGTGACTCTGGAAACTAGGGAACAGGCCCGTGAAAACCGTGGTGACCTTAGTTCTCAATGATTGTAGGAGTAGGCTCGTTAAAACAACAGTGTCCTCAATCGGATCGGCTTAAGGAAAAACCCAGGAGTCAGACCAAGTGACTCTAAGTGCGATATCGAATTCAACAAGCACTACCCATGAGAAATTTTATTGGCACACTAGATAACTGATTCCTATGTGATAATTCACATATTAATATTTGTCATCACTGTTGTAATTGATGGGTTGTTTTATGGATTTTTGCACTTTGGTTTTGAAATTATTATTTATGTAGGGATATTTTTACTTGAAAATTTCTTTTGATTAAATTGTTTATTTTAAATTTTATTATTTGCAAATTAATATTATTATTTTTGGCTTGACAATCCATTCATTAGACTTTTAGCTCACTTCTCATTTTTAATATTTTTTAGATAGGAGAAAAAAGTCACAGTCGAGAATTCTGGATTAGTTTGGAACCATAGCATTGTGAGTCTGTGACCTCCTATAGAACCTTAGCCCATGGTACATATAAACCTTCATAAACCAAACTACTACATATATAGTAGTAATAAAATAAAATCCTAAATAATTGAGTCAATATAATACTCCAAATAAAATCAATCAACTAATCCTCAAAAATAATAGCTTCAAAATTTATACAACTCATTTATATCTAAATTCTCAAACCAAAAATAAATAATTAACTATTCATAAAGAAGGTCAAAAACTCATGATGTCACGATCCCAAATCCAATCAAAATTTTTTTACTATGATCTTTTCTTCTCACTTGAAAAATATCAAAAGTGGGGAGTGAGTTAAAAGCTCAATGAATGGATTGCCAAGCCCAAAATAATAATAAATGCAATTTGAAAACAATAAATTTTCAAATAAAAACTTTAACCAAAAGAAATTTTCAAGTAAAAATATCCATACATAATAATTTCAAAACTTGCATATCATAGTGCAAATACATCCACAATCAACACTTTAATCACAATAGTGATGTTAAACATTAATCCGTGGACTATCATATGGGAATTAAATATAACATGTGCCAATATAATTTCTCATGGGCAGTGCTATTAGATCCAACATCGAACTCAGAGTCACCTAGCCTGGCTTCTGGGTTCTTCCCTAAGCCGATCCGATTGAGGTCACCACGGTTTTCACAGGCTTGTTTCTAAAATTGTTGAGAACTAGGATCACCACGATTTTTACAGGCCTACTCCCTGGTTGCCAGAGTCACACTACTTAAGGAGCCTATCCCCTATAATTTTATTTCAATTCCAATAATCACAATTAATTATTCATCACAATTCCTATAAAATCAAACTAAACAAAAACGTTCAAATTATTTTTCTCTATGCTCAATAGCATAAAACATATAATATGTTTATCAAAATAATATTTTTTTCACAAATAATAATTCAGAAAATTCAACTTTCAAACCTTTATGCGTGGAATAATTTACAAAATTAATATTAGTAAGCCAAACCACACTCCCGGTGTCTAAAGATATACACGTAAAATATACCAGGATATTCCGTTATAATCCTAAATCCATCTTAATTAAAAATTATTAACTCTCTCCATCTAAATAATTAACACTAATAACTATCCTATTTATTAATTCTAATGAATAATCATTAAAACAAGCCTAGGGCAATAGACGCCATTCTCACCTTTTTCTTTTTTTTTTTTCTTTTTTTCAATCGCCAACATCTTCCATAAAACCATCAATTAACACCTATACATATACACACCATGGGCAAGTAAGTGACAAGCCATTTTTTTTTTTAACATACCCCCACTCACTGTCAATCCGTCAATGAATTATATGTGCAAATCACGTAGCCATCAATGAAATAGATACACGACACCCATTAACTAATCTCCTTTTAACTCTTTGCCCATCTCATTCATGAATAGCATTCAATGAAGAACAAATAAATAAAGAAAACTATCCTTTGAAATTTCCTTCCCTTTAACTACCGCAGCTTTCTCTTTTCTTCCTCATTCCTTCTCTCTCTCTCTCTCTTTATTTTAAATATAATAAGCCCTAATAGCTTCTTTAATCGTATGTCACCACGTTCATTTAAATTGTGATGGATCTCCAACCATAAATTTATTCAAAAATAAATGAATCAATAATTTAAATGTTGCTTAAATAAACCTAACTAAATTCTTAAAAATATAACACATAAATAAATTAAATTTAATAAATAAATAATTTCTAGGTTATAATATCCCGATCTTATTTGGGTATTTTTCGATAGGTTTTTGACTAGTTTTATCGGGTTAGGCACCTTGTAAATCTGTCCTATTGATATTCTTACGTGTATTTATGTATTTTTTCAAGAGTTTTGCAAGAGGAAATAGGATTTTGACTCACATCATAGTCACATCACTTTAGGTGGTGGGCCTTTGCTTTCTCGTCGCCATTTAGCGCTCAGCTATCAAATCAGAGGATTCATTTGCGCACGAGTGGAATTGATAGGTCTAAAGTAGTTGAAAGAAGCTATAATTAGCTCATGAACTCCCTATAAAAATAAGAGGCGAGACAGACATAAATATAGACCATCTTCTCTCTAACTTCTCTATTTTCCATATATTTGGGACTTTCATTAACTTGTTTGTTTATGTGACCTCGACAGACACCTCCTCGTTAGTCATTTATTCTGATTTTTTTTTCCTTTTCTTTTTTCGGCTTTTAGAGCTCAGTGTAAGAGAAGCGAAGGAGGTGGCACATCGAGCACTTGTAGTGAATATTTTGTTCCTGTGCAGATTTCATTAACAAATTTGACTAGGGGTAAACATGGACCGAGCCAAGTTTGGGCTGGCTTATTAATATTTTTATGACGGTTAGGCCAGGTCTAAAAGAAATCAGGTCTAGGTTTTGAATCCCAAACCCGCTCACTTAAATCTACTTATTTAACAATCCCAAATCCTATACGATTAGTTAACACACTCAAACTTGTTTATAAGCCCCAAAAAAAAATAAGAGGGAGGGATTGAAAAATAATCAGGTCTAGGTTTTGAATCAGGTCTATGTCCATTCCTAGATTGGACCATATATACATATCCATAAATTATTGTGTAAGCCTGTCAATGGTTAGTTTTCATCTAGATTCGATTCGGACCAGATCCAATAATACTATATTAATTCCGTCCAATTAAATACGTGATCCAATAAATCTAGATCCATTAGGTTCAAGAACTAATTGATCTAGATCCAAATGATTCACCAAACCAATTATTTTTTAAAATAAAAAAACAATGTTTAAAAAATAAATAAATATATATATATATTTTTATGTATTTCTTTTTCCTTAATTAAAAAGCATTGTAAAAAGATAACTTTACATATTAGTATTTTAAAAAAAAAAAAATTCAATGTGGAGCATTTACTATGTATATTGCGGTGTGTTTTTTCATTACTAGGTGCTTTTTCATTACCATACGAATGCGGAAATTCTTCGAAAAATGAGATATTTTTTCAGTGAAAAGTTTTACTTTTGTTACAAAAGTACTCAGTAAATATTTATAAAACCAGCTAAAAGTTCCATATAAATATATACACACTTATTAAACTAAATTTCATGATTAAAAAATAAACAAAATATTAAAATTCTCAATCATACCAATCATGATTTATCATTTTTTTTTTTTTTTTGCTTCTTGTACATAAATAATATATATATTTTTTGAATAAAATATTTTTTTTATTTTTATGAAATGATGATTTTAAAAAAAAAATATTATATTTTTTTCAAAACGAATTGATCAGCGTGTATATGGATTTAGACTGGATCTTACAAATTGAATCCGATTAGTTTTGGATCTGAATCAGATCCATTGTATATATATATATATATTTTTATTTTTTTTTTGACAAGGGTAAATTATTGCACGGACAATAAACAGAGAGGCATGTAAAAGAGTCGGGTCATTTGATTTATAAATTGCTGAGCTTTGCAGAATTTTCCATCCTATATTCAATATCTTTATATTTTCAAGTTACCTGAAGATTGAGAAGTTTCAATAGGGGTACCTACCACCCAGTGAGTGGGAACATGAAGATTGAGAAGTTCCAGCAGGTTAAACAATGATAATCAAAAAAGCCAGAACTCATTCTATTCCTAGACCAATTATGGACACCAGCACAATCATGTGCATGGTATCCGACGGGACTAAAGATGCTCATTCTCAAGGGCACCTAGAGGACTCGAACAGAGATGTCACACCATAAATTTGCTATAAAAAGCCAGAATCTATAAGCAAAACACAACTGTTATTTCAGATGCCTTCAAATTAACTACCTGTATCCTGGACAGAGGACAAGCATGCATGTGTTTTGAACCAACTAGTTTCAACAAAAATTTACAGGCTAATATCCACAGTAACTGATGGGTGTGATTTTTGATACTCAGAAATCCCCTCTAAGTGGGGGAAAGATTTATATCTATCTTTGGGGGCAAGATTTGTGGAATCAAATCCCATAGAGATATATTCGGAAATCTATAGAATATTCTTATAAATAGGAGTAAAAATCACCTTCATAGGTACGTAATTTTTACCTTGCCGTTATTTCTGTCAAATTGAATCCTCAATTTTGTTAATAATTTAAGCATCGGAGAGTCTTTAGCAGCAACAACACCAGTCTTTAGCAGGTACCACACCGGTGCTCACGACGGATAGATTTCCATAGTTTTCCGGCAGATCAGGTTCTTGGAGGCCCAAATCAAGAACCACAAAATTTCACTATCGTCTATAACTAAGTTGGTCAACCCCAAGTTTAGCAACATAAAGGGTTCTTTTAAATTTGGAAAGCAAGAGCAGAGATAGAGTATGCTATGAACCCAAATTAATTAGTTAGAATATTATTAGTTAGTTAGCTCAGTTGTTGTAATGAATTCTATAAATAGGGAATTATTATAAAAAAATAAAAAGATCATGGAAAGAAAAATCATCTTTGAAAATTAATCTCAATTGGAGAGAGAGTTACTCCCGAATCAAATCTCAATTTTTTTAGGGAAAAATTCAAAAAAACCCCTGTAGTATGACCCAAACATCAAATAGATACTTGTACTTAACTGAATATCAAATGAACACACATACTTTGACAACGTTAATCAAATAGACACCTGCCGTTCTCTTTCGTCAAATTGATAGCCACGGACGCTGGGTTTGACTTAACGGCATACGCTAAGCACATGACATGGCAAGAATTGGTCACATGAGACGCATGTGAGGGAAATATATCACACGGTCACAACCATTTCATCTCATATCCCACTCATCTGCCCCACTCATCCGCAAGCAGGGTTCCAATCCCACGATGAATGACAGTGCTTGCTCTAATGCTCGCTCCATCTCTCAGAGCTCTCAAAATTTTGAGGAAAAACTGTGCATCGTCTATGGAAACCGAAAGGCCATTCGCACTTCTTGGACCAATTCTAACCCAAGTAAAAAGTTCTTTACCTGCACAAGATGTGACAACAAAGACTTTGGGGGTTGGGTGGATCCCCCTATGCGCAGAAGGTCTGTTTAAATCATTCCTGGGCTGCTGAGGAAGGTTTACAAGTTAGAGACTGAGATTGCAAAACTAAAGGCTAAAGAGTTGAAGATGAAGGTGTACCTTGCGGTAACTTGAGCTATTGTTGTAACAGTGGTGGTTGGGAAGAAATGGTTTTGATTTTTAGATCCCTCGGTTAAAAATTCGACTTGGCTGAGTGTGCGTGGAACATGGTGGTTGTGTGTTATCAAGCGGATATAAAATGGTTGACTGATTTTTGTGCTTTAATGGTTGTAATGGGTTTAGACTATGTAATGTTATCATGCTATGAATGAAA
>QLOD02000002.1:4524980-4554747 GCA_003260245.2 Sideroxylon spinosum
AGAGGGAGAGGAAGATCTAAGAGAAGTTGGAAAGAAACTATTAGACATGACCTTGTCTCTATGACCTTGTCTCTATGGATTTAACGGAGGACATGGCCCTCAACAGATTTGATTGGCGTCGTCACCGACCCCACCTAGTGAGAAAATGCTTAGTTTGATTTGGTTTGGTTGGGTATAAATTGGTAAAATTTTTACAAGTCAATATAATGCTTACTGATATAGAAGTTTTGTAGGGGTGCGCACACATGGTTATGGGGTGCAATACCAAAAGTAATGGTTGAATATTCAACTCAATTCAAAAAAGGCTTCTCATTTATTTTGTTTTGGCTACAGAATTATCATTGTAACTAAATCACATGATACCTTGCTTGTCGGCATTAACTTAGTTCATACTATGGCACCCCTTATGCGAACAATAGTCCTTCCGTATTGTTGCATTATTGGTTATATTGCACATGCAAAGCTTCATATCTATTTTATCTTTTCTTTTGCTCCTAGGGCCGCTATTAATTTTGGCTCACAAATGTTTGAAGTAAAATTTTATGTTTCTTGTCTTGCCATGCTTCCATATCAACGCTACTATTTTAGCTCAACTCATTTTGTGGAATCACAAGCATGTGAGATTAAGAGCAAATTGTGGAATATTTTTTTGAAATGTGAATGTGACGAAATGTTACTTTTGTGCATGGGCTTGCACTTATACATCGTGTTAATTGTAGTCACTAATTCTTGAGTTTGAAATATTGTTAGTTTTTAATGTGCAACTTTATCATTGATGCATAACAAGTTCTCTATCTATCCCCTTATAATGATTAATTACATTGTTATATTTTTCAAATAGGAACCAAAGGACATTTCGCCCCAAAAAAAGTGCACCTTCAGGGAGTAAGGTTGTTCTCTTTATTCTATGCAAAATATTTTTCCCTTCAGTGTTATTTTGTCCTTTTCCTTCGATTAGTTCAACATGGGTTGATATTTAGTGTTCTTTTTCTGCTTAAGCTTTATACATTCAAAATTATCATATCTTTATTTCTTTTAGGCAATGTTCATTTTAACTAGAAGTGGCAAGCGTGATTGTCTTCGAAAAGAAGTGAAAAGTGTGGTGCAGTATAAAAAATTAAGTATAGATGGAAACAATAATATTGGCGACAAGGTTGTTTTAATGAATGAACATGAAGGCTGCCAAGTGCAAGAGGCTCCCGCCTATAAGGGGTATAAGGGGTTTAGAGAGGAGCAATGTACGCAATCTTATTCCCAGTAGCTAGAGAGAATTTTTTGGGTATTGAATCCATAATATCCAGCTTACAAAGAAGCAACCTCACCATTGCACCAAGGCTCACTCTATTATGCATGAACATGCTTAGCCACAATTAAAGTTGATTCCACTCCCTGTCATCTTGTAGGGTCTTGCTATTTAATGTGTATGCATATTGTAGGATGTGTATGAGAACTGATGTAGTAATTCAAGTGAATTGAGTAGTGTGTATTGGTGGAAATGAGGTTGGTGAAAAAATAATAATAATAATAATCCAAAACTGAACCAAGGTTGACCAAAAATCGATGCAAGATGGTGGCAAACAGGCCAAATATATATTATAAAGTCAACATTTACTGGTTTATATGCTAAACTTTTGGACATACATTTGGTCCAGATCTTGTAACTCGCATATCAAAGGAAAATCCATCACTATGTGGTCTCGGGTTAGGTATACCAAACGCAAGTGGAAGTGATTTGATTAAGTATCCATTTGCTGATTGTTTGCATTCCAAGGAAAGATGGTTATCTTATTGTAGGGCCCGTAGATCTCTGAACGCTGCTCCGAAGTGCCTTTGGGGATTGAGAACAAATGAAAAAGCCTATAGAGAAGTAATTTGAAATACCGTGGTTGCTAAACTTGAGCATGCCTTTCGGAGGCATCTAAAAACGGAAATTCCAAATTCTTAGATAAAGAACCCTGGGGGTCAGTAAGCTGTTGTTGGTTCTTCTCATTTCAACCAACAATTGTGTTATCATCTTTGGAGGCCTTGCTCCAGTCATTATGGTCTGCTGACTCTGGCCTCTTGGTTTTTCACCCATAATTAGAACAATTGGGGTAGTGCAGTACCGTGTAAAATAACTACCTTGTTACTGTCATTCTTCCTTTTTATTTGACATGCAAGAATTCTAAAATGTGAGTTGTAGCATATGGTCTTCAGACTTCTGTATTGTGGCCTAAACTACAGTCATTTGTATCTCCATATCTTATCGTCATTTCCTCATGCAGGGGGCACAGCTAAGGAAGCACATTGATGCGACATTAGGCAGTGGAAATCTGAGAGAAGCAGTAAGACTTCCTCCTGGGGAGGATCTTAATGAATGGCTTGCCGTTAACAGTAATAAATCCTCTCTCTCTCTCTCTACATCTGCATTACAGTATGTTAAGTTGTTGCCTTCAGGATTCCTGTTTTGTTCCTCTAGAATCGGGGTGCTGGTATGTGGAGGCTGCAAGTGTACAGTGTCTACTAATCTGCCATATGCAGTGGCTATTATGTTATAGATGTTTTCACATGTTGAATTCTAGAAAATAGTTCTCTAATTGTTGATATGAGATGTTATCAGTATATGTCTATATTAAATTATATACATATTTATGTGTATAACAATCAATGCTGCTCAAATTCTTCACTTTCACTTCCCCCAGCTACCCTGCTTTACTAAAATCCTCATTTCACTTATTTTCTTTTTATGTTTTTGACATTATAACTAAATTGCGAAATAATTGTATAAACAACTGCACGTGTTTCCTTTTGCATTTATTTCTACGCTACGTGTTCCTGCATCCATGCGTAAGGAGTGAAGAAGTGTTGTTCAATATAAAAGTTTATAATGTTCTAAACATATCGATGGCTTATGGAGCACAAGTTAAGTATCCAAGCGCTAAAGTGTTTGATTCGTTTCAATTAGGTTTATCTTTTACGTACCAATATTTGACTGACTTCCCACCCCCATCCCACACTTCCTCCAACTCATAAACAAAACAAATAAATAAATAATTATACTCTAATAAGCTATGAGAACTAAATGAGCTGGGGTGTTTGTCAATTTTCAGCTGTGGACTTCTTCAACCAGGTCAATTTGCTGTTTGGCACACTCACAGAGTTCTGCACCGCAGAAAATTGTCCTACAATGACTGCAGGCGCCAAGTATGTCTTAATAATCATCTGATTTATTTCAATTTTACAGAAAATCTGTTTTACGACATTGAAAGAAAGTTGTACCTCAACCTTATGGACCCTCAGGAAAAATCTTAGCTTTTGTCGGTAGCATTAATATATCTTAGACTTGTATGATTTTTAGCATCTCAAATGCTGCCTTTGAAATGAATTTTGCTTTAAGGTAGGTCTAGGGCCAAAGCATGTGACACACGTAATCGCTAATTCTTGCATGTTTGAGAGTAGTAAGGTGTTTTTAGGATCTTTCTAAAACTGTCTGACTGAGTTACATTTTAAGAAAACAATGATATGACTACTTGTGTGTGCTAAAAATAAATTGAAATGGATATGGTGATATTTCTTGTGAGAAATATGGCTGGCTGGTTTCTGGCTGAGTCAAATTTCTCAGTACTTCCCCCTTTATGTGGGTTCGTGGACTTGGTAACTGTTGTTGGACAAGTGGTTGACTGGTGGCCGGACAAGTGGTTGACTGGTGGTCAGACAAGAAAGCACCAAGGTCTTTTTTGCATTCTGTGTTGGTGGCTCTGTGTTTATTTTGTAAACTAGTTTCTGTTTTGATTTGGTGATTCCATCCTGTTGCATACCACCTCATAGAACGAAACTTATGAAGTTTTATCTTTTCCTGATGAATTATTCTGTTCACGTAAAGAAGTGTTGTTCATTATGTATTTGCATTCCTGCCCATACTTCTTTTTTCCTTGTATGATTTGCGATCTCTTTGGTTCAGCATTGTTGTCTTTGTGCTATGGCCACATTCCTAGAGAGGTATAAGGTTTCTGTGGGGTTTTTTTATTGCCACTGTTTTCATATTAATTGTTTGTATAAAATTTAGAATAATTAACTGAAGAGTTTGACACACCCAAATAGGTTGTCACTGCTTAGTATTTATAATAATACAACATACATATACAATAAATGCTATACAAGGAACCTAGACTAAGTACATGTCTCCTAGATACATGAATATTAAATACACATGCACATCTATTAACACTTCCCTTCAAGCTGGAGCATATATATCATATGTTCCAAACTTGTTACAAATAAACCTTACTCAAGATCCCCCAAGAACTTTGATAAATAAATCAACAAGTTGATCTTTAGACTTCACATGACTATTCCTTATTACATTTTGTAGAATCTTTTTCCTAACAAAATAACAGTTGACCTCAATGTGTTTAGTCCTTTCATGAAGTACAAGATTAGAGGCAATATGTATTGTAGCCTGATTATCACATAGTAATTCCATGGGTTGTGGATGACAAACTCCCAACTATTTTAATATGATTTGTATCCATATCAACTCGTGCCATGGCTCTATACTCTGAGTCAGCACTTGACCTCGCTACTACGGTTTGCTTTTTACTCTTCTAATATATCAGATATCTCCCAACAAAGATACAATACCAGTCGTAGATCGCTTAACTGATGGTGATCTTGCCCAATCTGTATCAATATATCCATGAATTAGAGTATGCCCATTATCTTTGTATGATAATCCTTTACCTAGTGCACCTTTCAAATATCTCAAAATCCGGACAAAAGCATCCCAATGAATACGAGGTGATTCTAGAAACTGACTGATCACACTCGTAGCAAAGGCTATATCAAGTCCGGTGACTGTCAAGTAGTTTAGTTTTCCAACTAACCTCCGATAGTGACTAGGATCATGCAACAACTTTTCCTGATTAACAACTAACTTGGTATTTGGGTCCATTGGAGTATCCACAGGTTTAGAATCTAACCTGTCTCGGTCAACAAATCAAGACATATTTTCTTTAAGAGAGAGAAATACCCATATGTGACCGAGCAATCTCAATTCCCAAGAAGTATTTCAATGGTCCCAAATCCTTGGTGCTAAACTTACTGTGAAAGAACATCTTCAGATCAACAATACCCTGAGAATCATCTCTTACGATAACAATGTCATTTATATATACAAGGAGCCAAATTCGTCCTTTAGAAGAATAACGGTAAAAGATTGAATGATTAACTCCACACTGAACTAGACCAAATTAAGTGACAACAGTGCTAAATCGGTTAAACCATGCCCGAGGAGACTGTTTTAGGCTATATAATGCGTTATTTAGTTTGCAAACTAACCCAAACTCCCTCTGAGCAACGAACCTATGAGGTTGCTCCATATATACTTTCTCAACAAGATCACCATGCAAAAAAGCATTTTTCACATCAAGCTCGTGGAGAGGCTAATGATAAACTGCAGTTAAAGAGATAATAAGACGAACAGAGGTAAGCTTAGCAATAGGAGAAAAAGGCTCAGAGAAGTCTAAACCATAAACTTGATTATACTTCTTTGCGATCCACCGTACCATCAGGATGAACTTTAACAGTATATACCCAATGACATCCAACCACAGACTTATCAAGAGGAAGAGAGACAATTTCCTAAGTATAATTGGCTCGAAAAGCAGACATCTCATCTTCCATAGCAGAATGCCATCTAGGATGAGAAAGTGCTTTAAAGACAGTTTTAAGAATAGAAACAGAGTGTAAAGATATAACAAATGAACAATAGGAGGGTGATAATGCATCATAAGATACAAAATGAGAAATAGGATGAGAAATGAAAGAACGTGTACTCTTCCAAAGAGCAATAGGAACATCTAAATCACTTATAAAAGCTTGCGACATAGGAGAAGCAGATGGTGAGCAATCACTTCACGACGCCGAGTGTAGACCTACAAATCAGGACGAGTTAAACGACCAGATGGACTCAAAGGAGTATGGTGATTAGACTCAACTGGAATAATATGGAGAGGAAGACTCTCATCAAGGATAGATTGGGGTTGAGACTGAGAGAAAAATAGGATAGACTCAAAGAAAGTGACTTTTACACAAACAAAGTATCAGTTAAGAGATGGACTATAACAATGGTACCCTTTTGTAATCTAGAATACCCCAAAAAGATGCACTTATAAGCACGGACATCCAATTTATGAATCCAGGTGCAAGTTGGTGGACAAATGAAACACACCCAAAAATTTAAGGTTGAAGAGAAAGCAACGGTTTATTGGGGAACAAAACAGAATGAGGGGTTAATCCTTTGAGCACAGAAGAGGGCATTTGATTAATTGAATAACATGTAGTTAAAATAGCATCAATCCAAAAGGTTTTAGGAACATTCATTTGAAAAAGCAGACACCGAGCTATTTCAATAAGGTGCAAATTCTTTCTTTCAGCAACCCCATTTTGTTGTGAAATATGGGAACAAAAAGATTGATGGAGCATACCAGAAAGGGTTATGAAATCAATAAAAGGTTTGGACAAGTATGCTTTTGCATTATTACTGCAAAAAATTTGCATAGATACATTAAACTGAGTTTTAATTTCAGCACAAAAAGTTTGGAAAATAGAAAACAGCTTAGAACAATCTTTCATTAAATAAATTCATGTCAAAAATCATCCACAAACGTGACAAAGTACTGAAACCCCAACTTTGAAATAACTCGACTAAGACCCTAAATATCAGAATGAACTAATGAAATAGGACTCGATGATCTGTTATTGACTCGGGAAACAAAAGCATACGAAGATGTTTTCCCAACTGATAGGATTCACTATTTAAAGACTATAAATGATGTAAATTGGGAACCATGCATTTTAGCCTATTCAAAGATGGATGACCAAGACGATAATGAATTTCTAAAGGGAACACTATTGCAGAACAAACTCTAGTAACTCGGTATCAAGATAGTAGATTCCTCCAGTTTTATGCTCTCCACCAATCTTCTCCCTTATCGTCATATCCTGAATAGCAATAGAATTAGGAAAGAATGTCATCGAACAATTATGGTGTTTGGCAAGTTGACGAATATACATAAGATTAAAAAGAAAATAAGGAATATAGAATACTTACGATAGAGAAAGAGAAGGAGAAGGAATGACTTTACCGATACCATTGACTGTGGTAGTTGACCCATCGGCTAATGTAACTGCTGGGAGAGAGGTAGAATATTGAATTTAAAAAAACAATGAAAATATTCCACGCATATAATTGGAAGCACCGGAGTCTATAATCCACAAGGGAGAAAACTGAGTGGAGAGACATCTTATGAAATTACCTTGTCGAGTAAAGGAAGATGAAAGACAAGAGGTTTGATAAGTTGTCTGATACTGTTGGAGTCTTGAATACTCTTCATTAAGAAGGGTTGCAGTCTGTGGATGCTAGCTAGTAGAAGAATCTGAAGAGATTGTATGTGTCATTTGTTGTGGGGTTTCACAGTCAATTCCAACACTGAACTTATTCTTGAAGAAATCACAGTTACCAAACAATGACACCCCAATGATTGTTAGTGACGATGGAGAAGCTTTCTTCGCATAATTGAGTTCCGACAAACAGAAACAGAACAGTAGCACAAGTACGATGAAGCTGGAGGTATTGGACTAGAGTATAATCTCCACCAAAAACAATACTTCAGTGTTGAAAAGCAGAAATTGAAGAGGAACAGTGACACAGACAGGTGCCACGGATCGATACTACTGAAGGACTTGGAAAATCAAACTCAAACCAACAAACGGATGCACAAATAGGCTCGTCGGATTTAGGCGACTCCATCGAAGGAAGGGCATACGACGATATGGGCACGCACACATTCATATGCTGGTGGAACTACTGTGCGTGGACTCACGTGCTGATGAAGGGGAGGCAGGTGTGGGCGCGTGATCAACTTTCCGGTGACTGGACTTCAACAACGAGACTCGTCGGTGGCCGATGACTTCACTAAGATATGGTTTTGGTCAAACCAGACAATGGCTCACTAGCACTTGACAATGATGATGACGACGAATGGTCTTCGTGATGTAAGTGAAGATGAACAGGAACTTTTGGGCTTTGATTCTTTGGTTTATTGATTTACACAAGAAACACGAGGAATCGATGCTTTGATACCATTTATAATTTAGAATAATTTACTCGAAGAGTTTGACACATGACCTTGCCTCCATGGATCTAACGGAGGATATGGTCTTAAACAGATTTAATTGGCGTCATCAAATTCGTATAGCCGACCTCACCTAGTGGGAAAATATTTGATTTGGTTTGGTACCGAAGAGTTTGACACACCCAAATGGGTTGTCACTGCTTGGTATTTATACTAATACAATGTACACATACGGTAAATGCTATAAAAGGAACCTAGACTAGGAATATGTCCCTTAGATACATGAATATTAAATGCACTAAGTACATGCACATCTATTAACAGTTTCAAACAGTTTCCTTGTTTGCTTATTGTTATCCAGAAAACATGATGTTGGGCCTAACCTTCCTGTCCAAGGAAAACCCAATTTCACTTTTCCATGGTTCGTTTAACAACCTAGTATGTCAACATAGTTCATGACTTCAGCAGATAAAACGTTTACAGGTATGAGTATAGATGGGCAGATGGTGTACAGATCAAGAAACCAATTGAAGTTTCAGCTCCAAAATATGTTGAATATTTGATGGACTGGATTGAAGCTCAATTGGACGATGAATCAATATTCCCCCAGAGACTTGGTAACATATGGTTTTGATTTGTTTTTTCTTTTTTTCTATTATTCTTCTTCTTTTGATAAAAGTAAGATACTCTTTTGAAAGAAACTTTTATTTAATTTTTGTATCATTGATAAGGCCTTTTCTTTTTTGGCCTCTTCTATTCCCTTTAGCTTATATTTTTTTCTTCCTTCTAAATTTTGTAGGTGCCCCTTTTCCTCAGAACTTCAGGGAAGTTGTGAAAACTATATTCAAACGCTTGTTCCGTGTTTATGCTCATATTTACCACTCTCACTTCCAGAAGATTGTTAGTCTGAAGGAGGAGGCCCATCTAAATACCTGCTTCAAGCATTTCATACTTTTTACCTGTGTAAGTGTCCTTCAAATCTCAAGACTAATTTTATTTTTATCT
Source organism: Sideroxylon spinosum (assembly GCA_003260245.2). NCBI lineage: Eukaryota > Viridiplantae > Streptophyta > Magnoliopsida > Ericales > Sapotaceae > Sideroxylon > Sideroxylon spinosum. Next base: position 4,534,100 of record QLOD02000002.1, read on the forward strand.
TTTTTCCCTTTCTCCAAGATACTATTAGTTAAGACTCCCTCAACTTTTGTTCACTTAATACAATCATCCATCTGGATTATATCAGCTTTTGTCTGTTTAATCTTGTTTCTCCAGTTGTATTAGCTGAAGTTTGTTTTTGCTTAAATATAATGGTCCCCAAGTCCATTAATGTTCACAATTTTACCCCATGTTATCCCTTCAGTAAAGAGCATGTCCATGCTTCGCTATAAGAAAATATGCTTGTCCCACGAGATATATATTTATATTCTCTTGCATTTAAACACCATTGTTTCCCTGTTTTCTTTTCTGCAATGACTTCGTCTCTTCTATAATCTCTTCTTAGGTTAGATTTGTGCCTCACACAAGGTTTTATGATGCATTACATGGACTGCGGTGTGAGTGTCGGGCACAAATAATTCTTGTTAGAATACTAGGGATATGAATCTATGTAATTTTTTGAATATAAGGGATATGGGGGATCTTGTATTCTTGGTAATAGACATTTAAATTACATTAATTCTCACTCCGACTAGATCATTAACTCTTCCAATTTGATCCTAGAAAATTCGAAACTCCAATTAACAAAACCCAGCTAAGCAATTCCAGGATCAAGATTTTATCAAAACAAGAAGCATGTATCAAACTATGCTAACTACAAGCATGAATTAAATTTCCAATGGAAAAGAGAAATTGCCCAGGAAACAATGGAAAAGATAAATTTGTCTTGCAATTTTTCCAGGCTGGAAAAATTTAGAAATACCTTTAATGGAAAAGAGAGAACCCAAACACACAACACAAATTTTTATCTTCGAATGGAAATGGATAATTAGAGATAGTGAAGAGGAGGGGAAATGTATAAGAGATGGAAATTCAAATATATATACACACACAATGTACATGAAATGGAGATACCAGCACAGGAGAAGAATGCACCCCTTGTTCCGGCAACATCCGGTCCAGCATTGAACTAGCGGTGGAGGAGATAGCGATGGTCACAATGGAGGACTGTGCATTGTTCGTCAAGACTTAGCAAATTTTTAAATTTGGGAAAGCAAGACTGAGGAAAAACCTGGTTGAGCGTTTGAAATAAATAGCAAGAAGAAAATGGATGTCACTTCGCAATTTTTCTTTAATTGAAACCGAAATCTCATTTCACAGTTTCAGCTGGCCCGCTTGAAACCGCGACCTCACTTTGTGATTTGAGGCCGAACTAAAATCCCATAACGACTCGACGGTTTCATTAACAGCATTTTGTTAAATAAGTTTTCCCGGACAGCAATTTTCAAGTTTTCTAATTGTTTTAACAATACAAAAAACTCTCAATCAAACAGTTCTAGTTAGTCAGTGTTGATCAGTCCTACAAACAGTCAGATGGAATTTCGTTAGAGTGTTACCAGCTAATCCTCCTGATATTGATTGTAAATTTGTTAGAATGTTCTCATCTAATTCCTCCTAATATTGATTGTATAAATCAAACTGATTGGGTTCATTTGCTTTCACTGTGCAGGAATTCATGCTGATTGACAAGAAGGAGCTAGCTCCACTTCAGGATCTTATTGAATCCATTATTATGCCTTACTGAAACTGGCTGTGCACTCTTCAATGAGAATCAACTACTTCCCAATAAGCTGTAATAAAGAAAGTGTTAATTAATCAGTGATTGGATACATGTGGTTTGTGTGAGATGCTTGATATTATCAATGCTATGTAAGTGCTTTACAATTTAAGTATCTCCATTTGATTTCATACCAAAGTTCTTCCCCAAGTACTTCTGATTATCTTTGTCCACTGAACGCTGTTTGCAAAATGGCACAGGATAGAGTAAAAGCCAACCGTGAACGAAGCTAGATTTCTGCCATCCTTTTATTTGAAAGAAATAGGAACCGAATGTAAATTTTCAATTATGCGTTTGGAATTAGCCCCCCCCCCCCCCCCCCCCCCCAAAAAAAAAAAAAAAAAAAAAGGAGTAGATTGATAAAAGTTGTAATTTCATAATTCATGCAATGTGTAAAAAATAGAGTTTTATGATGAAATATTGTGCGTCTAACCGAGCCATATCACTGCTTTAACTGTTTGTGATTATGGACAGTAGAAAGGATGATCAGTACAATTACAAACGGATGAAACTCATCTCCGGAAGAGATCGAGATAGTTAATTTATAGGGTTCATAGTAAATAGAAAGTAGTAATATTGTCACAATATTTGCATTAAACAAATAAAGTTAATACAATCAGAGGGGGTGTCCGTACCCTTTAGGTATCTAACAGTGGCAGAGATAGAATAAATAGTAGGTGGGACAAGATCGGATCTAAAAATTTTGGTACTTAAAATGAATATTTGATGACGCAGTTAACACAAAAGTTGATAAAGTTTATCTTAAAAGATGAATAAATATGATAAATGTTTAAAAAAAAGTTGATATTGTATTAAAAAAATAATAAAAAATTTTATCTAAAAAGATGATAAAGCTTATCCCAAAAAAAAAAATATGAAGTTGAATAAATGATTAAAAAAAATGAAGTTGGATAAAAGATAAATGATAAATGATTAAAAAAAAAACTATGATCAAAAAAAATATACCTAAAAAATATGAAGTTGAATTGAATAAATAATAAATGATAAAAAAAGGAGTGGATAAACAAAAAAAATTAGGAGTTTTTCAAAATTTTAATCGTGAATATCAAGCATTTCAATAAGAAAGAATAAGAGCTTTTTAAAATTTATGATAAATATCAATTGAAATCCTAAATGTGAGAGGCGTTTGGATATAGATGGAGGGAAAGTAAGGACAAATTGGGAGTAGTGGGTGAAAAATTAAAAAATTTATATAACTAATTTTTTTCTTTTTTCATAAAATGAGTGGGACGATTGCCCCTAACATGCTTATATCCGCCCCTGGTATCAAAGGATGCATGGAGGAGACCATCTCTGTCCAATGCCATGTATTTGCCCAAGCAAAGATACATATATATATATATACACACACACAGACAACAAACTGTTGATCTTAACTAAAAGTCCTAGTATGATCACAAAAGAATAATGAAGATACAAAAGAAACAACCGTCAGTGACTGCAGAATACTTAAACACTACCTCCGCTACCCACTTCAAGCTAGCATGAGTCGAAAAGGATTTTTAACAACAGCACAAGGTTAATTGAAGAGCCAATCACAAACATTGCAGAAAACAGCTGCTCCAGGAGTGAAGAACTACATAGCAATTTCATAGTCTTTCTATTACCAAAATAATCTAAATTTTAGGCATTTTCTTGCACAAATGCACCTCCATAAGAGTACAACTGCTCTATCTATTACCAAAATAATAAAAAATTTAGGCACTTTCTTTTACAAATGCACCTCCTTAAAACAAAGAATGCAACTGCTTTATCTATTACCAAAATAATCAAAATTTTAGGCACTTTCTTGTACAAATGCACCTCTGTAAAACAAAGAATACAACTGCTCTCTTGTGTCAGCCTTCCATAAGTATATTTTCATTCTATACTAGAAATTAAAGATCCTATTCTACAAATTATTTAAAACTAAATTCTTGAACTTCTTTATTCAAACTATCTGTGAATAAACAAATCTAGAATACCAAAAAAAAAGAAAAAAAGAGAGAGCTTCAAACCATCCGCTTAAATATATATATATCACCGGATGCGGGCGAAGTTAGCAAATGGCTCTGGCTTCAGCTTGGGTGCAGGCTTAGCCAATTCAGCAGTCCCAAACACTTTCCATAGTCTTAATGTCTCATCCGCTGCTGCAGATGCAACCGTGTACCCATCTGGGCTCTGCAATACAAGCAAGTGGAGAGGGGAAAATTAAACAAAATTAAGAAGAAAAAGAGCAGATATTCGAAGATCAAATATGCATAATATTTCTTCATTTCAAAGACCTCAAATAGAGTTTTTCTAATACCTGAGCCATGTGGAGAACTCTTGATGTATGACCATAGAGCTCTGTAATCTTCAACATAGAAGGGTACTTCCAAAGGGTAAGTTGGTTATCACTAAAGCCATGAGAGCTCAAAAGCTCGCGTTCATGTCTGCTCCAGATCAAGGAACAGACCTGTGAACCAGTGTTGATTGAGTTCAAGCGTGCACCCGTGTGGGTGTTCCAAAACTTTATGCTGTGATCTCCAACACCACCACCAGAGGCAAGCAGATTACTCTGGAAAGGACACCAAGAGAGAGCTTTCACAGCTGCTGTGTGATCCACAAGGCAGTGGAGCCACTGGTTGGCAGAATTATTAGAGGCCACCGAGATGCTCCATATACAAATGAGATTGTCATTCCCTCCACTTGCTAATTGCTGGCCCGTTGCTGACCATTTCAGTCCACAAACCTCTTCACGATGTCCCCTATATGTTCCAACAATGTGGGATCTTATTCTTACATCATTGTTTACGACCATACTGTCCATTCCCCCTGTTGTCAAGATATGATTGTTCCAGTCAAGCGAACCAACCCTCAACCTGTGCCCATCTCTCAGTGTTCTCAACTGTTCAAAAAGAAAATTGTATTAGATAAAATCAGCTGCAAAAGATAATCAAATTCATAATACTATCAAATGTAAAGGTACAATTGGAAACTACAGACAGTTTGGATGGAGAAAGAGCTGGACTACAACATATTCAATTTGTTGTCTGAAAGGCTGAAACAAAGCATATAACATCCACACTTAGTAGGAATATTGTTTTCTGAATTATAAGCTAATTAATATACGGTACATCAATATAATACAAACTGATAATATAAAATATATAGTACGCCTTTCAAGACCTTGCAACTAGTGCTATTCATGACCAGTCCCCCCCCCCTTCCTTTCTCTCCAAATGCATAACAGATGCCATTTAGTTTCATCTGAAGACTTGACTCCCCCACCCTAAATAAATAAATTAAGAGAGAGAGGGAAGCAAACAAACAGAAAATATATTTAGGAAGACCAAAAAGATCCAAGTCATTTTTTAATGCTGGAATTTGATAAAAATAGATTAACAGCAATCATGTGTTATTTGCAGACCACCTGACAACATAATTGTCACTGCCTTTCAATGGAACAAAATTTATAGAATGCACATCACCTTTTTATGACATCTCCCCTAACAATCACAATAGCCAATTCAAAAACCAAATGCATCAAAACAAATAAATTTAAGGGAAAATCACATACCATACGACCGTCCAAAGCATCCCACAGCTGGACATGGGAATTATTCAAGCCAACAGCAAGATGCCTTCCATCTGGTGCCCACCTTATACTTGTCACAGGTCCAATGTCCTCATCAACTGCAACAAGTTCAGTAATAGACCCACTGGTTGCATCCCACAGATACACCAAATTGCCGAGGGCAATGGCGAGAATGTTGCTGCTGCCCCAATCCAGCAAATTTAAATAAAAGTCGTCCATGAGTTCGGGAGCATCAAGAGTTCTTTCAGAAGACTGTCATACCAAACATACAGACTGGTTAAAAAATGCAAACAATTGAATTCATAAACAAAAAGCTTAGCAACAATAAGGGGGTGGAGCGAAGTCATAAAGAAAAAAAGAAAACCCACCTGTGGAATGCATCTCATACGCTTGGTAGGTTTGGATTGGTGGACAGATGAAATGGACTCTTGAACGCTTTCTGCCAAAGGTGACGGCTTGTTCTTAAAAGCAAGGATCCTTGTTCTGTTCATGTTGAAAATCTCTGCAAGTTTCTTCCTGTAAGCTTCTTTAGAAGGAGAGCAAGGCACAGGGTGTTCCTTTCCTAGCTTCCCACCAGTGAGCATGAAATTCGCGAAATCAAAATCCATTGCGGACCTGTTTGGGATAAACCTATCCAGCTGCCATTGCAAGAAAAGAAGAAAATTCAGACTGAATTCTCAGGAAAACTTGAAAAACAAGCACTAATGTGAAGTTTATGAACCCAATTACATCAAGGCTCAAGCATAGACATCAAACTCCCAGGAATAAAAAAAAAATGAGCTCATATGATTAAGTTGGATATTTTTTATTATGAGGAGACATGGAGCTAAAAGTTTAACTTACTGGAGCTTCTTAGTTCATTCTACTGGTTTGGAGACTAAAACATAAAACATAGAATTTGTTCTCTCTCTCTCTCTCCTGGGTTGAGAATCACAAATTTCTTTCAAGACTACAAACTTTATCTTAAAATAATTATTGTTGAATTTTTTTCTTTCATTTTCTTTCTTTCTTTCTTTTTTTTTTTTTTGGTTGTTTATATGATTTCCTATTTAATTAGTAACGTAATTTGCCTTCCTTCCTTGACCAATAAGATTCATTTGGATTCATAATTTTACATTTTAATGTTTTATCTACAAATAGGATCACTACATTGGATTAGATTATATTTTATAACCTCATATTTAAACGAAATAATTAATAGGCAAATGACATTTTGCATCTTTAAGAAGTCAGTGAAAAATAAATAGGTGTTCTCAGATAACCACTTAATATCACCATAATAAGAAACATTTGATATAACAGAATGTTATTAATTCCAAATGCTTCTACTCCATTGGTGGTTAGAGACAAAACAAACCCTAGTTTACAGGAAAAGTCAACGGTTTCAACCTAATAAATCTGCTGGAAGCATAATATTTCAGAAAAATCAAACACCAAAGAGATGTTTGGGCAAAGAAAACACAAATACAATCGCATAACATAAACCAAAAGACTAAGGCTCCATTTGGTTACAAAATTGATTTTAACTTTTTTTTTTTGTAGTTTTTTTTTTTCCGTCTTATATAAACTTTTTTCACAAAAATTTAATTTTCTTTTTAAAAGTTAGAACTTTTATATGTGTCAAAATCGTATTCATAAAAAAAATTAAAAAAATTCACGTTTCTTTGGATAAAAGCTAAAAAAAAAAATAAAAATAACAATTTTTTTCATTACCTTTTTTAATCAAACGGATAATTTTTATTTAAACGAACAAGAATTTTTTCTTTTTTTCCTTTTGCTTTTTTCTTTTAGATACGATTAACATGCGAAAAAGTTACAGGTTTCAACAACAAAAAAAAAAAAACTTAATTTTGGTGGAAAAAAGATATATAAGACAAAAACAAGAAAACAAAAAGCTATAACCAAACTAGGCCTTCATAAATGAAGAATATGAAAGAGTTCAAATTTTCGCTTCACAAAAAGGGTACTGAGAATTCTGAAATCCGAGACATTCACGGAATCACGAGGGCATAAACCGCGGTCCAGAAAACCCAGACAGAGAATTAAACAAAACTAGTACAAATATGAAGATATAGATAGATACATACATTATCAGAATCGATAGATTTTTTCCTTTGAAGAATCCGACGAGAGGGATGAAATCGCATTCCCGCATCCATAAAATCAGTTTTCGAAACAACTACGAACAAACAAACAAACAAACAAACTAGTTTTAGAAATAAAACACTACAAGAATTGAGAAAATAAACCAAGAATTGTGCAATTTAGAAAGAGAGCGCTGAGCGGGCGTTGCAGAATTTGGGGAGAGAAAGAGGGCGCTCTTCAGAAACTTAGAGAGAGAGAGAGAGGAAGAGGGTTGATCCGCTGAGATGGGGGTTTCAGAAATGTACAGAGCGAGGAAGAGACCGCTAAAAAAGACCGTTAAGGAGGGAGAGAGTAGTTCGCATTTTAAAAGGTTTAATTACGTAAAAACACTAACGTATTCGGAGTTTTTTACATTAATATTAATATTAATTAAATAATTTATGTAAGTAGGCTAATTTTTCATAATTTATAAAAATATCGTGGTATCGTTAGTCGCATCGACGATACTTTTAATGGCATCCATAAAGGTGTCATCAATGTCACTGACGACACTCTGTGTATATCAGTCACCCCGTCAGTCGCCTTTCTATTTTCACTCAGAGCCTCTCTCTCCCCCTCATTTCGCTTCTCTCCAACGGTCGACTACTTTGAGGTCACCTCCATTGCCAGACTTACTCCTACTCCTCTCCTCCATCATCTCCAACTCCAATGATCCACAAATTTAAGTACTCTAGAGTTTCAACCCTTTATATATTATATACACATACACAAGGCTGGTTTATTGTACTATATAAATCTATGTTTAATGTTAGTTTTGAATGCTTTGTTGAAATGAGTTGAATGTTTTCATTGCTTCAATATTGAATGATTTGAGAGGTTATATATCAATGCCTAATTTGAAGAAGTTGAAAGTTGGATTTTAACTTTGAAATTTGATTTTGAAATTGGTGGCCCTCCTGCTTTATTTACTTAGTGAGTTGCTTTTCATTTTCATTTTGAGAATGAATTGAGTTAGTAGAATGTAAATTGAAATTTTGTTCAAATTTAGAGTATCTTGCTTTCGGAACTATCGATATTTTTTGTTTATTTCTTGTTTTACTTATCGTAATGTAGGTACCTTAACAAAATTTAAAATATATTCAAACAGTTTGAATTTTGAATCAATCTATGAATATTATTGAATCCAAATAATTTGCTTATATATGATAATAAAGTAATATTAGAACTTAGAAAAAAAAACATAATCCGTATTATTTTTAGAAAAAGTATATTTAAAAAAATGCATTAATTATTCTTTTATTATTTTGATGAAATGTAAATATTTGAATTTTTTTTATCTTTTAGGTAAGTTACTCTTTATTTGATTGTGTATTGAATTGATCTATGGTTGAATAATATGTTATATTTACTTAAATTTAATTTAAGATATTTTAATTTATGTACATAAATTGAATGTATCTAGTTAAAACTAAAAATGAATTTTAATTAATTTTAATTAATATTAATTTAATTACATAAGTTAATACAATACTTAGGTAAAAATTAATCATACTAACTATGAAGCTGAATTTAATTATATGAATTGATAAATAGAAATGAGAAGTGAAAATAAAAATATAAAGTAATCAAAATATAAATATATACAATAAAACCGAGTTACTTCGTAACTTAAATTTAAAAAATAAATTAAACAATTTTAAAGTATAGTTAGGTTAGGTTAGGTTAAACAATTCAAAAATAAATTAAACAATCCTGAAGTATACTTAAATTAAATATATTAATTAATGGAACATACACTTTTAATTATAATTTAACCTATATTATATCTACTTATATTTTGATATATTAATTTAACTACATAACTTAAAACACGACTTAAGTTAAATTTAGTTTTACTAACTACGTGATGGAATTTAATTATATGAATTGATAGTATAAATTTGAACTAATTAGCATCTAGACTTGCTTAAATTAAAAAATTAAACTAAACAATTTAAAAAATAAGTTAGGTTAGGTTAAGCTAAGATAAGATAAGTTAAGTTACATAAGTTAGGTTAGGTTCACATATAGATAAGATAAGTAACAAAAGACTATTACATAAGTTACAGAAGTTTTTGTCTCAAATAAGACTATTGGAACGAAAAAAATTTCAGTTTAATACCCTTGCAAAGATATAGAGTTAAGAGGTATGGCCCTTAATATTCATTTTATTCAAGACTGTGATTTGTTATTCGTGATGCCTCAAAACAAATTTCACTATTTTGATTTTGGGGAGGGAACATCATAGATGCGGATGATGATGTGGGGTATGATAGACCATTCAATCATTGTATCAAGGTTAGTAGTCAGTCTACTAATGCGATACTATTGGTAAAACTATACGAAACTTTCGTTATGGACCCAACCTAGGTGGTTTTGAAAGTGGTGTGTAGATATCCAATTCTTGGTAGTGGATGGCAAATATTTCAAAGACCTGTACATGTACTGGACGATGACACATTTGAGGCAATGTTTGCTATCATTCACAATTTGAAGCGCAACCATTGTGACTTGTACTTGGAGTTTGAGTTGACTGATCCTGCGACGGTTGGCATTGAAAGCATCTCTCAATTAGATGCTCCAACTGAGAATTTGGTTGGTAACTACAACGAAGTTATGCCCTCTTCCCTCTACAATGAACCAAAAAACCAACTGGCCACCACTCCACCCACTTCTGATCTTGTCCGTGAATATGTACAGCAGCATGAGATGTCTTGGGACTACATGATTGACCAGGCCGACGATTTCAACAGTACTGGAGGCTCGATTGACGAGGAAGACATAGAACTACAAAACATGGACATGATAGAGGAGGAAGTTATTGGAAATCAGGCTATTAAAGAACATGATGAATGTGTGGTTCGACGACTAAATGAGCCCATGTCCGAAATGTTCACCTCCGTTGAATTGGATGACAGCGTACTTCACTAGGCTCCATCGCTTCGTCGTTGGACATGAAACCTGGAGAATGAGGATTCTTACGTTGGATAACTTTTTAAGGATAAGAAGCACCTAATCCAATCTATGAAGTTATATGCTGTCAGATCAAATCAGCTCTACGTAACTATGGAATCAAATGGGAAATCTTGGGTAGCTGAGTGCCCAAAGAGTAATAAAGGATGGTGCAAGTGGAGAGTACGAGTAAGCAAGCTAAGTTTGCACGGTTTATTCGAAATAACTAAGTACAAAGCCCCCCCACATGTATCTTCGGACAGCTGAGTGAAGACCATGAACAACTTGACTTAAACTTTTTTTGTAGTAATATCATCCATTTGATTAAGTCAAATCCCACTTGTTTTGTTGTCTCACGGTAAGCCAAACTAAAAGATCGGTTTAAATTTTATGTGTCTTACCAAAAAGCATGGCTCGCTAAGCAAAAGGCAGTGGCAAAGATATTTGGAGAGTGGGAGTAGTCGTACTTATTGTTGCTGGAGTTCATGAATGCAATCTAGACTTATAATTTAAGCACGGTAGTCCACTATCAACATCAACCTTATGTGGATGGGGCCTAACGGGTTCTCCAGTATATGTTCTGGAGCTTCAAGCCTTCAATTGATGGCTTCGCTCACTGCATTCCTACTGTGTCAATCGATGGAACACATTCGCATGGCAAGTACAGTAGAAAGCTACTAATAGCAATGGCCTAAGATACAAACCTATAAGTTTTTTCATTAGCATTTGCATGGGTGGACAAAGAAGACTATGACAGCTGGATGTAATTCTTGAAGATGCTCCGTAGGCATTTTTGTCCAAATTGAGAGTTGTGCTTAATCTTGATAGATATAATGCCATAAAATCTATTTGCATCCCCTTAATTTGGTTGGGCAAAAACACACTACTGTTTCTGCTTAAGGTGTACAGAGGCCAACTTCAAGAAAAAAATGACCTGTAAATAGCTGATTGACCTACTATATCAAGTAATGAGCACTACTCAAGTTCGTAAATTCAACAAGGCAATGGAGTTCCTTAAGTCTCTCAACCCAGAAGCATGGAAATATTTAGATGACCTTCTAAAGGAAAAGTGGACGTTTTGTTACGATAGTGCTAAAAAATATGGAATCATGACAACTAATCTTTCTAAGTGCTTCGATAATATACTGCGAAGTGCTCAAAGCTTACCTATTACCACAGCAGTACAGCTAACATTTTACAAACTGGTTACATACTTCCATCAACATCGACTAATTGCGATGAAGCAACCAACAAATGGGGCGAGGGTTGGTCCCCGAGTCCAAAAACTTTTGACTAATTTCCAAAAGAATACATTGGTTCATCAAGTAATGAAGTTCAATCACATCACTGAAGAGTGCCAAGTCATGATTAATTACCATTTAAGTAGGGATAGCAATACAAAGATTGTTCGATTAAGGAATAGCATGTGTAGTTGTGGCAAGTGGGACGTTCTAAGGCTATCTTGCTTATATGTTATAGCTGCTTGCGACCAAATACACATCGATTGGATGCAATTTGTGTCAAACATATACTCAATGAAGTCGTACTTGGACACTTACATGCCAGAGTTTCATCATTTAGAACATGAGGACTATTGGCCTAGCGTTCAAATGCTCTTCTTTATCCCTAACCTAAATCTGCTCCGTGAAAGGGGCCATCCTCTTTCAACCAGGTTAAAAAATGAGATGGATAGATCAGAACGAAGCTCTGCCCAACATTGTGGCATATGTAAGCAACAAGGGCATGATCGACGCAAGTGCCCAGCGAGGGCTTCATCATTATCATCAACCACTAAGTTCTTGTCTTAAATTTGAACACTGTAGCAACATCTGAGTATTTATAAACAAGCATGCAACTGATGAGTACTTGAACAACTATAGCAGCTATAAAGTTGGGTTGATCGTATAAACTTATCAGTTTTTTATTTTAATGAAAAAAAGTATTTTGTTTCATATTCATGCAAACTTAGGACTATTTTTTAGTATTTCGTACATCCTTCACTATATGGATGCTATTTATTAGTTTTTTTACTTATTAATGTGTTGTTACTTATACATTTCTATCATTTCTATAATTTAAATAGTGAGATGTCTTATCGACGACATATGCTGAATCTGAGCCGATAGATCGACGTGTACTCCACTCCCAAGTTGAGCATCAATCGACCGATATTTGGAAGTCTCTTGTTAAGGTACGTATGTAAAATTCGGTTATTTAAATGTCATACTTATGGTATTAGTTAACAATTACTATATTTTATGGTGTTGTATGCAATTCTAGAAGGTCATACTCGTTCGGACTATGCAGACCGCCCTACGACAAATAATCCACCCCAAGATCCTCATGTCCTCCAGTAGCTGCATAGGGCCAGATTTTACGGGATATACTGACTGGGAGCTATCCTCAGGCCGAGTAATGATCGATCGATATTTGGGAGTCTCCTATTAGGGTACATATGTAAAATTTGGTTATTTAAATAGGTATTAGTTAACAATTACTATATTTTATGGTGTTATATGCAATTTGAGAAGGTCATATGGGTTTGGACCACATAGATATTGGATCCACCCTAGGATCCATGTGTCCATTAGTAGCTGCATAGAGTCGGATTTTATGAGTCATATCGATTGGAAGCTATATCTTTGGTAGAACGATGGCGACGGGAGATATATACCTTCCACCTTCCCGTCGGTGAGGTTACTATCACATTACATGATGTCGAGGTGATCTCTGGCTTGCGTGTTGACAGTAAGCCCATTAGCGGGACAGATGACATATATAGAGTCCTTGCACGACAAGTATTATTCCAAGAGCTTTTTGATAGAACACCAGATCTGGGGAATTTCAAGATGATACATTTGAAAATTAATTGGCTAATAGACCATTTCCTAGTTTTACCAGAAGATGTAACAGAGGCAGACATTCAGTGCCATGCCCGGGCACTTATGCTCATATTATCAGAGCACATTTACTGTCAGACCACTCGGGCAATATGGTCAAGATACATTACCTACCGTTACTTGGAGACTTAGATGCATGCAGGAGGCTAGCCTAGGGAGCAGCTGGTCTAGCCTACTTATATAAAGAGATGTGCTCAGCTTCCACCACCCGTTTGGTCGAGATGGCAGGATCGATTAGCATACTTCAAGTAAAAACAAATTATATTTATATATTTTTTGTATTTACATCACGTAATCTAGAATCAATTGCCACTTTCTAATGATAGGTTTGGATATGGAAGCGATTAGCACTGTTCTAGCCAGTCGCTAGACGACCACATCCCCTACCTAATTATGCATTGGAGGAGTTTAGGCTTCCAGGAGATCTATGGGGGTGCAAATGGAAAGGGTACCTAGTGGTAAAATTTACCAGGCTATTGAGGGACTGCGGGGAGCAACTGACACTCATTAGGGAGGATCAGATGATATGATGTCCATACCCAACGCCAGTTATGAGCACACTTCTAACTTACTGCCGTGCTGGTAAGGTAGTGTGGTGTTGGACCTGCTCGTTGATCTGTTACGAGATCGTCAAGTACCACCTATCGGGACGCTTGATAAGACAATTCAGCTTCCGTCAAGTGATTCTGATTAAGTTTAACACGAACGCACATTTACACGAGCTGACCAAGCATGGCCGGGGGGAGGTCAACTAGTTATATTACCATCAGCGGTATGTAGAAGAGTGGGGCAGACGACGAGAGTTGATTGTCCAGGGTCAGGTTTTCATCACGCCTCTACCATTCGATGACCCGTATATGGAGTGGTATCATAATAACACATGGAGTCACATCTCACCACCTTCACATATGCCACATGTTGGTTCTCAGCTAGTGGCAGCTACTATCTTGATTACAGTATGGTATTTTATCTACGGGTTATTCAATAATACATGTTTTGCTTATGATTTATGAATTTAACTAATGTATCTTTTTTTGTATATTTCAGGTTAACACTATTGTCACCATGTATTGAGTTGCATTTGTAGCTGTGCATGGTGCGGATCAAGCTGGTTACCTTCAGGCTCTACAGTAGATCATTCATCAGGTGATCACTGCTATTGATCATAAGGAGAAACTACGAGCACCTATTGACACTATCCATTGAAGCTCATCCTCTCAAGCCAAACCATTACATCCCGCTAGACTACGGCTTATCAGTTGACGAGCATAGGGGCATCCAACTATGTATGGCCTTGATCCATGAGATGATCTTCCCCTACCAACCAAGTTAGACATCTTAAGCAGTTCTACAACCCCAGCAATGCCGTCACAGGAGACATCTGCATCTGAGGGCTTACCCACGAGCGTAACACAAGTACTAGTTTCAGATCCGATCGTCGAGCTGCAGACCTCACCCCTGGCTACACTGGCAGAGGCTAGCGCTTCAGCGGATATGGATGACTTTTGGTCTGGGATTTTACATATAGAGCCATTCTCTACCACCCCAGTATCTGTATCACTTTATGGCCTGCTCCCATTTGATACACAGACGTCCATGATGGCCCCCTAAGCACCAGCCAAGTATGACACCCGATGACGTAGAGCATAGAGGATATACATATCATCATCGCCGCACATTCCTATGGTCTTAGACACAGATCCGCTTATCAACACACCTAAGCGACATCTAGAGAAGGGATCGACTGCAGGAGCGAACGAGCATGAGGCACCAGCCGGAGAGTCATATGTCGAAGACGCACTTCTAGCAACACTTGTTAACAACGTACCAGCGAGGGAGGTACATGTGGAGGATGTACCACCAACAACACATGTTGGCGACGCACCGGCAAAGGAGCCACGTACAAAGGACCCACCGGACAAGGTACCTCTCCACCTGGACCGACCATGCCGTACATAGAAGAGGCCTTGCTATGGCACCGATTGATCTTTTGCATTTCTTTGTTCTTGTGTACTGCATTTTTCATTTTGAATATGTAAGTAAATAAAAACATTTTGAATTGACAAGTGATGGTTTAGATTGAAGGTGTAATCATATGGATGACTTCTGATTAAATTTTGATTTTGTTTAATCATCTTTAATTTTATTCTTTAATTGAGAAGAAGTTAGATAACTTGCATTTTTTTTTTATTGGTAGTTAAGTGTTTTTAATAATTTACTCTATGATCTTAAATTGTTTCTGAGTTTAACAGGATGGTTGTGTTGTTGTTGATGTTGTGTCGAATACATAATATTGTGTTGTTGTTTGTTGGGAGGTGAAATTGGGGAAAAGAAGTATACAAACTGTGTAGGAATTGCTGGTGCAGGAGGGTGGCGTCACTGCCATCGACGACACTCACTCTATTTTTTGTAAATTATAGGAAATCGGGCCATTTACTTAAATTATTAAGTTAATATTAATATTAATGTACAAACCTCAATGTATTCGTTTGATTAATTCACACAAAAAAAAAAAAAACAAAAAAAACAAACAAACACGTATTCACTTGATAACGTTTTCGCTTTTTTTTTTTTTATATCTAACTTTTATGGTTTTAATTTTTATTTTTTGCTATAATTTTTTATATAGAAACTGAAATTACATTCAAAACATAAATTTTTATAGTAATTAATTAATAATAAATATATCAAATATATTTTATTTTAAAAAATACTTAATTTTATTAATTTTTTAAAAAATGATTGAATTCAGTAAAAAATATTTCATGTTAACTTAATTAATTAATTAATTATATTATTTATTAAAAATATTAAGATACAAATAAAATAGATAAAGTATTAAAATTGACAAAATATTTATAACAAAAAAAATAAGAAAGAATACATTTTAAAAAAAAATTCTTTTTCAGTTTTTTTTTTTTTGAAAACAAAAAAAAAAATTTAACAAACCCATTTTTAATACCAATTTTTAAAAATTTATAAACATATAACTGGTTGTAATATCACTTAACTATCTTAAACCAAAAATGGTATACTTAAATCAATTAGGATGTGTTTAGAGTTTTAAGAGTTCAAAAATAAAAATAAAAATTGGTGTATATACTCTTTTAACTTTTAAAAGTGAGTTCGGCATAGAAATATCCCTATCCCCTCTCTCCAATCCTTAACTTCTAAGAGTGAATTCAAGGGTAATGTAATATTACAATTCACATAGGCAAATACGGTATAAGGTCGTTCCTTGCCTTAAGCAATTGATACATTTGCCTAAAGGTCCCAAATGCGATGATTAGATGATATATATTAATTATATAAAAATATTAAAAATTAATTTCTATATATTATTTTTTATTTCGATGAGTCAAATATAATTTATGTTAAAAATGTTATTCAAAAAATAAAGTTACTTCTCAAAAGTTAAAAAAAAAAAAAAATTAGTATCTAACCAATGGCTTTTGAAATTTTTGAATCACTCTTAATCCACACAATAAATAATAAAATACAAAAGCACAAGAGAATTAACGAGAAAAATCTTTCATAGGGAAAAACCTCAAAAAACAGTTCCATTGTATAACTAATTATAAGACCTTATTCGAATTCACTATGAATCACTTGCACGAATGCTTTCATTACTCTTCCTCGAATCACTTCGATGAACCCAGACTAAGTGAATTGCTTATTCATACAGAAAGTTAATAGACAAAGAATAACGAAAACCAAGAAAAAGATCGTTAAGCTCTGAAGATGAAAATCTCTCTCTCTAAGACTCTATAATATGCCCCCATGTGTGTATTGTTTATTAAGATTAGGTACATATATATATAGAGGTATAAAGTATTATTCCAACTAAGACTCAAATATATAAACAAATTTTTCAAAACGAAAATACGATCTTTATAATATTTAAAATTTTTGTTAGGGCGATTTTCATGCACCCAGCCTATAAGGTCTATTGGAATTCTACGAATTTTGCTTCGACTTGTCTTAGTCTGTGTTAAATTTATCTTGTTTCCAACTTTGACTTGGATTGCAAATTATTCTTTCTGCAATGTACAAATTCTCTGAATTTTGAATTATTTTTTTCTTTTTCAAATTAGGAAACAAAATATATCTACAATATTTAATTCAAGATTTGTTTACATTTGCCAGCATGAAACCTCACTATTTTTTATCATGTCATTGTTATTTATGTAGCATATATTAGTTTTACTTGTTACAAAATTTTATATAAAAAGCCTTTTTTCCTTATAAAATCTTATTTAAAGAGTCTTCATTAACATCTCATTTTAGGACCCATGTTTGGATGCCATCTTAAGACTACAATCCATTAGGGAAAGAAAAAGAACAAAAGGCTCTAAATGAATGGAATGTACATCAAAGAAACATGACTTAATTTTAAAACCGTTGATCTTAACTAAAAGTCTAAGTATGATCACAAAAGAATAATGAAGATACAAAAGAAACAATCGTTAATGACTGCAGAATACTTAACCCTACCTCCGCTACCCACTTCAAGCGAGCATGGAAGTCGAAAAGGATTTTTAGCAGCAGCACAAGATTAATTGAAGAGTCAATCACAAACACTGCAGAAAACAGCTGCTCCAGGAGTGAACTATATAGCAATTTCATAGTCTTATCTATTCTAAATTTTAGGCACTTTCTTGTGCAAATGCACCTCCATTAAACAAAGAATACAGAGCTTTATCTATTACCAAAATAATCAAAATTTTAGGCACTTTCTTGTACAAATGCACCTCCATAAAACAAAGAATACAACTGCTTTCTTGTGTCAGCATTCCATAAATTCATTTTCATTCTATACTATAAAGTAAAGATCCTATTCTATAATTTGTTTAAAACTAAATTCTTGAATTTCATTATTCAGACTATCTGTGCATAAACAACTCTAGAATACCCAAAAAAAAAAAAAAAAAAGAGAGCTTCAAACCATCTGCGTATATATATATATATATATATATGCGTATCACCGGATGCGGGAAAAGTTAGCAAATGGCTCTGGCTTCAACTTGGGTGCAGGCTTAGCCAATTCAGGAGTCCCAAACACATTCCTTAGTTTTAATGTCTCGTCCGCTGCTGCAGATGCAACCGTGTACCCATCTGGGCTCTGCAATACAAGCAAGTGGAGAGGGGAAAATTAAACAAAATTGGCCCTGTTTGGACAGCTATAAATTACCAAAATTTACAAAAAGTTTTCCTTTCTTCCAATTAAATTTTGCCACTTATCACCTTTATGTCAAATCTTTGTACTTTCTTGTCAACTTTTTTTCACCAAACACCCCCTTAAGAAGAAAAGAGCGGTTATTCAAAGAGCAAATATGCACAGTATGCCTTCATTTCAAAGCCTCAAAATAGAGTTTTTCTAATACCTGAGCCATGTGGAGAACTCTGGATTCATGACCATAGAGCTCTGCAATCTTCAACATGGAAGGGTACTTCCAAAGGGTAAGTTGGTTATCATTAAAGCCATGAGAGCTCAAAAGCTCGCGTTCATGTCTGCCCCAGAGCAAAGAACAGACCTGCGAACCAGTGTTGATTGAGTTCAAGCATGCGCCGGTGCGGGTGTTCCAAAACTTTATGCAGTGATCTCCAAAACCACCACCAGAGGCAAGCAGATTACCCTGGAAAGGGCACCAAGAGAGAGCTTTCACAGCTGCTGTGTGATCTGCAAGGCAGTGGAGCCAATGGTTGGCAGAATTATTAGAGGCCATCGAGATGCTCCATATATATATATGAGATTGTCATTCCCTCCACTTGCTAATTGTTGGCCCGCTGCTGACCATTTCAGTCCACAAACCTCTTCACTGTGTCCCCTATATGTTCCAACAACGTGGGATTTTATTCTTACATCATTGTTTACGACCATACTGTCCATTCCCCCTGTTGTCAAGATATGCTTGTTCCAGTCACGTGAACCAACCCTCAACCTGTGCCCATCTCTCAGTGTTCTCAACTGTTCAAAAAGAAAATCGTAGTAGATAAAATCAGCTACAAAAAATAGTCAAATTCATAATATTATCAAATGTAAAGGTACAATTGGAAACTACAAACAGTTGGATGGAGAAATAGCCGGACTACAAGATATTCAAGTTGTTGTCTGATAGGCCGAAACAAAGCATATAACATCCATACTAAACAAAGCATATAACATTCATAGTAGGAATATTTTCTGTAGTATAAGCTAATTAATTTACAGTACATCAATAAAATCCAAACTGATACTAAGACCTTGCAACTAATGCTATTCATGACCAGTTCCCCCCCCCCCTAAATGCATAAGAGATGCGATTTAATTTCATCTGAAGACTTGACTCCCCCACCCCAAAAAAATAAATTAAATTAAATTAAATTAATATAGAGAGAGAGAGAGAGAGAGAGGAGCAAACAAACAGAAAATATATTTAGGAAGACCAAAAAGATCCAAGTCATTGTTTAATGCTGGAATTTGATGAAAACAGACTAAAAGCAATCATGTGTTATTGGCAGACCACCTGCCAACACAGTTGTCACTGCCTTTCAATGGAACAAAATCTATAGAATGCACACCACCTTTTTATGACATCTCCCGTAACAATCACAATAGCCAATTCAAAAACCAAATGCATCAAAACATATAAATTTAAGGGAAAATCACAAACCATAAGACCATCCAAAGCGTCCCAGAGCTGGACATGGGAATTATTCACGCCAACAGCAAGATGCCTTCCATCCGGTGCCCACCTTATACTTGTCACAGGCCCAATGTCCTCATCAACTGCAACAAGTTCAGTAATAGACCCGCTGGTCGCATCCCACAGATACACCAAATTGCCGAGGGCAATGGCAAGAATGTTGTGTGAGAAGTAATTTGTGAGTTAATTATTTCAAGTTTCAAATCAGCAAGTTTAGCCAACTCTCCTCTCTCTCAGTCAAAGTTCTGTTCAGAATTAATGACTAGGATTTGCAGCCGTCAGTCATTATTCTTGAAGAATAAATTCTTGTCTTGGAAACTCTCATTTTTCTTTGCTTTGTTCCTAGATCAATTTAATAGTCCCTAGATCATTAATTATCCACGTTTCCAACTTCTTTATATAAAGAATCTATGTTAACTCATTTGACATATATGAAAAAAAAGAAGTACTGCAGTACTACTTCTCAAAATCCATTTTTCTCCAACAAACTTGGTATCAAAGCTAAGTTCGAGTTTCAGCCATGTCTTCCACATCCTCGTCTAGTACCATGTTTTCTTATTCTCAAAGTCAAGTTCCTATCTTTGAGAGAGAAACCTATGGTTACTGGGCTGATCAGATGCGTTTCTTCTTCATATCTCGTGATCTATGGGAGATTGTTGAAGAAGGACATGAAGAGTCAACACAAGAAAGCACGAGTTCAGAATCTTCCCCTCGAAGTCAAGCTCAGAACAAGGAAAACAAGAAGAAGAATGCCCTTGCTGTAAGTTATTTGCATCAAGGCATCAGCAAAT
>QLOD02000002.1:4575008-4588863 GCA_003260245.2 Sideroxylon spinosum
TAAATGTGCATGTCGACCCTCCATAGCATGCTCACTTGGGGACTTTTGACTCTTGCTATGCCAAATAAATTACTTGTTTAAAAAAATAATTGTGAAAAAATGTAAAAATTGCACTCAACGTTATCATCTTTGATATCTCAAATTTGTTTTTCAAGGTCTCAACATTGTATATGAATGTCATGTTTCAATTGTCTTGGGAAAGAAAATATTTCACCACCACATTGAATCATAGTTGTGCGAGACGAATGGGGTTTCGTTTGTACTGCTGACTTGACGAAAGAGAAAATAAAGAACCATGGCCTACATACTTTGCCAAAAGTTATTATTTTTATTTTTTGATAAATAATTTTTTTTCATTGATAGGGGAGCATTAAAGAAGTGTTGGCCATGTAACTAACCTAGATTTTGGTACATTAGTTATCCATGTCTTTATTCAAATTAATTGCCATTACAGTACCTTAACCAGCATTTAGAAGGCATCTAGATTAGTTGTTTACTCATTTCTTTCACTTTTCACGTGATGGTTGGGCAACAAGAAGCAAACTAATTTCTATGGAAATTATCGGATCCTTCGTTCTTAGCATAATGTTGCTTACAAAATTTCTCATTTTGGACATCTAAGAAGCGTGGATAAGAACCTAACACACAATTATGATGCTGATACATCGACATGATAATTTTCAAAAAGGTCATGACACAACATGGCAGGAACTTGATAGGAATAAAGAAGAGTCAGATAACATTCACACACAAACACAATCAGGATTTACATGGTTCGGTTTGGTACTCACAGCCTGCATCCACGGGCAGGAATTGGTACTTCTTATATCAATGGTGGAAAACAAAGCTTCAGTATACCCCTTCAAGTTTTGCTTCTTTATCTATTGCATACAATATACAAACCTTCCCTATATATACATTAATAGGGAATTAAAAAGAAGTAAATCAATAGCCCCTAAAACGGATCAATTGATACTGCAATTCGAATGGGTTTGTAACTGAAACACTTGAAGGAGCAAAAAGCCCCAAAGGCCATGCATCTGAATCATATTTGCCCCCCCCCCCCCTTTTTTTCTTTTGAAGCTAAAACTTAAAAGCATACAAAATTACTTTTTGGCAAGTACCCAATGTACCGCTAGTCATTAATTACTTTTTAAGATTTTGTTGCTGCTAATCATGGGTTTTTGGAAGTTTTCTATGTCTTAAATATTTTTTTTTTTTTTTTATATTTTTCGTAAGTGAAGTATGATTTTATTGGCTTAAAAATCTCTTTCCTGGTTGGCATTTTTGTCCTAATTGCCTAGGATGGCAATTGCTACTTGTTTTGTTGTGCTGAGTACCTGTGCTATTTTTTATACTGGCTGTCGAGCTTATGCTATATTCTCATGCATCACAGATTTTTTCTATTACTTGCTGGTATAACAAGTCTGTTTTACATGCTGTAGCTTGTATAGGTTCTACTTGTAAACCTGTTAATATTCAAGATTGTTTTTACTTTCATGCATTATTTATTTGGACTGGTACTTTCAAATTATGAAGAAAGGTTTTTTCCCCAAAAAAAAAAAAAAAAAAAAATTAAAAAAAAAAATGAAGTAAAGTATGTTTTTGGACTTTTTGCTTGATGTATCAAATTTTATACTCGTGTTTGTAAATTTTGTCAAGTGATGTAATGTCACAACTGATAGATTTTGCTGTACTTGAGTAAGGTGATTATCTTCTTGCATTTATTTATTCTCCATTATATTTTGGATTTATGTTGAATTGCAACTAATATTATTACATGGCAAACTTTTAAGGTTCCTTAGAATCAAAATCTCGTGAGATTGTTTGTTCATAAATCTCACGACATCGATAAATTATTAGATATATTAGTTGTTTGGGTTCCTGTTATGATGCCTAAAACAGGTGAACTTCCCTACTTGTGGCTTGTATATTGGAATCTCTCTGTCATGAGCATGATTGGGCAAGCACTCATTAAATGGACAAACATGAGGGGAAAAAAAAAAAAAAGAGAGGGAAAATTCAAACATCTATTTGAAATCATAGTGGATGAAGAGAGACATTTTTCTATTCAAGTTTGAGTTCTTTTTTTTTCTTTTGATAGATAAGTTTGAGTTCTTCATTTGGCCGATAATTTTGATTCTGTGGCATGTGCTTATGTTTGCTTGCCAAACATCTACTAAATGGTCTGTTTTGTGCAGATGGTTTATGTTTTGTCAGTCTACAACAAGAAAGAGAAGTACAACCGAATCACGGTATGTATTCACTTTCTGTATTTGTTGATGAAGATATCATTAGTATTGGCAATTTGGCACTGCAGGATATACAAAAGTTAGGAGGGTGTGTAGCCAATATGCAAGTTTTTTTTCGTCCATGGTGTAGATGGGAAATTTATAAGTCTGATAATGTGGTTTATCTAAGTTAATAATGTCGCACCAAATGAAAATTTATTTGCTGTCATGGAGAAACTTTTCACTAATGAGGGTTTCACAGTATTAGTGTACTCTGGTTCACTGACTTCAATGTTAGACCTTAAGCTTGCAGAAGTGAAGACATGCATTTAGAGAGAGAAGATATTGAACAGTGTTGGAATTTTTTTCCCCATTTTTCGTCTTTTATAGGATAAATTTTAAAACATACTAGCAGTATTGAAGTGATAATGAAAATGATGTGCTCTTTTTTTTTTTTAACATGGTCTGAACTTTGGTACAATAGGGGCAAATTTTCGTTATGGTACTTGCACATGTATATATATTAATTATTATTAATAAGTAATAATTGAATATCCAATAAAAAATGGTTTATATATGTTTTGAACTAATTAGTTATGTAGAGAACTGCAAAAATGCATTTCTAGTAGCAATTATGGTTCACTTTTTTACCATTGTCCTACCAAAATGTCGTTCTCTCCAGGTTTTTATTTCATTATATTTGTTTTTTTTAACTCTTTTAGGAAGGGAATAAAATACGGAACATTTCTTTTGGTAATTAAATAAAAAATTTATTTATAGAAGGACATCAATCCCTTGATGCCGTCTATTTACAAACCAATGCTTATAAATTCATGCTATCCACAAATGACAAACTAACTATTCAAATATGGATATATATGCACTGAAATCCACCTATATAATGTAGATATCCAAAATTTCTTTCAATCTATGTAAAGGCAATTCAATTATTGTACATTTCCTCCAAATCAACCAAGTAATGCAAGGGGGCACAACTCTCCATCCCTTCTTTTGGCCTTTTAAACATATAGCTCCCTCATCATGTCTCAAACACTTGTCTCAGACCTTTTGGGAAAACCCAAGCCATTTCAGAACATGAAAGAATCAATTCCTATGGCCAAGAACAATGAACAAAAATGAGACATATGGACTCCTAACCCCTCCTACTCAAGCCAAACCAATTAACAATGATCATCCTTCTTAAAATAAAAGTATCAATAGTATAGATCTTACCATGAATTGCACACCATACAAAAAAACCAACTTTTGGTGGAGCAACAGATCTCCAAATATTTTTCCAAGGGAATTCCGTCCTCCCAATTAATCTATTATAATTCAAACCATTTTGGGATCACTTAGGATTGCTGGATTCACGTGTTTTGCATTCAAAAGCATAAAGAGCTAGGGTATAGTCTTTTCTAGTAACACCGATTTCCATCCTCTAATTCACCTACTTTTGGGTGAATGCAAAAATGTGGGCTTGGGTGGGTACTTTATGTGTTCTTCTTTCTCTTGCTTTTTCTAATCTTCCCAACCAACAAGGGGAGCTGCATCTTACCTTCCCTCTTGCCTCTCCTGCTTTTCTCCCTCCCTTCCTTCCGCTGAACTAGACAAGCCGTTATTGGTGTTTTTTATTTTTTTTTGGCTCAGACAACGTTTTTATACATCATGTTGTATTGTTTATTGTGAGTTTATTCTTCATAATAACACCCTGCATGCATGGTAGAAGTATTTTGTGTTCTGCTTTACTTTGCTACTGGTGGAATGAGATTAATTTTGTTGACGGGATTGCTTTCCTTTGCTTTCACCATGATCATGCTTCCTTTTCAGTTTTCCATGAGCATTTTACTGTAAATTTATGGCATGGGATGGATATTTTATTCCTAAGTGGTTTGTGTTTTTATTTCAGATGGCAGCATTTAACATCCAGGAGGAACTTATTTGGAAAGAGAAAATTGAATCCGTCATTGATCAGGTTTATTTTCTTAGACTGCATCCTCCCCCTCCCTGAGAGGAAAGTAGGGAAGGGACCAAAATGTTTTTTGGCATAAGTTTATCTTTGAAATTGTTGTTTCACTTATATTGTATAGTCTGAATTGGGGAAACTAAAGAAAAAAAAAAAGATGAACCCTAGAAGGGTAGCTTAATCTTTTTATAAACTCGTGCAATTTCTGGTTATATGTATTTAGATGATTCCTATTGGTCATTTTCTGCAAATGGTATAGTTGCATAATCCCTTTTTCATTCTGTGGATGCTTGCATCTGGAACTTAACATACTGATAATGTGCAGCATCAGGGGTCATTAGTTGCTAATGGTAACAAATATGTTTCATTTGAATGCAAATCTGGAATTGACAGTGGAACGAAATCCTCCTCATCAGATCATGAAAGTCAGTAAGTGTCTAATTTACTTATGTCTGTGTGCCTAGTTGTTAGTGGTTACTTTGCTGATGCTAGTGTAAATAGTCATGAAAAACATGTGCTTTGTTGGAGGCCTACATTTACCTTTCCCTTTTTGGTTGCTGGTCATTTCTAATCCCAAAAAAAATTGACTTTGACAAAAGATTGTTAATAATTGCGTGAAGTTCGTTTGAATATATTAACCCGGTTCTACTTGCTATTTGAAAATAACTTGTGTTAACCACTAGTCTGCTTGCCTCTGAATTTATGGGACATTAGGGGTGTAGAGGTGGTAGGGATAAAAGATTGTTAATAATAGCGTGATTTGAGTTCATCTGTTAATATTATTCTGATTCTACTTGTTATTTGATAATGACTTGAGTTAACCACTAGTCTACTTACCTCTGAATTTACTGGAGACTGGGGGTGTAGAGGTGGTAGGGATGTTAGAAAAGGTAGATGCAGGGAGGAACATTTGTTGCAGTGGGGGGGATCTCAGATCTGTTTAGGTTGGAGCAAGTGTCAAGATAAAAAACAATGGAATTAGGAATCATCATATTCTTGTGATGTTGCTAAAGCTTATGAAAAAATGGCACGTCGTCATCCTAACACTGTGCTGCGGAACATTTTCTAAGCAACAATGTCTGTTCTATGCCCTTGGATTCAGAATGCCAATGGATAAGCCCTGGAGTTGGATTGTTCTTTTGGGAACCTGTGGCCAGTTCTGTGGTGTATAGCTGATAGGTCGTCAGTATGTTGATCTGAGCTGGCGCAAGGTTCTCGTGCCGTTGCAAGAGGTGCTTGTGTGAAGGCTGGAAAAATTCCTACTCAAGCGATTAGGATACAGGCAGTTCTGCTTCCATAGGAGGAAAAACTCAGACAAGATTATGATTGTATGAGAGGAGAACTTTGGGGAGGTTGCATGCCTGTTTTCTAAAGTTGTTCAAATCAACTTGCAGCATCTTGTTCTATCATTGAGCTGGGTAGCTTTTTAGGCATCAGGCTATTTTCTTATGATCTTGAAGTTGACTCTGTTTTGCATAACAAGCTTGTTGAAATTTTGTTTTTAATATGAGTGAAGGTAAAGCAAGGTAGCAGCTTAAGTTGATGATATTAACCATTTGCGGGCTTCATTGATGGCGCTGGTACTGATCTTCTAATGGAGAAGCAAATTAACAGAACATAAAGGGATCTGTCTCTCATTTATGATGACAATTTATCAAGGCCGGTGTCAACTTTTTCCAATTTAGGCTCTGCTTAGTAGGGGAAGCTGTGAATGAAAGCCTAGCAACAGAGCATAGCGAGTAATTACCCCTCTAAAAATTATGTGCCCTCCGATGCACTAACTGGAGAAGGTAACACGTGGTCATTGGTATTCCTGGAGTTACCCATAGGTCTCCATTTGCAAAAGTTGGTTTGAATCTTCTCTTAAACTGGATAGTTTCAGCATGCTGAGTCAGAAGACTGAGAACTGCTGCTAAGTGTTTTTAGAGTCATGGTGGGTAATAATGGATCAGGTATGGACTTTGGACCCTTTCCTTATGGGGTCACAGAAAATCTGGTTAGACATAATTTATTCCACCCTCTTAGGCATTATTATTGTTAGTTTTGGTGCAAGTAGTAAGGAATATTGTAGCTTGGAGATTCCTACAAAAAATGATCAAATGTTCTTATGTGTTGCATATGGATGCAGTTTTGTCACACCTGTCTTATTCCTAATGTTTCAGTTTCTTCTAGATGTAACTATTGTTTTTTCACCATAGTTACCAAAAATCACTATTACTCTTGCAAGCCACGTTTTGGTACTCACATTTTGGAACGTGGTACGCTACCGTTCCAATACACTAAATTTAACCTCCGAAAAGATGGTGGCCTATTATATTTTCATTAGAAGAGACCACTGGAATAGTGAATTAATAACAAATCACGAACAATAACCAATAAGTTTAATCTTTTATGAAAAGATAATAAGTAAAGCTTTGTATCAAATAGGAGGTGCATTTAGTTTCGTGAATATCTACACCTTTTATTTTCTTAATTATTTTTTTAAGAGTCACTTTTATATACCAAAACATGTTAACAATAGGGTGACTCTATAAAAAGCCTACCTACCCCCTATTGTACCATATTTTAAAGTACAAACGTACCATGTTTCTATTTTTGTTCCATGTACTGAAACGATTCACGTTTTGGGTAAAATTGTTTTGACAATTTATGCTGAATTTGTTTTCCAGATCCGCCCCGACATTCCAGACATTATTGTTGCTTATGTTAGTCGTATGTTAGTTCTCCATTACATGTTTAATGCTATTTCTGTGCATTTCGGATTGAATTCTGAAAATTGAGTCTTGTTTCAAGTACTAATTCAATATTTTCTACTATAAAGTACCTGATATAAAATTTGACTTTCTAATTAAATTGTGCCTGAGTTTTGATTATATGTGCCATCTGGTATTTGTAGGTTTAGTGCCCCAGAGGATGAAGACAATTCTAATGCAAATGTGTTGCGGAGAACAACAATTGGGAATGGTTGCTTTTCGTTTTTTTAATATAAGCTTCTAATTCATTTGGTGTAATCCTTGGTTGCATTTATAATAAAATGTTTTTTTGTTAATTTACTTATTAGCCTCTAATTAATTTTGTGTAATACTTTGCTGCATTTCATAATCTATATGCATTTTTTTAGGTCTTCCTGAATCTGTATTTGACTGGACAGCAGAACTAAACTCAGACTTGTCAAACCAGAATGC
This sequence comes from Sideroxylon spinosum, assembly GCA_003260245.2. Lineage (NCBI taxonomy): Eukaryota > Viridiplantae > Streptophyta > Magnoliopsida > Ericales > Sapotaceae > Sideroxylon > Sideroxylon spinosum. The sequence goes on from QLOD02000002.1 coordinate 4,582,391, forward strand.
CAACAATCAAGTATTCTCTAGAAAACATTGGCGGCTTCTTCAATGCCAAAATGGTTAGTTGATCTTCATTGGTCTTTTATTTCTCAGGTCAACACAGGGTTGAATGTTACAATAAGTTAATTCAAGGGCAATGTGGAACAATTTAGTTCTTGACAGTGATGGCATCAATCACCTTTATTGAAAAATTACCCTCCAAAAAAAACATTTATTGACATTTTTTTTTGGTTTATTGCAGGACTTCGCATATTTGAAGAGCTACTTGAACTGGACTTCCTTGTATGGAATTGTTTCTTTGTTTTGTTTCTTCTGCATAGCACGGTCTAGCTATGCATTCAGTTATTTCAGGGAATACTTGTCATGTAAAGTTCTCTTTATGCAGCCAAAAAGCTGTAGTAGAGCAATGAAAGCTGTTGGGGTTGTGGAGGCTAGTTGTGATGAAATATTTGAGCTTGTGATGAGCATGGATGCAACGCGGTTTGAGTAAGTACACTTTTGTTAGTTTTATGCTTTCAATGAAGTAATTCTAGATGTTTGTGCAAACAATGCCTTTTGTTGCACGCAACATACTGAAATTATCATTATACCAGCATTTGGTGTGCACCTTATGTGTTTGCTTCATTTTTGAAAGGCTGATTAGTGGGGACATCCCCTTAGATTCTTGGTTGAATAAAATCCATTCCCCCTTGAATAAGACTGTTATTCCTTCCATCGGTTGGCTTTCCCTAAGATGGTCCTTTGAGTTACTTTTATATTTCTTATTTAAGTGCTTGAGGGGGAGCAGTATCAGGATGAGTGACCTCCTAAGAAACCGTGAGGGTATTGAATTTACTGAGACTTCAAGGTTAAGTGTGCTCGAGGGAAAGCAATACCAGGATGGGTGACCCTTGGGTAGTAGCCAACCAAGCCCAAAGTGAATAATATTATATTGTGTAAATGTGGTTTGTTATAATGGTATTAAAGCCAACACCCAACCGGAAGTGTGGGGCCACCTAGGGGCAACTGTCCTATTAGAGGTGAGGATTGTCAAGAACTATGAGAGGGATTGTCTGCGGGAAAGTTAAGCAGGAGGTAAAGTAGAGAAGCAATGCCTTTTTTGTCTTATATCGCCTGGGTACAGGAAGTGGCAGATATGTAATATTTGACATTTATAAAGTATAATGCATTTTAAAGTCGCTAAAGCATTGGATTTATTGGGAACTTCAGGGTTAAGCGTGCTTGAGTGAGGGTAATACCGAGATGGGTGATCCCCTGGGAAAGAGTGAGAAGAGAGGACTTTTCGGTGATGAACATGTTGCCGTAATATTGTAGGTCTTGACTTAAGAGGTGACTGATGTTTTTGGGTGAGTGATTCGAAGCAAAAAATTAGGATCTTGACATAGACAGAGAAATCACAACGAGGATTTCTTGATAAACACACAAAAACCCGACCTAAAGAATAACTAAAACAAAGATTGTAGGATCTTTGCTTGATACCATGTTGAGATACATCGAATTTGAGAAAATTTGCTACCAGTAGTTGGGTGCCTAGTCTTCTATTTACACTAGTAGAAATCCTGTATAAAATGGGAAGGAATCCTATACTCAAGGAAAGGAATAAAATCCCCGAATATCAATACAAATATGCTATTCTACTTCTAACAGCTATTTTGGTGCATTACATTAGTAGGTTGACTAAGTGGCCCTTTTGATTGCCTGGAGATGAGCCGATACCCCTTTCCTTCATTGAAGAATTGGAACTCATTGCATGTCAATGAAGCTTTTGTTGGCATTCCATGCTTTCTAACTAGAAATTGAACCTCATAGTCATTGATTCAAATACCGCATAGATTCAGTTGAACAAAAACACGCATATTAGAAACCAAAGAATTGGGTTTGGTAAAGGTTATTTTGGGATAGAAAAAAATAGCAAACACATAAATACGAGTAAATATTAGTAAAATATGGTTTGCTACAAATCTCCATCAATTGGTTGTTCATCTATGATTGAACAAAAGCGAGGCTTGAAGCCTCTTTACCAAGTTTACATGGTGGTGGAAGGATAACTTCTTCAATGATAAAAGCATGTTATTGTCTTTGTTGCCCCCAAGTTGTGTTTAATTGAATATTGAAATGACTCATTCTGTTTTCCAGTAATTTAAATGAGCATTATGTTGGAAGATTTTGAAACTCCTTGCATTTCATCTTAGTATTTTTTGTATTCCATGGTCTTTGAATTTAAATCTCTCTCTGTCTCTCTATTTTGTTTTTGTTTTGCTACTGAATTGTAATTGCCAAGGTTCCCTACAGTTGGTTGATGATTTGATATTTAGACATGTATTGCAATCCTTCTGGATGTATTAGTTTATTCAACTTTGCTTTTGTTCTCCAGAGCTCTAATTTAAACGGAGCCTGAGAGTGTCCCCAGTTAGCCCTATAAAATTAGATTCATTCTTTCAATGTTTCTATATGGATTTAACCCGTATTTCTATTCTTCATGCTGTGATATTCTTTTGTTCATTGTCTAGGTGGGACTCCAGTTTCCAATATGGTAGCTTAGTTGAGGAGGTAGATGGACATACTGCAATACTCTATCACAGATTACAGCTGGACTGGTTCCCAATGTAATAGTCATTCCTAGTTATTGAACTTATCTGTACTCTTAATAGTATCTAGTTATTTTGTTTATGGCATCAATGGATTTGGGTTTGTGTCATGACTTGAATGACTTGGCTCCTAAAATTGTTAAATCAACGCACTGATATGGAAATTTAACTTATTATTTGTCTTCCGGTGGTTTTGCACTTCTCTGTGATAATTTAATTATTTTTATTTGCTTATGGCGTTTTTGCTAAGCACTTTTGATTGTTAACAATTGCATGATCATAAAATGCATGTGTGCCTTGCACTTTGATTCTGCAGTCTATAAATTGGATATCTACCACAAAGATAGATGAATGTGGTGAGGCCCTGAGGGCAACTGGACTAGATCTATGTGTTTTTGTAATAAAATCCAACATCAGCATGTAATAGAATCTTAGTCAGAATTATCCTTATATGTGCTGGAACTGTATTTGATTTCTAGTGATTTGTTGTACAAATGGTGTGGTCTACCTTGGTCGTAGGTTTAGCTATTCACTGTCATGGTGGTAGTTAGTTTTAGTTTTGATGCACGTATTTTACTGTTGGTGTCACTCGGGTGTTTGAAATCAAGAACTATTTTTTCGTAACCTCTCCATGGTAGAGCCACATTAGCTTCACCCCTAGAGAGTAAACCCCGGCTTGTGAACCAACAAGACCCATAAATCGGGCAACTATAGGCAAAGCCTATGTGGGTGGCTTTGAGGGGTAGAAATTTCTGTGGAGTTTCAAACCCACAACCTCTCTGACTTTATAGTTGAGGGGTATCATCCAATCCACTAGGCTACCCCTCAAGGTTAAATCAAGTGCTATTAGAAGCCCTAAGGTGTTGCCTATTAATTATTATTGACCCTGTAGCATTATCAAAGGCTATGCAAAAATTCTTAAGAGGGCATGTATTCCTGGAATGGGAGGAACAGAAATTATAAGGGTTGACAATCTTTGTAACTGTCAAGCTACTGGTATGTTTGAGCAAATTCAAATGTTTGTCTGTTTCCCCTGAAACCTGATTGCAACGGTTCTACAATTGCAATGCTTCAGAATCTCTCCTACTAGCTCTAAAAAATGTTTATGTACACGCACTTCTCCTGTGTCACGAGTCTTTGCAACACTCAAGCTGCTAGTGGTATTAATGTTCATATGCCTTTGATGTTTGTGCATGTCTCTCTCTCTCTATGAAATAGATGTAAGGCTTTTACAATCCAATTATTGATTATTTAATTACGTAGGTTTAATGCCCCTCCCTCTCTCTCTTACCTTTATTTTTTTTTGCCTTATTGAAAGTGACAATTATATGGATACTAACGGATGCTTTTGCAGGTTTGTGTGGCCCCGTGACCTTTGTTATGTGCGTTACTGGCGCCGGAATGATGATGGAAGTTATGGTAAACATGCCCAATGACCCTTCTTGTTAGCCTTAATTTTCCCCTATCCCTAATTTAAAACTATCCTTGTTTATATTTTTTTTTATTTTTTACCGTGTAGTTGTGTTATTCCGTTCTAGGGAGCATGATAACTGTGGTCCACAACCTGGATTTGTGCGCGCCCATATAGAGAGTAACTTTCAAATTGTTTATATTTGTTTTAGTTTGAATATTAAAAAAATTCCTTTTATATTTTACATTTATCCGTGATATTTATGTTAACCAATCTTACTATTGTTATGTTTTGTAACATTCTTAGGTGGAGGGTTCAATATTTCCCCGCTGAAACCTCGGAATGGGACACCTAGAACACAGGTCCAGCACCTTATGCAAATTGATCTGAAAGGGTGGGGTGTGGGTTACATTTCGTTCTTTCAGCAGCATTGCCTCCTTCAGATGTTAAATAGTGTGGCAGGCGAGTCCTTATATTTAGTTATTACATTTTAGATTTTGGAGTCATTCAGATTTCGTAATGGTCTGCACTGCTTCTTTTGGTTTTGCCTTTTTGCTTATGAAGTGAGGAGAGAAATGCATGAACGGTTGTTGCAAAGTATCAGTTTTACTTTTTCTTTATCATTGATCTAATGTTTAGTTAGAGTTTTGTGGATTAAATTGTTTGACTCTCATAAAATTTAGATATTCTGGTCTTGGTTTAGAAATTTGAGAGAATCCCGATGATCCATTACACTGCAGCTGAATAACACAGCTTGATAAATGGTGTAACTGTCCCATGTCTTATATGGCTTCTCTAATTGTATCTATCTTTATTTATAATAAGGTTTGGAGTTATGATTTTGGTTGATGCATTGAAGCCGATGTTTGTTAGAGCCAGATAAAGAGAGAATATTCCAAAAATTCTTTTGCATTAGGCTATTGCTTTTTCTATATATGCCATTTTTTCAGTAATTTATGAATTGATATAATCTTTCATTGGATTCTTTTTTCCCCTATTTGCAATGTAGATTTGCTTCTGATCTCTTTTGAATTTTTTTGCTTTTTGCATCATAAATTTTCTTCTGAAATTGTTGAAATTATATACCTTTCTATAGGATACAATTTAGTAAGGTATATTTTCTTCGTCATCTTGCAATTGCAGATTTGCTGTCTGAAATTTAACTCTTTCAGAATGAACTAAACTATCTTTTTCATTGTATTGAGACCCTTTTTTTGTTTATTTAATGTTACAGGACTTCGTGAATATTTTTCTCAAACAGATGAAAGGAGTGCTCCTCCAAGAATTCCGGTTATGGTAAATATGGCTTCAGCCTCTGTTTCTTCAAAGAAGAGTCAGAAGCTTCAAGAGTCCTCTGTTCACCACCGTACTCCTTCTCTAGATCAAATTAGTGCTGCAAACAAAAACGCTGTGATGATGGATGAATACTCTGATGAGGATGATGAATTCCAAATAACTGACCAAGAGGTTTGCATTATACTTGTTCTGTCATGAACTCTCTCTGCTTCTTCTGAATTCTGTATTCTGCATATTTTTCAGGCATGCTCAACCAGCCTTGAGAGTGAAGTGAAGAAAGATGGTAGCTGATGCATAAGTATTTTATTCTCTGTCTGTTAAGTCAAGTGGATCTTGTATTGATAATTCTTCTATTGCATTGAAGTTGTAGAGGAAGAACACACTGATCAAATTGATTTGTCCTGTTTCTCGGGTAACCTACGGCGTGATGACCGAGATAATGCTCGTGACTGCTGGAGAATATCTGATGGAAACAACTTTAAAGTTCGTAGCAAGAATTTTTTTCGCGACAAGTCAAAGGTCCGGTAGTGTTTTTGTTATTTTTCTCCATTTATGTGCAATCTTATGAGCTTGATAGGCTTGCTCTAATTTAATTGTTGAAATGTGTAAATGAAGATTCCTGCAGGTAAGCATCTGATGGATCTTGTCGCTGTTGATTGGTTCAAGGACACAAAACGAATGGATCATGTTGCTAGGCGTCGTGGTTGTGCTGCACAAGTAAGGATAATGTTTTTATGACTTACTTGTTATTTATTGATTCTTTCTAATGTTTTTATGACTTACTTGTTATTTATTGATTCTTTCTTTCTTTCTTTATTCTTTTACCCTGATTCTATATTTACTTAATGGTTAGCTTCTTTCAATAGTCATGTCTTCCATAATTGTATTCTAGATAAGATGTTGACTATTTGCAAGATTTTCGAAGTGGATTTTATTTGCTATTTTCTTTATGGGTTTTTCTGTTTAAACCCCGGAGGAGAAAGGATTCTGCAGGATTTGACTGAGGATCTTGAGAATCGTATACTTTATGTGATTATTTTGTACTTGTTTATGTCCATCATAAATTTCGAAGATATGAAAATGCCTTTATAAGTAGACTAAAGAGTTGTATAGTGCGTGGTCTAAATTTTTGGTGTAAAGAAAAACTTGGTGATTCATCCTTTTGTCTTTTAGTATTTTGGACG
>QLOD02000002.1:4642984-4659167 GCA_003260245.2 Sideroxylon spinosum
GGAGAAACATCAACTCATTTTAAATTTTCATCATTGCCATTGGTACCTGTGGAGCCAACGTCCTCCCGAGAGAATCACAACCCAACCAATTTAAAACGCGTTTGGTGCACCGAAAATTGTTAAAAATTTTTGAAAATCTTTGAAATTTTTTATTATATTTTTAACTCTTTTTTCCTTCTAAATTTCTAAAAAAAGTGTTATATTTATCAAAAAAATAACATAACTATAATTTCGTTAATCGAATGAGAAAATTTTTTTTAGAGATATCAACACAAAATTATGTGCTACAAAATGACACCCATTTTATTTTATTTTTTTTTTAGTTTCTACATATCGCCCCGACGGAAAGTCCCAAACCGCTCCGACGATTTAATCACTGCCGAAAACCGTTCTGACATTATTTGAATTCCGTTCCGACGGATAGGCCATTAGCCTAAACCGTCCCAACGGAACTTCAAAACCGTTCCAACGGATTCGGCCATGTCTTAATGGAATTTTCAGACCAACCGTCCTGACGGCAACCAAAACCGTTGGGACGGAATCGGTACTGTTCTTCTCTAAAATTTATGGCTTGAGTTAGGCACACTAAAATGCCAAAAAATAACTCAAATCATATTTTTCACTGTTTTTCGTTTTCTTTTGTTACACCAAACGTACACTTAAAGTTGGATATTCATCACGAGGTGCAAAAGCCATTAGCAACACCTCTGTAAAAATAAATAAATAAATAAAAAAGAATTTAGCAACTTTTGTTTTTTTGGTATACATATCAAAAATTATTAGAAAATTTCAAAATTTTCTCTAACTTCTAACCAAACAACCAAAAGTTCTTAAAGTTTTTTGAAAATTTATCTAACATTTTATCAAATAATTAAAATTTTCAAATTTTGACCAGACGAAAAATATTGTACCTTGCAAATTTTGACGAAAAAAAGTTACCAGAAATTTCTTTCAAATGAGCCCTAGTTTTGAAATCTATCCCAACCAAGCATGAGTTGTTAACATGATAGAATTGTTTTGTTCACCTACTTACTTAGAATATACTTTTGCTGGTTGGAGGATATGAACATTGATTCTCATCCTAAAGATAATACGATCGTGTGTGTAAATCGTATTCAAAGTTACGCACACGACCATTGAACTAGAGAAATTAAACTTCTCTCTATTTTATACGTACGCGGAACTTGCCATTGACTTCTAATTGAAAAACACAGTCTCTCTCTCTCTCTATCTAAGATTACAATTTAAGCTAAAGATGGCTCAATCTCTCATTGCAGCAACTGCCAAAGAGATCATCATGAGGTTGATTTCACTTGCTGGTGAAGACTTGAAGGTCGCGTGGGGTTTCAAAGGAGAGCTTAAACGGCTAAGCAGAAGGTTCGAAACTGCTCGAGCTAATATGCGACACTGAGAGCCCACGAATGGGAAACTCGGAAGCAGTTCTAGTATGGATGAAGAGACTCAAGGTTGTAGCATTTGATACTGAAGACGTGCTAGAAGAGTTCCAATTTGAAGTTCTTCGACAAAAGTTGAGTGACAAAATAGATTGAAGAACAAGGTATACAACTTCTTTTCCCGCTCAAATCCACTGTCATTTCGTCTCAAGATGGCTCATAAGATCAACAACATCAATGCAATGTTAGATGAAATTTACAAAGAAAAGAAAGAAACTGGACTAAGAGTGGCGGAAGTTGTAAATACAAGCAGTGTTAAGCTAAGAGACATTAGACAAACACACCCCTTTACTAATGATTCAGAAGTTGTCGGAAGAGACGATGACATCTCAAAAGTAAAAGAGAAGCTATTTTCATCTCAAGATGAAAACTTGTCTGTCATCTCCATTGTGAGAATGGCCGGAGTTGGAAAGACGACCCTTGCCCAGCTCGTTTACAAAGATGAGAAGTTTGAGAATGACTTTGATTGGAGAATATGGCTTTGCGTTTCTGATGATTTCAATGTCCAAAGGTTACTGAGTGAGATGGTATAATCTTGTGATGGAGTCAATTTTAAGCTGTCAAACATAGGGTCAATAGTTAAAAAGCTTTGGCAAAGTCTCGAGGGAAAAAGGTATTTAATTGTACTAACTGATGTTTGGAATGAAAATCCAAAAAAATGGGAGAATATAAGAAACTCTTTGCTTGCAATTGGTGGTTACAAGGGAAGCAAAATTCTTGTTACCACACATAACGAGAGAGTTGCATTAATCACCCATTCCTTATTTACTCACTCCTTGTTAGAACTATCAGATGGTCATAGTTGGACACTATTTAAGCGAAAGGCATTTGCAATAGGAGGTCCAGAAGAGACACCAAATTTGACAGATGTTGGTCAAAAACCTGAGAAAAAGTGTAGAGGTGCGACCTTAGCTATAAGGGCAATGGGAGGTTTGTTGCACTCAAAGAAAAGTAAGTACGAGTGGCTGTCAATTGAAAGAAGTGAAATATGGTTTTCTTTTGAAAAAATAAATGATATTGATATTCTTCCTAGCTTGAGTTTAAGTTTTAACCATCTTCTGTCTTTCTCACTAAAGCAATGCTTTGCATATTGTTCTATTCTTCCCAAGGATTCCATCATTGAAAGAGAGAATTTAATCCAACTACGGATGGTGCAAGAGGACCCTCACCCACCAAAGGGAAGTAAAATGTTGATAGAAGATGTAGGTGCGAACTTTTTTCATATGTTATTGTGGAATTCTTTATTGCAAAATGCCGAGAAAGATATGTATGGCACTGTTATAAGATGCACGATCTTGTGCACGATTTTGCATTGCATATCTTAGAAGATAATATGTTGACTTCAAAGGCTTCCAAGGTGACTAATAATGTTTCTGATGTTCAACGTTTGTCATTGGTTTCTAATGAAGGGGGTGATGCACCACAAATTTCAGACATTGGTTTCCAAAATTTGCGCCCTCTATTTCTTGACAGTCATTTACTCACCGATATATCAATGGACTTAACAAGATTGCATGTTTTGAATATCAATAGACATTGGAGTTGCCAAATTCAGTCAGCAGGATGATACATTTAAGATATCTCAACATCTCGTACGGTTCTATCAGAGTGCTGCAATGTTTCATCTCCAAGCTCTATAATTTGCAGACACTGAGAATTTGGCATTGTAAGGATTTGGAAGAGGTTCCAAGTGATTTCGGAAAGTTGGTTAACTTGAGACATTTTTTACATGTATGATTGTGAAACGTCCAGGAAGTTGATGCCAATGGGGATTGCACAGTTGAGTTGTCTCCAGAAGCTACCATTTTTTTGTTGTGGATTGTAATAACCGAAGAATTGAATAGCTTGAAGGGTTCAAAAATCTGAGATGGACAGTAAAAATTTACGGTCTGGAGAATGTGAAAAACAAGGAAGAAGCCGAAAAGGCAAATTTTTTCCAGCAATCCAAATATTCAAGAGATAAGGCTTCGTTGGAGCAATGAAGGAGCGGAAAGAGTAAACATCAATGAAGAGGAGGAGGAGTGTGTGTTGGAGGGCCTGAGAACTCACAGCAATTTGAAAGGCTTGGTGGTGGAGAACTGTGGAGGAAGGAGACCTGCATCATGGATGATGGTAACAGATGATACCACACCAATTTACAAATTGGTGAAGATGATTAGAGAACTGCAAGAAAATGGAAAAATTGAAAGCACTTGGGCACTTTCCTTATCTGATAGAACTTTACATAAGGGGATTGAGTAATGTGAAAGTTACTGGTGCCGATTTCTACGGTGTTAGCAATCTTCTTGGTGCTGGTGATAGCAGAGGGACAACAACAGCAGTGTTTTTTCGATCACTGAGAAAACTGTATATAGCAGATATGAAAAACTCAATAGAATGGTGCGAAGTAAAAGAAGAAGATGCAGAGGGAATGGTGTTTCCTCGCCTGGAGAGGCTGTGGATCGGGGACTGTCCCAAGCTGATGAAGGTCCCAAGTCGCTTCACGTTTGTCAGGGTTTTGGAAGTGGAAGGTGTAAACAGCCGGCAATTACGGAGGGTGATGAGCTGATTTATCTGCCAATCGGCGTTTGCAAACCCTCGTCGTTTCCCTTTGAGATGTTAATTGTGAACAGGTGACATAATTTAAGGAGCGGCCTAGCAGAAATCAGAGAGGAAGACAACAGCCTCAGTCAGTCTTCGAACGCTTGGCCTTCGAGGATTTGAGAAACTGGTGTGTTTGCCGGCGTGGATATGGAACCTTGCCTCGCTTGTCACTTCGCCGAAGAAGAAATAAACGCGTGAGGGGAAAGCCAGGCCACGTCGATCTATGAGTCTTCACCGACGGTGGTCACCGGTGGAAGGTGGTCCACGTGGAGCCGTCGCCAGGGAACAACGGGAGCTGGAAACGTCGCCGGCGGTGAGAAGTTTTACGACCTGGAGTTTTCTTCTTGGAGACTCTGATACAGAAGAAAGAATAGGAGAGCGGTCTCAGATTATGTACCATTTGGGTGATTAGATTTGGTAAAAAAAAAATTTAATTTTTTTAATTTGTTTTAAATTTTCTTTTGACATTTTTACAAAATTTAATAAATTTTTAATTTTTTAACAACTTTTGACAATTCAACCTAAATTTATAAATGAAGAATTGTAATAAACTACAATTAGCAAACTAGCAAAATTAGGACCTAATATTTATTCTAATATTCTTGGATATATACAAAAATATTATAAGTACACTAACGGTTTCAATATAAAATGCTTTTCAAAAGAATATTTTTTTAAAATGAGAAAAAAAATTGTTACTCATCTATTTTTAAGAATATTTTAAAAAAAAAATTACAAGGAATCAAATAGAGCCTGAAATAAAAATATGAACAAATGTTTTTCTAGAAAAATATTTACAAGCTTTATTTGTATCAATGTATATTAATGATTTTTTTTTTAGAATTTTTTGTCAAACTGTCAAAAAAGGCAACTTTTTGTAGTCAGACAATTAAAAATGAATAGAAAACTATCAAATCAAACGAAAACTCAAGTTACAAGGAAATTTAGAAGATATTTTACTAAAAAAATTGTGACGAATGACCTCACCAATTTCAATATTGGTCTGCAAGCATAAACATGCATTCTTATGACAGTGACACATATTTTGTTGCAAGTACAACGGTTTAGGTCTCTGGCCACCATAAAAAAAATTAAAAATGATTAAAAATTACAAAAAAATTCGTATCGTCTTCCAATCAAATTTTACTATCTATATGTTAAATATTTATATTTTTACTGTATTTTTTTATCAATTTTTTTTTACCAAACAACCATTTTAGTTCAGGAAGAATGGATTACCATAAAAGTTGGTACCTCAATGCCAGTTATCTTCCATGACAGTAATAAAGATAACTTTATTTATCCCCCAAAAAAAAAAAAAAAAATCTCTTGAATCTAACCAAAAAAAATGTAGATGACAAAAGGCATTGAACCTTGACAATGCCCGTGAAACCTACCATTTATATAATTTCACCCAATATCCAGTCTTAACAATCCCTGTCCACACGAGATAGTTGTTACAAGTCGATCAAATTCATATTTCTATTGACTTGACATTTACAGTTTGATTTGTATACGCTACTACCAAATTGATGCAAGAGCTGTTCATTCCCAAATCAGACGGAAAATCGAAGCATGGTGATGAATGGGAAACGAGGGCCCAGAGAGCTGTACTTGTGATGGTCAAACGGTTGTTTAATTATACAACATGAACCGACGACTTCTGCTCACACTAGACAACCCTTGAAACCTTTTCTGAGAGAAGTTTCATCCAAGTTCCTTCCAATGAAGACAAGCTTGCTTATCCTCTTCTCGTCGGGTCCCCACGCTTTTCCCGGGCAGCCATCCAAGATGGAGTGCACCCCCTGAAGAAGAAACAAAGTAAAAATAAAACACAATTTCGACTTGAAAGGAGAATAGTACATTTATAAAACAGTAAAAGCTTTGTTGAGTGAAAAATGGATTAGAACCTGGAAAACGTAGCGCTGATCAGAATCATTTACTGACAAAATCCCCTTCATCCTGTATAAGTCGTCCCCCTTTTCTTCAATAATTCTTTCGAGCCAATCGTCAACCTAATTCACGTAGACCAGAAGTGTGTGTTAGAGCCAGTGCAATTTAAAAATTAACGAAAATAAACCTACAAAAGAAACACGGTTCCTAAGAAATTCATTTAAAACACCAGGGACATAGAATTGATAACGTATTTACATGGCTTTGAGCTTGCATACATTCTGCTAAGTCATAATATAAGGGAAATATAAATAATTGAAAAAACATTGGATAATTATTTAACCTTCCAAGCATATTTCTCACCTCATCAATATCAAGGGTACCCTCACAAACAATGCTGACGCTAGAGACTGCAGAATCATGTTTATGTCCCTTGTGGTGTTCTGTTCAGAAAAATAGACCAAAAATGAGTTGACTAAAAATGAAAGAACTACAACTAAAAATCTCTAGAAACATGTTAATCTACTAGGAATACGCATTTTTCCCCCAATACATATACATGCATGTAGAATGCACGCTAAAAAAATAGAACAAGAAAAGTAAATGAGTAAAATCTAGATATAAGAGATGTACCATGCCCACTTTCATGTTGATGGGTAGCACAATGAGAACTGTCTAACTGTACTTCTGAATCAATTCTGCAACACCCAAGTTATGTCTTTGTCAAACAACATGATTTCATATTACAATAATGATATGAATATGCAGCAACACTTATCTCTGCTGACTAAATAAGGGAAAGGAGGAAATAGCTATAAAAAAAGACTTCCCTTTTTTTCATTTTCGCCAAAGGAGTAATAAAAGGAATGGCATTTGAATCACCTTTCAAGATCATAACCTCCCACTCCCAAAACATAGTCCATGTCAACAACCCCATATTTAGCATGCTTTATTTGTGCCATCCCATTGATATGCTGACAAATGAGCATCACCAAAAAAATAAATAAACAGCACGTCCAAAAAAAATTGTGGATGCAAGAGTCTATTACATTGAGGCTGTGCTTGATTGTGGGATTAAAAAGGGTGGATTGGACTATTAGTCCAGTCGGACCCAACATGTAAAATAACCAGGGAGAATAAGTCCACTTCCGATAGTATATCCCATATTTTGGGAGATAAGTAATACTATGGGAGGCGTGATATTACTTATAATCCACCTCCAGTTTTATTTTCCTCCAAAATTTAAAAGTTCAAAATTATTTTCTATCACATCACATATCAAATCACATCTTTTATCCCAATTTATATACCATCAATCAAACACAAAAAAAATAATACAACATAAAAAATTAATCACATGTTATATCCAATCCCATGTATTATCCATAACATTACTTATACCCCATTATGTTTGATTTGGGATTGGATAATATGGTATAAGTAATGTTATGGGATAGTATATGAGATTGGATATAACATGGGATTAATTTTTTTATGTTGGATTATTTTTTTGGTATTTGATTGATGGGATACAAAGGAGGATAAAAATGTGATTTTTTTTTTTTAAAACCATAAAAAATAATAATAATAATAAATAAATAAATAAAAAAGTGATTTGACTATGTTTGATTTGGGGATTGAATGATGGGGTATAAGTAATGTCATCGGATAATATATGGGATTGGATAATACATGGGATTAATTTTTTTATGTTGGATTATTTTTTTGGTGTTTGGTTGATGGGATATAAAGTGGAATAAAAATGTGATTTTTTTTTAAACCATAAAAAAATAATAATAAAAATAAATAAATAAAAATGTGATTTGACATGATATATACCGGGAAATAATTTTAAACTTTTAGATTTTGACAGAAAACAAATCCAAGATTGATGTATCAATCATACCACACCCCCCATGGGATGGTATATACCCCATTTTGGGAGATTAGCATTCCAAAGGATTGCTCATTTACTCTCTTTTTGTCATTATCAAACAATGGATTTGTGGATCCCATGAGATTAGGAATCCAATCCCTTCCCTAAATCCTCCAAACAAATACTGCCTAAAAGCATGCTAAAGCAAGTAAGAGCATATGTAAATGAAGCAACAAAATGTCAAAATATATTTTAAGTTGCCACCCCTTTTATGAGAATCAACACCATAGCACCAAATCAGGGTATATCATAACATTTAAAAATCACTTCAGTACTTATATGCATTCTCAGGAAAAATAGGAAAATAGTGCACAAATAAGTTGAAGAAGTAATATAGGGTACATTTGGTTGGTAGTGGAAATGGGGTGAGCTTAAGAGAGTGAACTGAGTGAATGAGGGTAAGAATAATCATGATTTATGTAGAAAAACAAGCACTCTAGCAAATAATAAAAAATGAGGGTACTTAGGTAAATATTCCACCTAGAGGGAAGAATAAGTCATTCCCATGATATTTGTGGAGAATGGCTTTTCTCTCCCATGGGGAGAATAAAGGGTGGAATGAAGATGACATTCTACCCTCAAAAAATACAATAAAACAAGATAATGGAATGCTCATGCCCATTTCACCCTTATTCTACCCAATCAAATGTAATCATAGATCCTAAAACCATCAACCCATGTTCAATATCAATATGGCAGTTCAAACATCATGACTGAAGTTTTAAAAAGCATGGATGTATATTAGAAACAAATCAAATTATCCTTCTTTCATGTCTAGAAACCCTTCCGAGGCAAGGTCACATTTGACCCATCCCTAGAAAGTAAAACCCATGCTCGTGAATCACCCCACAAACCATACAAAGTCCAAGTTTATGCAACTGTAGGTGGCCCACAAAGAGATACGCACTTGATGTCCATTTTTTAACATAACAAGTGAATTATTTTTATATCAAGATGTCATTTGATAGTATCAAGATGTCAAATACAAGGAAAACTTCGATTTCATACTGAAATTTTATTTTTCTTCTTTTTTGAGATTTACAAAGGTAATGATAGTACAGCCCAAGGTGGGATTTTAGATGTTGCTTTTTGGCATTGCCTTAGTGTTGGGAATTTAGGCCCACCTAAATTCACCCTCTCAGGATCTACCTATAGCAAAATCTCAAGAAGAATAGAGAAATAATAACAACACAAGAATTTATCTAAAAATACTCCCAAGCTATAGAAAAATCACGGGCTCTTAGAGAAAAAAATTCACTATGTGAAAATTTCTTACAATCACGCAATTCTTCCTCTCACACCCAAGACCCCAGTACACCCACAAAGAATTGTCCCAAGCAATTTTTAACTCTCACCCTACAAAAGAGGAATTTAACTAGAGTCAAAATTTGCTATACAAATCTTTGACTTTGACTGATGTACTTAACCAAAGAAGACCTTTATTTACAATCTCACAAGACCTCCCTTCTTTGTGAGAAACTAATGTGGGACTCCTAAAGGAGCCACCATACCAACAATTAGTGACACTCCTAAATAAAATTGTTTTATTCATAAAAAATTATATATATATATATATATCCTATTTGCAGCATAGACTTCTTTCTCTTTCTAGAATAGGCATTGTAAAGATTTTTCTTCAGCCAATTAACATAAATACTAAGTGAACAATTAGATTTAGAGCTACAATTTGTACTCGCCAATTCCAGCATAAATCATGTGCTTTAATAGAGATTGGATGTTAGAATCATGATCATCTTCTTACAGTGCAAATAAAATTGAAAAATGCCAAATATAGTTAACGTTCGGCACATCCAGACCAATTCAGTTTTTCAAAATACTGGCCTAGAAAGCTGTCGACTGACTCAAGACTTCCAACTTCACTGAAAAGTTCACAGCAAAAACATGTAAAACATCTATTTACGCACAAAAGAGGAAACTTACCTTAATTCTCTTACTCAAACTCTCCACCTCATCCTCAGTCACCAAATCTATCTGCCAACATTATTTGAAAAGAAAGAAAATACATCAAGATAGGAGCACAAGGTTTGCATAGATTCCAAATGGCAATCACTGTTGGTAATTTGATTTGTACAAAAGAAGGTAACAGCTTTGAATGGTTAATGGGAGAAATCTAATTTTACCTTATTCAAAATAATCCGGTCTGCATAAGCAATTTGTTCCACTGCCTCATTCACCACAAATCTTGGTTTCACCTCATTCAAATGTTGCATGGCATGCTTAGAGTCAACCAGAGTAACTACGCCATCAAGTTTCAGATGACGTGAAAGCAACTCATCAGTACAGAATGTTTCAATAACAGGCGCTGGCTTGGCAAGGCCTGTAAAAAGAGCCTCAATGAAGACATGGAATACAAAGCTCCTAATACCTACCCTTATAGAGGTAAATACAATAAGTGTACTTTGAAGTTACACCTGCTAACATTATTTAGTGAAAGCTAGGAGTCGAGTTCCACTGGACCAAGGGAGAGAAAAGCAAGAAAATCACAACAAACTAACAGAACCAAGAAGCTGTGTTTTCTTTCGACCAATGCTCTACAAACCAAGAGTGTGTTAAAAGTCATAAACGTGCATACTTACATAAAAACATAACTATTACATCCAAAAGACAAAACTATCCAAAGATCTTTAAAGGGGTTGGCTGCATCCCCTTGGGACCTCCTTCCAGTTCATATACATTTACTGTTTCCAAAAAATAAAAATAATAATATTAATAATAACACATGGAACCAAACTGGGTCCTTTAGAAACAGTATATAACACCCTAGAAGTATTGAATTGAGAAAAACAAATTTTTAATATTCAGATTCCTGCTACACATGCATTTGACAAGAGTAAAATAAAGCATTTATCATACAATCTGCAAACAAATAAAAGCAGAAAGAATTAAAAATGTTTCATTATTGAAAACAGATCAAATTAAATAAATTTTTTTATTTATCAAAGAAATTAAATAAATCTAGTTGTCATACCAAGCCATGTGATTCAGTCAGACCCACATTCAAGGGCAATTTAGAGCAATATACAACCTCTAATTCATAAAAATAAAAGGGAGACAGAATAAATACGTTGCATGAGAACTTGTGTAAAAAATCAGTTAGGGGATGTGTATGACAAGCCTTGCACTTGGATAGTAAATTATACCTGTTGTTTCTATTACAATATGATCAAATTTGTCCCGCTTCTTCTTGACCAACTCCAAAAGCATTTTAACTAGATCTCCACGCACGGTACAACACAGACAACCATTATTAACCATAACAATTTCCTCATTGGATGAGGAATGGCTGGCAACTAATGAACCATCAATATCCACCTCACCAAACTGCAACGGAATTTTCTTCTTAAAAAGGGACAATGCGAAATAAAGAAAGTATAACCAAAGTGAAACAAAGTCTGACTTTTCTATTACACATTAGATGTTCCACTAAAATAAATTCCCATCATTCAATCGCTACATGCTTAACAAATTTCTTAAAACGATGTCTTTGAAAGACCTGCCTTTGGATGATTGAATAAATCATACATCCCGTGACAATAATTTATTCATGTAAGTTGTTATGTAATATACAACCACTACATGCTCAACCAATTCTAAAGAATCTAAATTGACACAAAAAATAAATAAATAAATAAATAAACAATGAACCAAGAAACAGGACAGCAGAAAGGTTAAATCTTAAAATTTGAAAGAAGCCAGAAGTAATAGTTTCATGTTAGGGAAAATAGTGAATTGATTTCGAACCATTAAAGACTGCACAGGATGTGAGTTTTCTCCAGAAAATTTATTTAGAACAAAGCATGCTCAAAATCATATAACCCAGCAAATAACCAATATTGGATAGTGCCAACAGCTTGGTGCAAGACAAATGCCAGTTTGAGTGATGACAGAAACCATGTGATACACAAATGTGTAAGCAAGCACCTAAGTTAGTATTTTGGATTCTACTATGTAATGTCATGACAAAAATTTTATGTCACCCCTACTACTCAACACCACCAAGAGATTGTACTATCATAAGGTTAACTGGTGATGCCAGAATTGCTGACATGAAACTTATAAGGGAACATTGTAAGTCTCTGATTATTAATGATATGTATTCTCCCCCGGGTCCCCCCCCCCCCAAAAAAAAAAAAAAAAGATAATAATTATTATTACTATAATTAATTAAGTATTATAGTCAAGTCTGCCCAATATCTGGCATCTATTATACTTTAGAGAAACCTAGTATCACTAAAATGGGGCTCTGAGCATGTGGGAAATGTCTCTATCTAGGCATGCCCAGCGTTGGTTATCCATTGCTATCAATTGTTGAGAAGTTCAAGAATATTACTTGCAAGGCAGAAGAAACAGAGGGAAACAATTATGCATAAAGTTCCCAGAAAATGTTCACTTGTGGTATGGATAAAAGTAGTTTATACATTAAAACCTCATAAAAATTGAACAAAAAAGACAAAATAAGGAGCGGTGTGATTTTTGGGATGGAATCAAACAGCGAATCTGTATCTTCAATGACATGAAAATATGAGGTACCAGAAGCAGCAAGGTCAGCACGGCATACAAAATTTTCTACTCAAAAGAATTTTTAAATACAGAGTTTCAATTAAGTACAAGCTTCCCAGTGAGGATTGTTGATTAAGTGTAATTCAAGGATCGTGCTACATTAACACCGATTATTAACACCTAATCAATAAGGAGTGGCAAAGATGAAATTTTTGCTTTCTTTTGTTTTTTTATGATAAAAAGAGCAACTTGATAGGATAAAGGGAGATATGCAATTTCTTTAATTCATAAGATGGCTATGACCGGAAGATTGATTTGTTACATTACATTAATCCCCATAGCAAAAACAATGATGAATTTGTTGACAATAGGTCTGGAGAAGCTAAAGATACAATATTCATTTCTAGAATCAGACTGTGAACTCACAAAATGCAGAGGAGACAGACACTGAGAAGGTGTGATAAAGAGAAGCAACAACAGCTAAACACCAGTATACCTCATTCTCGATGACAGCTATCCGTTTTCCATGTTGAGATGTCAGGATATGATTCAACAGAGTGGTCTGCCATAGGGAAAACATCATTGAAAATATATCAATATACTGAACTAATAATAGTCCTTGGTTATAACTAAAAAATAAACCTTAGCCTCCGTTTGTGAGTTTAGGAGAGAATAGAAAAAGAAAAGAAAAACATTAGTTGGGAGAAAACAGAAATGACAATATTTTCTTTTTATTTGTTTGTAAGTATAGAAGAAAAAAAAAAAAGAATAATAATTATCTCCAATTTCTTTAGTTTTAAGATATATTTATATTTTATTATTCTTTATTTTATAGATAACTATGTCGTTTTGAAAGTTTCATCTCTTCATTTCTTCACACTTTTGGAAGATGAAAATTTTAAAATTTTAAAAATCATTTTTCTTCCCATTTCTTTTCTTTTCCCTCCTAAAAAAACTTGTAAACCAGCTATTGATTTAAAATTTTTTTTTTTTCTCCTCTTCTTTCCATTTTCACCCCATCCAAACAGATTGTTAAACTTTTAATCTTAGCTCGTTTATTTCGATGGAAAATGGTAAATAATTTCGGGAAAACACAATGACTGATTTTTAAAAAAAATATTTTCCTGATTTTTTCGGAAAACATTTTACATGCCATAATTAACCCAAAGGAACAGTTGGTCTCGATACATATGAGTTTGCCATGACAAGATATAAATATATATATATTAGAGAGAGAGGGAGAGGGAGAGAGAGAGAGAGAGAGGGGAGTAAAGAAACGCAACCTTTCCGGAGCCGAGAAAGCCGGTGATGACGGTGGCGGGGACGCGGCTGTCGAGGTTCAATGCGGTGGCAAAGGAGGCAGTTGAATCTCCAGGCTCGTAGTCGGGAGCAGAGGAGGTGCCCCTGGAACGCGCGGGAGGGGGAAATTTTTCGGATTGGTTCTGGAAGCCTCGGGAAACGAGGGAGTGGAGGCTTCTGAGGAGGGAATGGGAAACAGTAGGAGAGTGAGAGAGCCAATCACGAGGTTGAAGAGAATTGCAGAGGGCTTGGCAGTTGGATTTCGAAAGCAAGAGCCTGGTGAGACTCGCCATTGCAGAGCAGAGCAGAGCCGAGATAGTGAAGTGCAGAGAACAGAACAGAATGAAGGTTTCTGTGAATTGGGATTGCAGAGTTGGAAAGGTGGGGGAGGGCTTAAACCCTAGGATCAGGAAGCGTAAGGTGGGTTTATGGGAATGGGTCGAATGGAGGTGGTTCAAACCGGGGGTTTATTCGAATTGGATCCGACGTGTAATCGGGCTGGTGATTAGTTGGGTCAACTAAGGCCATGTTTGGCCACAACAAAAAAAAATCAAAGTTCCTAAAAGTTATAAAAAGTTCGTACTATCTTCCGATCAAATTTTACCATTTATCACTTTTATATCAAATTTTTTGTACTTTTACTATACTTTTTCTATCAATTTTTTCTACCAGATAACCCCTAAAAATGATATATGGATGTACATCTTTGATTTAATTATAACTAGTGTCTTAACCGTGCCTAAAGGCACAGCCACCCTCTATCAGTCCCCTCCCTCCCTTTCTTCCTCAATAAATCTCAACCGTCTCTTTCTTTTAACAAATCTCCATCGTCGGATTTATATATATATATATATATATGTCACGTCACATGAGTATATTTGTATAATAGATGATGTAGGGGCGTTTGGGACATAAAAAATATTAAAAAATTTTATTTCAAAAATAATTTATTTTTTATGTTATGAATTCATATATTATGTTATTTTATTTTATTTTTTGTTACACAAAACAAAACGTAACAAATAATGATCATCACGGTCTTGATTTGATTATAATAATATAAGAGTCCTAATTACGGCCTTGATTTCCTTATGCTTGCGCTGCAACCCTCGAATCCCATTTCCAATTAATATAATCTTTCCATGTCATTGCACGAGTTTTTTTTTTTTAAATCTTAAATCTTAATTGTTCATTTTGATTAAAGATTAATAATACAAATTCAATTTGTAATAAATTAAAATACAAAATTGATGAGGAAAAATTAATAGAATGGAATACACAAAAATTATATTATTAAAACTTTGATAAAAATGAATAATTGAGATTTAAAATAACAAAAAAAAAAGAGTAAACAAAAAATTACAAGAGAGCAAAGTCTGAGTTTAGAATTAATTACATTAAAAAAAATACTAAACACCCACTGACAAAATTTAAATTAAATAATTAAAGATGCTAATGTTGTGTTTAAAAATTTAAAGTTGTGGATGATATATATATCCCATTATTAATAAATCGAAGGAATTATTTATCCTTTTTATTTTTGTTGTCGTGAAATTTGTGAATACCATGAAATTTTAATTCCAATTCGTTCCCAAGTCTGCCAGACAAACACCATCTAAATGGTAAAAAGTTATGTGATAATTTGTTTGCCAAGGGAGTTATGTATTTTTTTTTTTTTTTCATTGGGTTAGGAAAGTCTTTCTATCTATCTATTATTTAAAAAAAAAATGATGAACTTCTTTGGAATTTGCTTAAAAGTAGTTTATACTTCACTTAGAATTATCTATATAATAAAATATATCCTACTTCAAAAATATCTCTCTCACAAACTAAAACCAACGGCTGAGATTTAATTTTAATTTTCAATGAATGATTGAGATTTATACATGTCATATTCTTTTTACAAAATCCCGTCCACTTACTGTTACGTGTCAACACGAAAGAAATAGAAAGAGAGAGAGAGAGAGAGATGGGAAGGGACAGGGGTGGGGCCGTGGTCAGGGGAGAGAGAGTGAGTGAGTGAGAGAGGAGAGGAGGGAGGGAGAAGGGTGGGGCTTGAGGTAATGGGAGGGAGAGAGAAAGAGGGGGTGGGGTCGGATGTTGGGGAGAGAAGGGGAGAGATGGGTGCGTGGGGAGTTTGCTAGCAAATCTATATTACACGGGCAAATTGCTAGCAAATCTTTATTACATATGAGGAGAGAGAGAGCCTACGTGGCTGGGGTCAGCACTTTATTGTTTAATGGAGAGAGAAAGTTCTGTTTGGAGTCGGTAAAAAAAATACAAAACTCTACAAATCACTACAAACACGAATTACGAGATAAAACTCTACTTACTGTACAAAACACGAGACAATAATTTTTACAAATTTATATCATTTTATACAACTCCAAACGCCTACATGCAATGAACCCAACCCTGAAACCATTTATTTATGCACCAAAGTAGAATTCTAATCGTTAAATAAATTTTATATAGCCATATAGAATCGAATAAACAA
>QLOD02000002.1:4660088-4674077 GCA_003260245.2 Sideroxylon spinosum
AAAAAACACCAATGCTCAATTCACCATTACTGGAAACAGAAAATGTCTCAATCATATCATCTTTTGACAAGTTCTAATTCAGATTACAAGGAGTTACAAAGCACTCAAACATGTCATTGCGACAATGTTTTGAAGTTACATTACGGGAAGATGGCTGACCTGATCTGGAGAACAGCAACCAAATTTGAGAAAATGAACACTGCCCGGCAATGGAGGGTTCGATGTTATCGACGCCACAATATGCCAATGAATTGAATGCAAATGACAAATATTATTAGTTCAGAAGACCAGAAAATTTTTGTCAGTCAGTCGTTGGGTGTTGCTGGAAAGCAAACTTGGGTGGGAGGGTCATGAGCGGTTCGCTCCCCCCTATCTTTCGAATGGCCCTTCCCAGGGTATATCCTAAACCTCGTCCGACAGGAACAGCAACAGCATTTCCAACTTGACAATACCTGTAAAAAGCACAAAGAAAGTTTTGCAATTTCATTGTGTTAAAGCGACCAAAAAAAAAAAAAGAACTAACCGAAGGTGAAACACTAAATTTGAGGCGGCGGTAGTTACGTTTAACAAATGAATTCTATAATTATGGCTCTGTTTGGGAACCTCAATAGCTTTTCATTTTTTGGAAAATCAGCTTTTTTTGGCTTTTTTCTGAAATAACTAAATTTACCTTTTTATATTTCAAACTTTTTTAAACCATGAAAGTTAAAAACATCAAATAAACAAAAAACTAAAAAAGTAACTTTTTCAATTTCAAACGTAAAAAAACTAACTTTTTAGTAGCTAGCTAGCTAATTGCAATAAAATTATATTTTTTCCTTCCCAAACTAAACCAAGCCATTTCTACTAAGTGAGGTCAGATATATGGATTTGACGACACCAATCAAATCTGTTTAGGATCATGTCCTCCGTCAGATCCATGGAATCAAGGCCGTGTTTTTCCTTCCCAAATTCCAAAAAAATAAGCTGTTGGGATTGCCAGTTTAGTTATGATTCTAGAACTTTATAGACAACGCCAACTTAAGGGTGTCCTTTAGCTTTCCACCAGTTGTTCCAGCTGAAAGAAACAAAAAATCAAGCTGGCTTTGTTCGAGATAAGTAAAACTTACTGAATCCTCTTCCTTTCTTTCATGTTGCAATCACAAAGTATGTGTTGAAGTCTCATAAATATATTACAAAAAATGTTTGTAAACCCCGCCCCCCCCCCCCCCCCCGGGGGGGGGTTTTTGGTGATGTGAATCTTTAACTAGTGCACAAATCTGATTATTATCTGATAATGCGTCAACTTTGCTTCTATTGGAAGGTAAATACTCTTACCTTTCTTTAACGGTCCCACAAAACCTATAAAAATCAGGAAAGCCTTGCAGCCTTGCAAATTCCCGGATGGTTAGGACACGGTCCTGCTCTGGATGTAACACTGCCTAAAAAAATAGTAGATTGATATCCTTGCTTTTTCCCTTTCTATTTAACTAAAAATGGAAAAACACTAGCAAGAAAGTACCTGACTTCGAACATTAGGAAAAGTGACTACTGTAGAGACTGTTTCATCCCACCATAATCTTGCATATGGTCTATCCATACACAAAAAATTTAGATCAATTAGAGCACAAGTATAAGTATCAGATCAGAATGGCTTTTAGAAAGAAAAATCACACCTTTTAGATTTTCCTTGCTCATAAGTGAAGACACAATCTGGTACCTGTAAGCAAGCAGAACGCAAATTTTGATTAGTATTAGTTGAAATCATTTACTACAACGTGTTCTAATCAAATGTCTCATTTTAGTAGAAGGTATAACAACAACGCTTCCACCTCATAAAGGCTATAATTCAGCCTAACTCTAGCTAATTCATGTTCATTTTAATATGTCTCGATCCTTTTCTGCCCATTATGCACTGCCAATCAATTTTACATGCTTTTTTTTTTTTAAACGAAGCAAACATGTCTTAATGTTGCATTAACGATTGTCTAACTATAATATATAGATTTTCTAACGACTGCTCAATTATTAAGAAAACAAAGGAAAAGACAAGACAGGTGACCAGTCTTACACTCTAATCCAAAGCAATAAAATGACATGAAGATGGAATGCAATCAGTAAGATATTTTGTTAAAAAAATAAAAAAATAAATATAGCAATGGATTTTCCTTTACAGTCTACATGAAGGTATCTAATTTTTTGATAACTGCTAGGCACAATACAATGATGAAGGATACTCATTTTTCCAAAGTTAATCAAGCTACTGTGACAGGCAACGAGGAAGAGAATTTATAACCTAGCGAACTAATTTATTTTAGCACGAAGGAGAAAATATTGCAAGAAGTTTAAAAATCTTTCTACCACATGCTTGTTTGATAATAGTCAAAAGCATACTAAATAATTTTCAAATGCTCACTCTCTTTAAATAATTTTTTTCTTCTTGACGAATGATAGCAATAAACTTTTTTGAGCATGCTTATTGTTCATCAAAATATCCGTAAGCACAACAGAATGCAAACCTCACTAAAACAGATTTTTCCAAAGGCCAGATAAAATAATAGCCCATGGAAAAGTGCAGCTTCAGAGATAAAACTAGGGAAATCGAGAAATGCACATACAACAGAGGCCGAGCAGAAGAGATAGAGAGAGAGTTCTGCACTGATTATTAGGGGAAAAAAATGGATGATGACATCCACTTGCTGCAGGAAAGCTACAAACTGCTAACCATTGGCTTCCCAGATGGTAACATCACTGGCTCCTTTGTTGAATCCCAAGAGGCCACATTATCATCTCCAACAACAACACCAGGGAGGTCCCTAAAATTTGCTCCCTGAAAAAAGTAATAAATAAAGAAACAGCAGGCCTAAGAGCTCAAATATCAATGTAAATAACAAATGTATCTAACCTTTTTGTGTGGAATTTGACAAACTCGTAAATAATTATTCTCGGACAACTTAAAAGTCTGATGGTCATATAATATAGGCTTTTTTGCATCTATAACTCCTGTTGCAAGTCCCATCATCTCTAGAAAAATGGGGGGAAAGAAAAAAGAAGAAAGAATGTATCAATCAATGATAAGTATATAATCTCATTATATCTCCCAATGGATGAGTAACATAAATGTCTCGCGTATACAATTCAGCAACTTAGTCATCACATATTAAAGGTAGGAGGCAAAAATTACTGAAGTAGCTTCCCGACAAATGAAAAGCAAATGCCATCAATAGAGTCTAAGAGCCTATGTATATAATATACAGAATATGCTGACATGGTAGACCGATATAGTAGAAGGCTATGGAGTCAAATGTTAAACTCTATTCTGGCTTTAATCAAGTAAACCCTATGCATTTAATCAAACGATCACAGAACCAATTCAAACAAGCATATAATTAGAGTTGAATCTGGTATTGTTAACAGAGAAGGCGTAATGGATATCATCACTTCTTCCAATTTGAAACTACTTACACCTCCCATGTTCAATTTTCAACTTCATACAATTAATAATGTCTGTTATAAGGGATTGTGGTTAATTACAACTAGAACCAGGCGATCATTAACCTCCAGGTTCCCCAACAGGTGGAACAGCTGACCATTTGGGAGGCACGAAGGAGGAAGTTCTATATAAGATATCAGATTGCGAACAAATTTGCATGATTGGGAGACAAAAGATTTCATTCAGCTGTTACAACATTTATATTCATTTAAAGCAAAAGACAGGGAAGAAATATATCTCATGAAAATAACTAGTCTGAGTCAAAAGAAAATGCCCCAATTGAGGAAGCTATGCAGCAGAACATTCAACTTCAACCTAAGAAAAGGAACAACAGCAAGGTTAGCTTGCCCTTCTAAGATAATTTCATTACCATCCTTAGTCAGCCTTATATATTTTTGAAACTCTGTTTCTGGAGGCATCTCGTACATCCTCTGCTCGCGAACATCATCATTTGTGACCTAAGGCATAAATTTAGATGAGAAGACAGTGAAATTGTGTAAAAACAGAAAATCAACCAATTTAAATATGACAACAATACAGTGGGAAGATCAGAGATGGCATCACGAAGAATGATAGCTTTCTCAAGCTCACGGAGTTCGCCTTCATCATAAGCTACAGTATTTCGCTGCAACATAAATATCATTAATGAGAAAAAAAAACAGTAGCAAGAAATCCAATTTGCCCATCTAAGTTAAAAATAGTACCTCAAACTCAATTGGAGGCCAATATTTAACAACAACATCATGCGTAGGAAGTGGAAATTGAGGTAGTCTCTACAAGGAAAAAAACATTCATTGAGTGACTACTTCTACACCACATGAAAACAAAATCACCAATTAAAGTGAGTCCGTTATTTTCATCACAGCCATAGGAAAAAGAGAATAAGCGCTTTGGTCCGTTCATAACTTTTCTGATTGTTTTCATTTTGTACCACATTAGAAAAGTTCATTGATTATGATTTAAAGGTTAATTAATTATCATTTATTGAGGGACTAATATTCTACAGATCATCATAGCAGAAGGGAGGGAGGGAGAACACGGATGGGGTTATATTTTTGTCATCAAGTACGACGGGGCTTTTCTTTCTTTTCTTTTTTTTTTTTGGGGGGGGGGGGGGCGGCCGAACAGTAATGCACTTAATTTAACAAAATAAGAAGACAGTCACCTCACTAGGAAGAGCACCCCATAAGAAAACACGCAACCGAAATTGAGGAAGACCATAACAGCCAGCAGCAATAGTTCCAAGCCTTGCTTGGTATTTCATTTGTACCAAACGACTTAATGCATATCTTGCAAGAGAGGCCTTATCAAACTTTATAATGTCGACCACATTTTCCATCAAGACATACTTAGGCCTCAAGAACTTCACTATGTCCATAAAAACAACTATCTGATGATTTCTTTCATCTGTCAATGGGGCATCAGTATTTCTAAAGCGATTATAGCCACTAATCCCTTGGCATGGAGGACCCCCACACAGCACATCAACATCACCCTGGAATATATTAATGCGTTGAGCTTGGAAAAGAAATAGATACCAAAAGCCAATAAATTCAAAGTAAGGTGAATAATCCCATGGTACTCAGCATTCAGGTTGAAAATAAAAAAATAAAAAAATAAAAAAAAGTTAACTTACTGGAAGCGGCAAGATTTTAGATTTGAGTCCACTTCTAACAAAATCCTGTATTCGTTCTTGGCAATTACTGAGACAAATACACATTACAAGTAATATTGCACTCAAGCCATGAAAAAAAAAAAACATTATAACAGTGATAACAACAAAAAGAACAACAATGACAACTAGTTAATTTTTTTTGATAAGCAATCAGTCAATTTCATTTAGAAGCAAAAAGCATCCAAAGAATGCTACAAAAAGATCCAAGGATTACAACTCACACCACCAAGCATTCAACAAAAATACAAAAAGATTATCTCAAGCTCCCTTCCCCCTTCTAGCTATCTATACAAAGACGCCAAAAAAATTCTTTTAAATCTATTACAAAGGAAATTCCATATCTTGAGTAACCTTCTATTTCTCTCCCCACAGTAACCAAAAAACGCAAAAAGGTATCAAAATCCAAATTTTCTTTCTAAGCTTGGGGATCTTTGCTCCCCACCAAGAAGCTAGCAAATCATCCATCCTCTTAGGAAACACCCGTGACAAGTAGTTAAAAATATTTCCTCTTTTATGTTAATTATTGTTGTAATTGTTAGTACTACTTGTTCTTATTATTATTTAAAGACAGAAAATACTAACCTCAGTCCTTCAATTGGTTCCCATGTATCATCGCTTGAGCTATATCCCTTCCAGTGCACCTAATAAAATAGCTACAAGTGAAATCACCGTACAAAGCCAAAGTTCTAACAAAGATAATGGATCTGAACTAAAATTAATATATTACACTAAAATAGTAAAAAGAAACAGAAAATGAAGGGCAAACCAAAACTTGAGCAAATGGAAACAAGACATGCAGACTTTGCTGCCATAGTAAGCAAGGGCTATTTACTTGTCATTAAAAGCAATTTAACTTCGCATATTATGTTACCATATATAATAGAGAAAACTTTCAACTTTGCAATCGTAGCTGATATACTTTCAACTTTGCAATTGTAGCTGATGTTCTTTGATTATATTCAGTAAATTTGGCACTTATAAAAACAAGGAAAAAATGTTTGAAGTTACAAAGGTAAAATAAACTGCATTAAGATTTTTATTCACTGAATTTATGTTTATTAAACAAACAAAGACATGTTTGAACTTGTAAAAGTAAAATGAATTGCACTAAAATCTTCGAGGAGGGAGAGACAGAGTATAGATACCTGTGAAAATATGTTATATGTACTACTGGACATACCTTAAATTTTAGTCCATGCTTGCCTGTTTTGCTAGGATCTCCAAAGCAAATATCAACTAGGCTCAGAACTTCATATTCTCCAGCTGATGGAGATTTTACATTGCTTTTGACTTCTCTGGTGTCTTCTGCTCTAGATTTAGGTGTTTTATCTAGATTATTAAACACATATTTTTGGCATAGTTTTTCCCATCCCTTCAAAAGTTCCAGAAAATCCTCGGCAGCTTGATTTCTAACCTACAGAAAGAAGAATATAACTTTAGATATTGCTTCTAGAGAGTGGTGGACATCACCAACTAGGTCAGGATACAAGAAAAGTAAGAAATACTCACTTGAGTTTCAGGATGATTCAGTTTCAAGCTATCACATGCAGACCCATCAGCATCAACTGCCCATCTCTAAAATAAAAGGGTAAAATTTTTACAGATGCAGGACAAAGAAAGCATCTTAAAAATAAATCAAACAATCACCCAACAAAACTTAATTTTTATAATTTACCGTCACAAGATTGACACTTGAAAGTTTGGCACCTAGGCATAATCCAGTTGACATCGCACCACAACCAGAATAAAGATCTAACAATGCCCACTCAGCTTTGCAAGGTTCAGAATGGAGCATATCCTCCAAAGAAGTTGCGTTGTCATCAGGAGTATATAAGTCATGACGTTCTACAGAATTATCTGACAGAATCTCAAACTTTTGGTTAAATAGTTCCAAAATTTTCTATTGCATATCAATTTAACCATGACTATTCTTTAGAAACTCAAGGTGAAGGAATGTAACTTGAAAAAAAAAAGGATATTATGCAACTGAATTGAGGTTCTATTATTTTATGAATTAATTAGCATCTGAACATGCTCAAAAAATAGTCAAAATGCAGTAGATATCCTTGGAAATAAAATATTATTTAAAATTTCAGATTATCAAAATCAAGTTAACCAAATGATAATTCTCATCCTCCAGCAGACCTAGATCACAAGGCAAGATGAAGTTCTGAGTTTAAATATCCTTTTTATGATTTATATAAAAAATATATATATTTATTTTATTGACCAGGGGAAATGGTATTTAAAAGACTCAAAAATAGTACTTAGCAGAGCCAAAATTTTCCAAGAACTAAAATTGAATCCTAAAGCTGCCAACTAGAACCAAACCTAGGAATATCTTCAGTTGTACAACGGTGAAGATGAACATTAAACAATTTGGATGAGACATAAGCAAAACCTCCCCCTCCTTTAGTTACCGCAAAATGCAGTCTCTATTTTCCTGAGATTACCTAATTTTCTTCGTTTCCTTTGAATCTACTGTATTCCATCAGCAGGAAGGTATAATAAACACAATTCAATGCTCTTCCAACAAACTGATTATGAGACCTCCAAATTCTCCAGTAGTCCAAATTTCCCATGGCTTTGAAGTCTCCAGTATTTGAAGTTGGACGCTTATGCAAATGGTTATCAACCTGCCGTAGAACTCAAGTTGCAGGTTGTCGCTTGACTCAGGTGTATACTGCTAACTATTAGACTTTCATTCTTATTGCTGACTGACCACTACTCACAGTATTTATATGCACGCCACTTTATCAGCCATCTGAAGGATGCAGCTCCTCAGAAAGAATTTGAGACAAGAGCTTATATGCAAGCATTGCATTCAGTAAACAAGTAACTCCAGCTCGCTTGAATGCTATCCATTATCTATTAGGCTCCAACTTCCAACCATTATTTACCTGGTTGCATACAATAATGCAACCCAAACTTCAGAATAGCAATTTGTGTGATTCAAATGTATAGTCTATTAGAAATTTCAACATTTTAACAGAGAATTTAGGACTCTTAACAATCTCATTAAATAAATATAGAAGACTATTTGACTTCACCCCTTCTCTGTTTTTTTTATCCAAATTGGGAGGTGTAACTATGTTTACCATCTAGCACTCATATCAGAAACTCACTAATGTATATTGTGCTATATTATGAGGCTGAATACATCGCATAAGACTGTAAGATGCAAAGATAATACAGTCAGTTTTATGTGCGCATAGCATTCATGTATTCAATACTAAATTGGCTTTTAACAATGAATTGATCAAGCATCGAAAAGGTATGATATTTCATGGAAAGGGATCATTTTGCAAACTAGTTGTCGGGCTATCAGCATAAGATCTTCTATTGAAAAGGAAAATAAAATAAAATAGATTGACATTCAGACCAGAGCAACAGGTGCAACAAAAATCATTTTGCAGTTTTCCTGAGTATAACTGGAGCCACCACAATCCTAATCGTCTAACTTTTTGAAATGATAGCATTATCTATATCACACCTAATACCATAACCACTACATTCTTACCAGTCAGCAAGGTGCGAAATGTTGAATATTCCACGCAATACTCCATATCATAATAGAAGTCAGATGGCAGCAAAAAGTTCAGTTGCTGCAAACCTAGCTGCTAATATGAAATTATGACAAATGCCACATTAACAAACAGCAGCATGGATAAGCAAAATGTCTACTAGCCTTTTAAGGGGGAAAAGAAAATAGCCAAGGCATAAAAAAAGGCATTAATTTCAGAGTAACAGAAATTAACTGCATACCATTGGAGCTACTTGAGTGACGGTGACTTTTGAAACAATGCAATCTAACAAATTATCATTCATTAAATTAGAATAGAATAATCGCTTATTGTCATGGAAAGCAGCTTCATTTTTCATAACCTGGAGGAAACAAAAGAAATTAAATAAACTTGCAAATTATTTGGAAAAAAAATATATGGCATGAAGAAAAATTTAGCAAAAATCTGCATACTCACTGTATCTTCAGCTCTAAAAAACCACTGAACCCTAAAATACTTCTCGCCATCCGTTGTTTTGAAAAATTCTAAGATCCTGCCGATATGTTTTTGTCTTCCATTACCCTGAAGGAATTCATTGAAATGTAAATTCTACCTTATATTTAAAACATAGACAAATTATTGAATTTTTAAAAATGGCATTGCTCCTGCAGCCAACATAATCCAACTGTCTAACAGATCCAAAACAGCTAGTAGTAGTTGAAAGCTAGTCATCATAAAATGACACCTTGACAACCCTTTAAATAAAGGTTTATAAATCAGCTAGAAGATGCAAACCAATAACCCCGACAACCATAACCTCTTCAATGTTGCATCCATCTCTTTATAAATGCTTCAAGCAAAAGGCATGGAGTTGCTAAAGCATCTTGCCTTTGGGAAACAAAATTTAATTGTGAATATGGAGGGTGCCACGGTTTGGCAATCATTTTTTGATTAATTTTATAAAAAAAACTCAAATTAAAAATATTATTATTGATCATACATTGTGTTTTATAAAATATATACATATATATATGTTAAAATATGGTCAAAATGACCAATTTAAATTTAAAATGAGAATTTAGAAAAATAATTACTCCCAAGCCTAATTAATATTTAGGCATTTTTTTTATTTTTTAAATCTAAAACATAAAAAGAGTTGTTATTATGAGAGGAAAAAATTTTAAACATTTTCCTATACTCCCAAGCTAATTAATATTTAGGCATTTTTCTTTATTTTTAAATTAAAAAAAATACTAAGAGTTGTTATTATGAGAACGATAATTTTTAAACATTTTCCTAATTATTATTTAGGCATTTTTTTCTGTTTTTTCATTTAAACCTAATGCATTTGAAATATGTAAATTTTACAACAATAGTGAATTTTTAACAAAGTGGGTCCCTTGTACGAAGAATTCACTTCATATCTATTAAAGTTACATGCCAAAACTATGGTGGTTTTATATCCAAAAGCAAAAGTAAAATTGTGGTCATGCAGCGATGTGAGACAAAAAAAAAAAGGTAAATTTTATGAATGAGGAGAGAGAGAAAAGAAGAGGAAAGAATGAAGGAGGAGAGGGCCACATAGGGACTAGATATAGATTTGAGGAAATACCTACATAAATCATCTGCTTTATATAGGTTGCAAAAGCATGCACACGAAATAAAGTGACAAAAGGTATTTCTTCAATAGCATCTAGTAATGTTACTACAAAACAACATAATTTTTTAAATGGAAAAGGAGACAACCAAGTGAAGTCTTGACATAATAATTAAGAATGTTTAATAATTGTTCAAGGTACTTAAACGGAGTAGAGCTTAACGGGTAAGAAAAGGATGCATAAATTACCTTGATCAGACATCAAAACCCCAAAGTAATAAAATCTTTAGAAAAGTCAGTGTCAGCAAAAAAGCAACCAGGAGAGGAAGGGGGAAGGGAGATATGCTTGAAAAATAATCTAAAATAAGATGGATTCACCTTTATGTAAGCACAATCTCCAAGATTGAATATGCAGCAATCAACTCTAGCTTTAGTATAATGGCATTCCACGTTCAAAATTATTTCATCCTCCTCATCTGCACTGCAACAATAAGCATGCACAATATTAAAGAGTAAAGACAATATAACAGGGGGGGAAATAGTGACAAACTTCTAAGCAAAGATAGAAGAAGCCACAACAGCAGCTACCTAGAAGACAAGTTCGTATATTGCCACTCACTTTAATTTCCCAATTTGGCACTTAGATCTTTGACTCTGCAAACTCCAATAGATTTGTCCTCAGAACTGAAATATGCTAATGACAGTTGGAAAGAAAGAAAGAAAGGAAGGAAAAATAAAAACAACAACATGGCAGATAGGCACAGCAGCAAAAGATAATCATGCAAGCCAAAAAGTTAATAAACCAGCCTGAAAATTCAAGCAATCAATCAAGGCTCCCATGCAATTGATTAGGTGAGTATGAAGGCACATAATTAATATGCCCATTTTCTTTTTTTTTCCCTCTCCCTTTGGTTGGACTCAGCAAGAATGGTAGTTCAACTAGGGCTCTAATAGAGAAATAATCAATCTCCTATTGCCTCTCCTACAATATATATTGTCTTTATGTGAATGGCCTGTTCACAAGAGGCCATTTATGCGCAGAGGATTGAGAAGTCAGACCTCTGTAGGTCCATTACAACCCTCCACTTGCAGTAAAAGAAGAAACACGTAAACATATAAACTATTCTATCATTTTTTGTTGTTATTTTTATTAAATCAACTAAGAAGCAATATATTAGATAGAATCACATTATCATAGATTCTTATGTTCAAATCATACACAAATTCAGAACTAACAAATTTATCAGAGTTTAACCTCTTTGCACATCAATAGACAGTAATGTTTACTGTGCTATACTATCTGGTCATTTCCCTAAAAAGTTAATGTTTGAAATCATCCCCTTGATGCTGTTTTAAATGAATCATTTATATTTATAGATAAATAAAAATTTAAAGTGAAGGTCATTGAGATTTGGTGTAAGATTCCAAAGTGTAACCCACGGTAAAGT
Source organism: Sideroxylon spinosum (assembly GCA_003260245.2). NCBI lineage: Eukaryota > Viridiplantae > Streptophyta > Magnoliopsida > Ericales > Sapotaceae > Sideroxylon > Sideroxylon spinosum. The sequence goes on from QLOD02000002.1 coordinate 4,671,784, forward strand.
AAAATTCCTAACATAATTCTCCTTTTGATACCAGAGTAATGGGGAAGACTAGGAAGTAGATAGGAAGGGAACATAGAAAGCTTCCGTTGTTCATTGGGAAGCAAACCCAAATAGAAGGATGAAGAAAAGAAGGCACTCAGTCTCATAGAAGCTTTCTTTTGGTTTCAGAAAAAAAACAGTGACCCCATTTCCCTGGAGGGGTTGCTCTTGCAGGAATTTTATCTCTGATAATAAATTGCTACTCAAAGCAGAACAAACATCTCAAGGTCAAAAATAAATTTGAAAAAAGAATTACAGATCAAAAATTGCACGTGCACCTTCAATTCATAGCGCCATCCCCATCTCTCTCGAGCTTCTTCATCTGGAACCGGTTCTCGAACAAAGGAACCAGTGCTCTTCTTGGTTTTCTCCTTCATTTCAGACGAAGCGAGGGCCTTAATCTTCTGCTGCCGCGTCCGAGCTCCAGAAACATCGGGCGATGTAACTAGAGCTGGTTTTGTGTCCACATTTTCAGTCGGAGCAACAAAAAAGGGGACATTCCGAGATCTTAAGCACTTCTCAACCATCCCATCATCTAAATCACACCCACCAAAAGCTGTCTTCACCTTCTCCGTTTGCTTTTCATCCCCAAAAATGGCAGGCAATTCAACAAGAGCAGACTTTGTTTCAACATCTTCAGTCTCAGAAACACTGCTCCCAAGAGCATTCTTAATCTTCGCCATTGGCTTTCTCTCAGCAAAAGCAGACTTCGATTCAACATCTTCTTCCTCAGTCCCACCTAGCGGAACCGGCACTGTTCGGGACCTCAAGCATCTTCCACCCAGAAAATTCGAATCAGTTTTCCCCAAAGTAGTCTTTGGCTTCTCAGAAGACTGCTTAGCCGATGATAATGGTGGCGGCGCCGGCAATGCCAACAACGAATCGCAGCTCCTAGTCTCCCCCCTCGTCTTTGGGTCAGTATTCTCCTCAGACGCAATTAGTGGAACAGGCACTGTTCGAGATCTCAAGCATCTTTCGCCCAACACATGCAAATCAGTTTTCCCCGAATTAGTCGTTGTTTTCTTAGAAGACCGTTCCAACGACGATGGTGACTTCCCATTGGAATTACTATTTTCAGCCCTGACCGAAGGGGACGAGAATCTCGGGGACCTTCTAATCACATATGCCGTCGCCGACGATGCCTTCGCTTTCTTCGAAGGCGGTTCGTTCGACGAATCATGCGACTCGCACTCGTGTACACGAGCCGGCACAGTCCGCGATCTCAACCACTTCTCACCTACCTCCCTCGCACCAGAATTGGCAGCACTGACCTCTGAACGCCGCCGTTTCTCCGACGAATCCAGCCATTCTATCAAATTAGACTCCAATGCATCATCGGATTTCTCCAAATTCAACTCTCGGCCATCGCGTCCGGTCGCCAGCCGGGGCGACCTCCGCAAGCACTTCGCTAACTCTCCGGGACGCAATGCAGGAGCTGATTTGGGGCCCCGTGACGCCGCGCTTTGTTCGGTCGGACTTGTTCTGTACTTGTTCGCGGTGAACCTCGCCGATCTCCGAATGCATTTCTCCGGTGACGAATTGGGGTCGTACACTTTCAATGGCACAGGTTCGCATTGAATCACCTGCAAAGACAGAGCCCGTGCTTCTGATTTCGAAGTCAATCGCTTCCTCGCCGGCGTCTTCATTGCAGTTGCCTCGGTTTTCGCCGGTGCCGGAGCCGGAGTCGGAGTGGAAGCGACTCTTGGAGATCTGCTTCGGCTAGCGCTTCGAGAGGTGGGCTTAGAACTGTTTTCCCCCTGGGCAGCTCGAGAGCTTACTTCATTTAATTTTTAATTAATTTTTTGTAATTTGTTTTGAATAAAAATACCGTATCTAAAATTTATATATATAAAAAAAGAGTCAAAACAAAAACAACCCACTTTTGTAAAATTATTACAAGCCATTTAGTGGAGGTTATTGGAGGTGGAATAGGTAATTTTATCTAACTTCAGGGCTAGTTTCGGGGCGGAGAGTTCAGGGGTTGCCAGTGGATTCACAGAGCAGCTGTGACTTATTAGAGAATCTAACGAGGCAACGCCACGCCATCATTCGGGAAATCTAAAAATAATTAACCGTGCTGATTTGATTATTAATTTTTATGTTAAAATAAATATTTTTAGCTAAAATAAATGTTTACTACCGATAAAGTCTTGCAGATAATTAAAAAATAATATTTTTGAATTAAAATTTATATTTTGATAAATTAAAATTTTATTACGTCTCAATTGCACCCGGTGTAAATTGACATATAAAAT
>QLOD02000002.1:4728326-4739896 GCA_003260245.2 Sideroxylon spinosum
ATCATTCACCCCTCTTATTTATAAAACATCCAAATCAAGTCAAAAGTTATCCCCCTCCATAAACATCACATCAACGTAGACCAACCCTCTAAAACTAATACCCCTCTAAAACTTATCCCCCTAAAATTTTAGCATTATCCAATCGGTCCCTAAAGTATAAAAATACTAAATGTAATTTATCTTATAATCAAATGACATTGTAGGATGCCTTTATCGTCATCATTAGCCATGATACACCAGATAATGATCACTTGTCAAATGCTAAAATTAAAGTATATATATACATATTAATTTAGTTTTTAATCGTGACAAGAACTAGATCAGCGATCAGCACCTTCTCATCGGTAACAACGCCGTACGGTATGGCCCATACCACAGCTATACATATATATTTGGGCAGTTCATAATTTGTTAGCTGATTCAAACGTTAGTTGAATGTGCAGTCTGTGTCATATAGCTAATGGGTATTGACAACTGACTAGGCAAAATACTTCGAAAAACATCGACGGAGTTAGTTAACTTTTAGTAAGTGACGGATCCAGGATTTTAAGACACTGGGGTCAAACCAATAAGAATAAATTTATAGTTGTATGTAATGTACTGAAAGGTAACAAAAACAATAAAATAATGACCAAAATGATATAATTATGCCTAACATATAACCAAAAAAGGGATATTAATCAATTACATATCACTTCTCACCTAAACTGACCATGTCGATTTTTCATATTTTTCATATGTGAGCTAATAAAATAATTTTTTGTGTGGGGACCATGAATGGAGAAAAAATCTGTAAAATGGGTGTGTGTTTGGCAAAAAAGTAGGGGCAAATTTTATAAATTATTTTAGGTATTAAAATAATTTAATTTAAAAATATTTATAATAGGGGCAAAATTACAAAAAAAACTTAAAAAATTATATCATATCTGACAAAATTTTTGCTCTCAGTTGGGTCAATTAACCCCCTTGCCCCAACATAAATCCGCCCCTGCTTTTAGTGATCACCTGATTGCTTTGTCGTTGAATCTACTTAATTTTATTCCACATTTTTGCCCAAAATTTTCACAACTTTTGCACCTCTTCTGGTACGTGGAAGTCCGCAGCCGCTACCCACTGGGTGCGCACAGGGCGAAGCAAGCTCCGTAACCCTAGCCGGCAAAGGGCCACGGAGAGTAAACCAGCCTAAGCAAACCCTGACTGACCGGCTCGATCAAGAGAGAGCTGTTAGAGACCCACGAATTGTAACCTCCTCCCCCGAAGGGGAGTCGAACCCTTGAGCATGCTTGAGCATGCTTTTGGCTGTTAAGCAGTCAAATTGAAGCGGTTTGGAGAACTAATCATATACGAATTATAATTATGTATGGATGATAGGATGGAAACGAATTAAGACGAACTTTACTTGATTCGATGCAATTTTACCTTATTCCCGTTCGAGTTATTTAACATCTTATTAAATTAATAAGAATAAAATTGTCAACAAATAAAAAGTACATTAATTAAACGTCTGATCGGACACTATCATCACTTTTATTTTTATATATACTTTAAGAAATTTTAAATAACACACTTAAAAGTTACTTAAACGGAATAGAATTATATTTAAAAATAATTATTTTTTGACTCCATATCGAGAGGGTGATTTTTCCTCTACCGATAAAAACTGTGGCAACTTAATTTAAAATGTTGGTCAATATATTGAGGCACTGTTTGGCAACAAAAAAAAAAAAAAAACCAAAATTTATTAAAAGTTACAAAGAGTTCGTACTTTTTTCCAATCAAATTTTATTATTTATCACATTTATGTCAAATCTTTATACTTTCACTGAATTTTTTTTATTAATTTTTTCTCATTCAAACACCCCTGAATAAATACAATTAATGCAACAGTTCATGAATTCCTTGAATATCAAACTCAACAAAGTAAAATAGAATAAATTGGAATTATTAATATTTAATTAGTAGACCAATATCAACATCAATCAAAACAGAATAAATCAGATTCACTAATTTTTAATTGAGTAGAACAAACCGATTTTATTAATCTCTAATAAGTAGATTGAAATTAAATTATTGAAATAGAAGAAATTAAATTTATCAATATCTAATAAGTAAATCGAAATTAAACACAAATTGAAGTAATACAAACTGAGTTTATTAATCTCATGTTGATTTATGTGGTACTAGTTACAAGTAATAGAAACAATTAATAAGGAAAAAGAAAACTAAGTTAGAACTACGTGAAGGAAAAAAAAACAGTGTTGCCTTCTCTATATATTTATTGGACACTGGTGCACACCTATGCATATGGATATTTTTTTTTGGTATTAATAATCAATAAAATTATAAAAGAAAAACAAAAGTGTCTCAAATAGTAAATAATAAGTAGTTAAGTTTATTTAAGTAAATAATAATAATTAAGGAGTCTTAAAAAAATAAAAAAGTTATAAAATTAGTAGGTATTTAATGGGTATTTAAGCTAGATAAAACTGTAAATAGGTGAAATTATGTAATTATGTGACAGTTATAAAAAAAATTACTTTTTAATGTCATTGAAGGATAGATAGTTTAAGAAGTTAAAAAATATTATAGAAAGAAAAAAAAAAAGAAAGACTTGCTTTATAATAGTATTGGTAGATAAGTAAAATATAATAACTTTCAAAAATCATTTGGTCACTTTTTAAATAACTTCTCTTATAGGATAGTAACTTCTCTCTTAAGGTAGCACATTTTTTAGTACTTGAATAAACGTTTCTTAATTCTCTTTTTACTTCACACGTACTTTTGATGGTTGGAAAGAGAACAACATGGATAAATAATCTAAACTAAATAAAGAAATGAGTTAAGTCATTTCTAGTTAATTTTTTATTTAACAAACAACGTAGTCGTACTTTATTATAATAGGTATAACTTTTTATATAAAACTTTAAATGACACAAAATTCGTGATTTTGAAAATTAGATGATTTAAATATATTTCTAACCATATTTATATTGAGCTACTTAGTGATATGTAGAAAATCTTATTTGTGATGGTCATATTTTTTATATGAAACTCCAAATATGCATGGTTTGCCGAGTTGAAGGCCAGAGTAAGAGACATTTTTTAAAATATCTATATTGAGTTAGTTATTGTTATGTAGGAGAACATATTTGACATCAAGATGTCATTTCTACTTACTTTGTTGTCCCGTAGACAATGCCATTGCATTTTGCGAAAAAGGTCATAAATTTTTTTCACAGAACTCGAAATGATGCACGGTTACAGTGTTGGCATATCTATATCGAGCCGATTGAAAATCTTTACAAAATTAAATTTTACATCAAACAACTGCTTCTAATTAGTTTACAAAATTTCACTTTACAAAAATAGTTACAATATTCTATGCAAAACTTAGTGATTAGCTAGTTGGTGAGACAATGACTTACCAAGGCATGGTCAGTCACACTGGAACTAAGACATGGCCCAAAAAAAACATATCATTTAAGGTGTTAGAAATAATACAAATTTATCCTTCCAATCATATAAATTGATAAATAAATAAATCTCCATGCAAAAAATAAGACATTCCAAAGTTACTTTAGAATTATAAATTGCAGCGGTACAACTAACTGAAAAATATTTAACGGTTATATAAGATATAAAAGAGCAATAACAAAATGTTCTTCTTTTTAATTTACAAAAATAATCCTCTAAACTGACCATGTTTGACACACATTGTATACAAATTAACCCAGGAAAGCTCTCAGTTTTCATTCTCAAAAATTAATAGGATTTTGGAGATGAAGAATCTTAATACTCGTTTTAAGTAGGAAATAATGCAATATATATATATATAATTCCATCCAAAATGAAGTGAAAATGCCGTAAGTTAAGGAAACGTTATCGTTTTTTCTTTTATCTGTTTATATTTTTAATTTTTTTTATTTTTTGTTGTCTTTTTTTTTAAGTAAAAATTGAAACTGTGTTTGGAAATATAATTTTACTTATAATTGTTAATTTCTTTATTTTCATAAAATATTTAATTTTATGGGTTTTTAAAAACTTAATGTAATTTAATAAAATATATTTCATATTAATTTAATTGAATAGATATGTATATATATTAAATAATAATTTAATTATATTATTTACTAAAAATAATTGAATAAAATATAATTCTTTTATCATTTAATTCAGTAAATATAAAATATATTAATTATAAATTAATTATATTATTTATTAAAAGTAACTGAAGAAAAATTATTTCATAATAATTTGAATAATTTAATTTTAATATTTATTAAAATTAATTTTACTAAACCAATTAAGTTAATTATTAAATTAAACTAATTAATTAATTAATTTATATTATATTATTTAAAATAATATAATAAATTTTTTATATTAATTAAATTAAATTAACAGTTAAATTAATAATATTATTTAATTTAATTATTTATTAAAAATAGAAAATAATACGTCTTAATTTAGATAATTAATTTAATTTAATTATATTATTTATGAAAATTAATTTTAGTTTAATAAAATATTTGAATAAAATAATTTATTTTAATATAATATAATAAAAATAGACGAAATATCAAAATTAACAAAATATTTATAAGGAAGAAAAAACAAAATGAAAGCACCCTGTTTGAGTTTTTAATTTTTTGAAAACAAAAAAATTTAAACAGATAATTACTTAATCAAACCAAACCAAACATTTTTCCTGTTGGGATCCGGTCGGCTGCATGGATTTCTCGCTAACCTCGTTCATGAAATCCAATTTGTTGCTCTACTCTTGATTATTCATTATCCCAAAAACAATTAACTCGGTACGCAAATTGGAGCCTCTCTCTCTCTCTCTCTATATATGAATCCAACGTCGTTGCTTATCTTTATATTCCTCTTCGGTAGTGGCGGTGGAGGAGGGCTGGGCTCATCGTCTCTCGTAGAAGGGGCCAGCACCATCGGAACCGGGGAAGTGCTCGACTCGACAAGCGTTCTCGTCTCTGAAGGTGGCAACTTTACTCTAGGATTCTCCAATCTTACAGAAGCAAGCTATTATTTAGGAATATGGTATAGCAATGATGATCAACACAGAAGAGTCTGGGTTGCCAATCCCAATACACCCATTTCAACCAACTCTATTTCCACCACTGTTCTCACCGTAGACAACAATGGAATTCTGAAAATCTCCACCGGTGGGAAGACTCTTCTCAACATTTCTGCTGGAGTTATAGAAACCCCAATTGCAAAGCTACAAGATTCGGGTAATTTTCTCCTGACTGATGAAACCCAGAAGCAGATGTATTGGCAGAGCTTTGATCATCCAACCAACACGCTTCTCCCCGGTATGAAACTTGGTTATAATTCTTTTACTGGGCAGAATTGGACTCTTTCTTCTTGGCTCACTGACTCCATCCCATCTTCTAGGGCCTTCAATTTGAGCTGGGAACCCGCCCAAGAGTTTGGACAATTGGTCATCTACAGGCGAGGTGAGCGTTACCGGACTAGTGGGCTCCTCAAAGATCAAACATTTGAATTTGGTTGGTTTGATGATTATTCAGATCAGTTCAAATTCAACCTCAATTACGTATCCAACAACGATGAGAAGTACTTCACTTTTAGTGCTTTGGATGGAGGTTTGCAGATGTGGATCTTGTCTCCAAATGGGGGAATTCTTAACGGCGCTACATTCCGATACATGAAGCTTGATGATTTTTGTTATAGTAATGAAAAGGATAACGGGTGTGAGGCTTCAGAGCAGCCAAAGTGTCGGAAAAGAAATGATAATTTGTGCCGAAGTGGGCTTATTTTGTGAGTAACCAGATTCAGAGTCAGTACGATGATAATCCGAACATAAGTCGCAGTGATTGTATGGAATATTGCTGGCTTAATTGTAGTTGTGTTGGTTTTACTGTCAGTAGCAATGGAACTGGCTGTGAAACTTTGATGGGAAAGTTAAAGTATGGAGTGGATAACATTAACGTTGATGCCATGTATGTGCTGGATCGAGGAGATTCACCTAAAGGTTAGTGTACTTAAATTTTGGTTCTTTAGTTCTTGATCTGTATTGAATTTACCGCTCAACTAGTCTACTGAAAATCCTAATTACGGTTACGAGCCTTCCAAAGATCAAGACAGGTAAAAAAAAAAAAAAAAAAAAAAAAAGAAAAAAAATTGTAGGGGATTTTGTTATACTTTTTCAGGCTCTGATTATTCAGATTGAACAATAGTAGTAATATAGCAAAGGATTCTCTTAGGAAGTGGGGTTACTGATGAACTCGTTAAATGGTATTTCTGCAGTAAAAGCCTGCGTATGGATTGTTATTGCAGTGGCGATTTCTCTACTTATGCTCATTTTGGCTGCTCTTTGCTGTTTAAGAATGAGAAAACGCAGACTTAGAGGTATATACACGCATTATTTTTTAGCTTTATTATCTTAATGATCCTTTGACCTATCTAATGATGTATATATTATGTGCAGAGGTGGAGAGGAAGAGGCGACAAGAATATTTAAAGCAGTTGGTAGCCTCAGATAGCTTAAAAAATGAAAGTGATGAACAGAATGAAGGATTGGAAGGTCATGACCTGAAGATACTTAGTTTTGCATCCATTGCGGAGGCTACTGATAACTTCTCTAGAGAAAATAAGCTTGGATAGGGTGGGTTTGGACCTGTTTACAGGATAAGAATCTGATCTAGTGACATCAATCTTGATTGGACAAGCAGTTAATCCATCAGAATTTGTCGAGTATTAAGCAACTGATGTGTTAATGGTCTCTCTGAACAGGGAAAATTACAAGAGGGGCAAGAAATAGCAGTCAAAAGGCTTCCAAGGACATCAGGGCAAGGGCTTGTGGAGTTCCAGAACGAACTCATACTCATTGCTAAGCTCCAGCATACAAATCTTGTTCGGGTTCTGGGATGTTGCATTCATGGAGAAGAAAAGATGTTGATTTATGAATACCTGCCAAACAAGAGCTTGGATTTCTTCTTCTTTGGCTGGCAACCTATCTAACTTTACCTATAATACTTCATTGACTTTGGGGGAAAATTTTGCTAAGTTCATTCCTGTCATCGTCTTTTCTCTATTGAGTTAATGAGCACGTGTATTTCTCTTAGCAGATCTAACTAGAAGAGAGCTTCTAGATTGGAAGAAACGTTTGAATATAATTGAAGGGATTGCTCGAGGAATGCTTTACCTTCACAAATACTCAAGAATGAGAGTGATACACAGAGATTTGAAAGCTAATAATATATTACTTGACGGAGACATGAATCCCAAGATATCTGATTTCGGCATGGCAAGAATTTTCAAGCCAAATGAGATGGAAGGAGTTACTAATAGGGTTGTTGGAACATAGTAAGTGAAAAATTACTCCCCCTAATTATTTATTTGGTTGGATTAATGTTTTAAGACTTTGCATATTGCTCATGTACAATCTTCTTATACAGAGGAATTCTTTTTTTTTTTAATTTTATTTTAATTGCGTGATACAGTGGTTACATGTCTCTCGAGTATGCAATGGAAGGAAAATTTTCAGTGAAATCCGATATGTTTAGTTTTGGAGTTTTGATCTTAGAAATTGTGAGTGGTAAAAAAAATACTAGCTTCTGTCATTTTGATGACCGGCCATTGAATCTGATTGGATATGTAAGTTTTTGTAACCAAATTTTTTGTACTAGAGTTGTTGACGTTTACGAGTTCTATTAACAGGATAAACTTGGAAGTTAATGAAAATGATTGAAATTGAATTTCCTCAGGCATGGGAACTCTGGAAGGCGGGGACTGCATTGGAGCTGAAGGATCCAACAATGGGCGATGATTCATGCGACAAAAATAAATTGCTAAGGATAATTCATGTGGGTCTTTTATGCGTGCAAGAAGGGGCAACAGATAGGCCTACCATGTCAGATGTTGCTTATATGCTTGGCAATGATAATATGGCTTTGCCTGCTCCTAAACAACCAGCATTTTTCACGGGAAGAAATGTGCTTGACACAGCGGCTTCAAATATCGACAATTCAAAAGATTGTTTTGTGAATGATTTGACCATTTCCGTAATGGAAGCACGATAGAAAAACCCCATGCGTAATATTCCCACATTGCGAGTTTTGGGGAGCGTAATATTAATTAATTCCTTCTGTGAGATTTAATTATTTTGAATAATTATTTATTTATTTGAAGGAGTTCATATGCACCAATAAAGTACTTTAAATTTTATTGAAAAATATCAAATTTATTCGACAATTAATTTTATGTAAATTTGTTGAATCCTGTATGTCTGTTATTTAAAGTATCATATAATTCCCTCTCTTATTCTACGTCTCACCGATTTTTGTGTTCCTTTTTTTGGGTAGAGTGGGGAGATTAATTTGTTTTTTGTGTCTTATTCTATATTTCACCGATTTTTGTGTTCCTTTGGGGGGGGGGTGGGTGAGGGTTTGGACTCTCATAATTGTTCCAATGCTACTAGTTGGTTAAAATATTTTAGAGAAAAATTAAGAAGGTTTGAACAATAAGCTCTGTTTGGATGGAATGAAATGAAAAGAAAAAATAAAATAAAATAAAATAAACAATTTTAGAATCAATAGTTTGTTTGCGAGTTCTTAGGATCAATGGTTCGGTTTAAAATGGTTGAAAGCTGATGCGCCACCATCCATCCTATCTCTTTCCTCACCCTAAGGTATTTTCAACTTAAATACATTTATATGTATAACATGTGTTCACAAGTGAATTTTTTCATTGGTTATAACTATGTGATTTTGGGGAAAGATTGTTCATAGTGGTTTCAATTTTGTGTTTGTACACACATAAACACAAACAGGTGAGGCGAGGCGCACACGCCCATTGTGTAAAATTAATTGTTTTTATTTTTTTGAAGCCTCTTCTCCTCCGCTTCTTCTTTGTCCTTCGGTTTATTTGGGAAGACTGTAGACACCTATTCAATTTGCAACTTTGACATTTCTTAAAAGCCTTAATTTTTCGAAATCCATCTCAAGGGGCACGTACCTGATGATTAATGTTACATTTGATCTTTTTCTTAATTTTCATCTGTTTATTCGTTCAACTCACAGTTACAAATGAGACAAAAGAACTCCTATTGGAATCCTCATCTAAATTTATAGTAGTAGAGCATCCAAAGAACAACTCTTCTCAAAATGTCACTCAAACGGGCCCTCCCTTCACCTCTCCATTCAAATGGGGGCCCTCCCTTCACCTCCCCATGGACATGGTCTAGAGTACATAATTACTCTTCTTTCTATAGGATGCTTACCTAACCAATGCTTAGATCTGACTCTATCCAAACTTTTTTTGGTGATGATGTAACACTACAACTAGGAAGGCTCCTAGTCACTTGACAAAATTTGCCATCTCTTGGAAGTGTTGAATTTTTCAACAAAGAGAATTTGCAGAATCAAATACTACAACTAGGAAGGCTCCTAATCACTTGACAAAATTTGCCATCTCTTGGAAGTGTTGAATTTTTCTACAAAGAGAATTTACGGAATCAAAAATTATAATATTACTTCAAAAAAAAAAAAAAAAAAAAAAGGCATCACGGGCGGAGGTGCTTCTCCTTTTCTACCTCCTTTTCTTTCTCCATATTTAATCCTCTTCTTCTCCTCCTCCTCCTCCTCTACGCATTCTCCTCCACTCTCTGCTCTTTTTTATTCTCTAATCATTCCTTTTTTTTCCCCTTCCTATATCCAAAGATGAGCTATTTTCTTTCTTGGGTGGCCAAATTTATGCCTAGAAAAGTTTATATTTGATAAACAAGAATACATTTATAAAACTTAGACATTATAATAAACTTAACCGTATACAATCCAATGAAATTTTGTTTTGTAGGAACTAACGCCTTTCGATTTTCCTTCTTTATTAAGTTAATTATATATTACACGCTTGTATTTTTACTAAAATCTTATTACGGTCCCCTATCCTTTAACTATAACATTCTACGCCCTGAACTTCGGTTGACTTTAAATGTCACCCATTTGCTTCAAATTTTGATAGAAAATATACATTTGCCACTAAATTTGTTTTGAATTTCACTTAAAGATATGAATGGAAGATGTACTTTAAAGTAATTAGGGATTGACAATGCCTTATTCCCAAGAAGTATGTACATTGTTGTTCAAATTTTTAGTGTTATTAACAATAAGTGATAGATTGGGCTTATCTCACCTTGATTAAGTGTGTCCAGTGATGCAACAAAAGAGCCAAAGAAGCATGAGAGGCTAAGAAAGAAAACTATGACCGCAAAGCGCCACAAGAAGCAATTTTAACACGAATCAACCAGCTGGTGTATAGAAGGGATATAACATGATATAAGCTACATATATACGTGGGAATTTTTATATTTATTCAAGGCTGGCGGGCTTAAGTCAACAGGTCGGTCAACCCTTCTCTTTCCTAGAAATTGTTTAATAAATTACTTCAAGATCAGCTGGACGAAGCTAAAAGGGTAACCCCTTATCTTTCCTGGAAATTGTTTCCTGTCCACAAGCGTCCATTTATTTAAAGCATTTGTTTCGACGCTGCTACTTACCCTGTTGATTGAACTAGTATGACAAACAAACTGTAAAAATGACAGGTCTGAAAATCTAGCTGTGTCTGGACATTGATACCTTCAGTTGCAACTTAGATCCCATAATAATTATAATATATTCCCAGTTTGAAAATAAATTAATGTCATTTTTGAAGGTCTCACGCATGGTTAGTAAACAGAAAAGAAGCTAATATAAAATTACATTGACCATTCTTGACGCTAGAAGAAAAGCAAGACAACACCCTCTCTTATCTCTCACGCATAGTTAGTAAACAGAAAAGAAGCTAATATAAAATTACATTGACCATTCTTGACGCTAGAAGAAAAGCAAGACAACACCCTCTCTTATCTCCTCCTTAGACTCTTACACCTAACAATTTTTTTCCCCAAAAATTGTGCAAACCAAATAAACACAGCAAACAAGAAAAACTAAATCAACTTTTTCTTCCACAAAAATTAACAAATCAGAAAACTGAATACATTTATTCCCACTTGACCAGTGACCACCGTACCCACTCCCACACTCTATAACACTATGATGTATCCAGAACACCACCTGATCCACACAACAAAGATCACCTTAACCCCATTGTTCATGAAATCACAATTTCATGACAACACAAATCTTGTTCGGGTTCTGGAATGTTGCATTCATGGAGAAAAAAAGATGTTGATTTTGGAATACATGCCAAACAAGATGGATTTCTCCTCTTTGGTTCGCAACATATATATCTAACCTTATCCATATTATACTTCATTGACTTTGGAGGAAAAAAAATGCTAAATTAATTAATATGATCATTTTTTCTCTATCAAGTTACTGAGCAAATCTATTTCTGTTAGCAGATCCAACTAAAAGGAAGCTTGTAGACTGGAAGACACGTTTGAACATAATTGAAGAGGTCGCTTAAGAACTGCTTTACCTTTATACTTCTTGGAGATGAGAGTGATATACAAGATTTGAAAGCCAGTAACGTATTACTCGATGAAAACATAAATATATTTGATTTTGACATGGCAAGAATTTTCAAGT
>QLOD02000002.1:4758082-4769806 GCA_003260245.2 Sideroxylon spinosum
AGAAAAAGAAAAAGTTGGAACGGAAAGTTAAAAAGGTTACAGAAATAACCCAGGAAAAGCATTGCACCATCACAAACCCAATCTCAGACGCAGACAAAACTGAAAACACCTCACTCACAATTCCCTCTCATGTACCGATTAATAAACAAAACCCAAAAGAACCCATAACAGATCAAATCCATTCACTTGCCAAAACAGCGGATATGTACACATAAATGCGTGTGGGAGTGTATAATGTGTGTATATATATATGTAAAGAAGCCAAAGCAATGGCAACCCCACTTTCCAAATAAAAAAAGGCTCATAGTATTCCTTCCTTTTGTTTTCTTTGCCAAATCTGTCCGCTTTTTTACCACCCACATTTTGATTCTCTCTCTCTCTCTCTCTTATCTGCTCTGTTTTGCTCTGAGCATGGCGACTCTTGAGGATATTGGGGTCTCTGCATTGATCAACATACTAACTGCGTTTGCGTTCTTGCTGGCCTTTGCTCTGCTTAGGATTCAACCCATTAATGACAGGGTGTACTTTCCCAAATGGTACATCAGTGGGGGGAGGACCACTCCCAGGCATGGCCGGAACTTTGTGGGCAAATTTGTCAATCTTAATTTCAAGACTTACCTTACTTTCCTCAACTGGATGCCTCAAGCTTTGAAGATGTCCGAGCCTGAAATCATCAGCCATGCCGGCCTTGATTCTGCTGTTTTCCTCAGAATCTACACTCTCGGGTACTTCAATTTCCCTGGGTTGTGGCTGATTTTTGGTAGTTGGGAAAATATTTGAAATTCAACCTTTTTGAACTCAATTTTAATGGTTTTTTTCAGAAATAATTCTTTGCTTCAGAATTACTTTCTGGGGTAGTCAATTTTCCTCTCCAGATTTTCTTTTCAACCTTAGTTTCCTAGAATTCCATGGCTGCGGCTGCGGCTGCTATTTGTGGAGAAATTATAGGATTTAGACTGTTGATTTTATGCCCTGCATTTTCATGTTGGGGAGGGGTTAGGTGACTTAATTACTGTTGGGGTTACACGTTGGTTGTGGAAGGGGGCCCAAGACGATGGGTGGTCTTGAGCCTCTCTCATCCCTAAAAACTAGCTCGTGGGATGAGAATTTCCTAAAAACCTCAACGATTGCAGTATTCATGTGAAACCATTTTTCTGGCATTTCTTCATAATGCCAACGAATATTTAGTTTTATTGGGTGAGCTTTGATATTTCTTTTTAACTATTTTGAAGCTTCAAGCTCCGTAGGAAATTTTTGTTTAATATAATTCTCTTTACTTCTTTGACAGCTTAAAAATTTTTGGACCAATTACTGTTGCGGCGCTTCTAGTTCTCATTCCAGTCAATGTATCAGGTGGAACATTGTTTTTCCTTAGCAGAGAATTGGTTGTCAGCGACATCGATAAGCTCTCAATATCAAATGTTCATCCTAAATCTATAAGGTAAGCTTCACATGATACAAATTCATATATAAAAAAAGGGCAAAATATTGGTTATTTCTGTGCTCCTACAAGGAAAAAAGTGCTGATGATATGCTGTTATACTTGCATTAGTATTTGTTGACAAAAGGCATAAAATTGATTTATGAGATTTTACAAATGAGGAGGTAGTATGCTAATAATGTTATATATATATTTTTCTTATATAATGTATTATAGAGAGTTTAAATTTTGTACAACTTGTTAATTCTTTTGAACTGATGGGATTTTAGTTAGTTTATTTTTGATTCGGCAGGATTATTAGCAAATAAGTCGGTTGTTAGGTTCCCTCAAAAGCTTAAGTCATTGGGAAATGCGACATCGATGTATATTAAGCCCTAATGCCCTCCTTGTGCACAAAGAGGCATATTATTATATGATTACAAACGTTGTGGTGTAACAAACTTCAATTCATGGCAGTGTAACACCAATGCTCTGGTACCATGTTCAATTTCCAGTTGACCAAAAAATAAGTTGTTACATAATGGTCTTACAACAATTAGTTATTTCTGTTTAGAAGGCTTTTTCTTGAAGGACTTATGGAAATATCCATATCTAGGAAGTCCTTTTATCAAGAGGCTGAATCAAACTTGCTTTTAAATTTTACCTCATTTCGATCACATTGCTAGCCAGCACGAGGTTCTCAGAGGTCTGTATGTAGTCTTACCCAAGTATTTTTTTTTCTGATAAGCAGTCTTACCCCAGTATTTTTTTTTTTTTTCTGATAAACAGTCTTACCTCAGTAATTGGAGAAACTGTTTTCTAGTATTGAACCCACAACCTCAGGTTGCAAAAAGCAATTTTATTGTTGCACCAAGGCTCACACTCTTAGGTGTGAGCTTGTTGGTGACATTACTTATTTTATTTTTTGAATCAGTTATTCCCATGCACTGGTTTAATCTTCACTGGTTTAGTCTCATGCCTAGAAACCAAAATTTATGAGTGAATTAGTACGAAGTGCCAATTAGACTATTTTGGCAGCTGTAAGAGATTTATTGGCAAACTTGAAACTTTAGATACGTTCGTTTTTTTTTCCCGTGTTGTTTTAACTATATCCGTTCTTTCTTCCTTGCACATTTCACTGTAGAAATGCAATCCTGCCTAATGAAAAAGGCTTTTATGGTTAAATTTCAGGTTTTTTGTCCACATATCAATGGAATACTTGTTCACATTCTGGACTTGTTTTATGCTCTACAAGGAATATGATAGAGTAGCATCAATGAGGTTGAACTATTTGGCATCACAACGCAGACGGGCAGAGCAATTCACAGTGAGTTGTACTTCACACTCCCTAGAGTAATCTTATGGAAAAAACTCTGCCAATTATTTATTGAGAGAGAAGAATAATGTATTTTTTTCCCTTAATTCAATGACAAACTCTAGAGTTATATTGCTTTATTATTGTTGAGTACCCCTTCTATCTGTTCTTCCAAACGCTTGCAACTTATGTTATCGTTGAGAAGGTAGTGTATGTTCATAAAATGGACAGTGAGAAGTCATGTGAAGCATTCACTACTGGAAAACGTTTTAGGGAAACTTACACCGAAATAACGCCCCAGCACCAGTTTGCAATATGTGATAACCAGATTATCAAGTCTTAATATGTATTGGATCAACCTAAACAGCACTCAGGTGTATGTAACTCAAGCTTCCTCATCTCCGTTTGCACTAGTGTCTCTGTACTTCTGACTGTACTATTGTTTCTCTTTTACAAATGACCTAGCACCAAGGACTAATACAGCTCCATAGCCTGCACACAAGCCTTGGAAGGGAAAAAGCTAACTTAATTGAGGAAGGAAAGACATGTTTCCTGAGCCTTTTGAAGAACATGGCCCATAAAAAGATTGACTAAGAATTAAGATATATATTGTAGAACCAACTCAAACATATGCATAATTTAAGCAAAATGAAGTTACATTACAAGGGTTCGAATACCAAGGCAACATGCAAATGATTTAATTTCTTTTATGTGGATAAAATTGGCCTTAAAAAGATTTAGTTGGATTTCTCATGATTAACACCTAAAATACAAGTGGAGGAACAAATATCCTTTCATTGTCATTATTTTAGATGCAGAATCACTGGGAATTACTGAAAGGATGCCAAATGTTAGCTATTCCACTTTATTGAATGATTTATTTTTGTAAAATGTTAACTTTGATCAATGGTTTTTATTAAATGATAGCTTTGGTCAATGGCTCTACTTGAAACTAATTAGGATAACTGTAATCTTCTGCTGCTAAAATTTTGTTTGTTTACAGCTGGGTTTATATTCTTGTGTATTAGATTCTTATACAAGCATATTCTTCAGGTATTGGTCAAGAATGTGCCACATGTTTCTGGTCGCTCAATATCCGATAGTGTGGACATCTTCTTCAAAAAAAATCATCCTGATCACTATCTTTGTCACCAGGTAATATGATATGTCTATTATTTTGTTCTGTTGGCTTGTCCATTATTTTCGGTCATTTTTTGTCATGTTGTTTCTTTTTATCTTTATTTAGGCTGTCTACAATGCAAACAAATTTGCAAGACTTGTGAGAAAAAGAGATCGACTCCAGAATTGGCTGGACTACAACCAGCTTAAGTTTGAAAGACATCCAGACAAAAGGCCAACTAAAAAGGTAGCACATGTTATCCACCCAATAGATTCATACTTGCAAGACATTGGAACATAGACATGGGGATGCTGTTCTATAAGCCATTTAAGATGTTATTTTAAACATTTCATTCATGTGTCCAGAATATTGGTTTTAATATTTCATAATATTTCTCTTCAGGTGGGATTTCTTGGGCTTTGCGGTGAAAAGGTTGATTCTATTGACTTCTATAAACAACAGATCAAGGATCTTGATAGAAGAGTAAGATTTAGCTGTTACTTCATCTATACTCTATCTATCTCATAGTTGTATCTGTTTTATTCTTAGTGGTTAGCTTTTCCTATCTGTTGATGATCTCCGACAAACTCAGTTTGTTTTCCTGATTTAATCACATAACGCATTTACACTCGAGTTCCCTTGTTGAATTAATTTTAACAAAATCCATTCTTCATCCTCTTGTTAGTTAACAACAGAGCGCCAGAGAATTCTGAAGGACCCAAAATCTATTATGTCAGCTGCATTTGTTTCATTTAATTCACGATGGGGGGCAGCAGTGTGTGCACAAACTCAGCAAAGCAAAAATCCCACACTCTGGTTAACAAATTGGGCCCCTGAACCCCGTGATGTATACTGGAAGAATCTGGCAATACCATTTGTTTCTCTTAGCGTCAGGAAGCTTGTGATATCATTGTCAGTATTTGCTTTAGTGTTCTTTTATATGATACCCATTGCTTTTGTGCAATCACTTGCAAACTTGGAGGGTCTTGAGAAGGTTGCTCCTTTCCTGAGGCCTCTGATTGAAATGTAAGTGAATTTTCTACATATTGTCAATTTTGGGTAGTACAATAAATTGTTTAGTTCTCACCAACCTGCTTTTACTTCCGTTACAAGACAGCTCTATGGTTTTTCCCCTTGCTTCTTGTGTCCACTTCTATTATGGTCCCGATAATAAGTTTAGCGCTGACCGCTGATGATGTACAGTAGTTGTTGCCAACTCTTCAGTAATCACTGCCAGAAACTTTTTGAAGTATGCAACTCCCCTCGAAATTTGAAAACTGGGGTACCAATATGTACCATAACACTGCAGTGGTCCAAAAAGCTGATTGCCAGATGCAAGAGATTCTCAAAAGTTCATAAAATATGACTTCTTCAGAAGGGACTTCAGTGTATCCTTGTAGAGGAAGATGTCACTTCTAAAACCCAGAGTTCATAAAGCAAAACTTAAAAATGTTTTCAGCAGACATAGTCTCTCCAAGCATTGTCATATTTTTCAACCGCACTGCTGTCTTTATGGTGCCAATATAAATGCGGGCTTAGATTTGGCTCTGCAGCTGCATTCTTTGTTATGGCCTCAGTTCCTGCACTACTGAACCAAGAGAGGTGATTCAACTGAAGTGAGAAAAGATGCTTCATCTTCATAATGAAACTATGGATTAAATTTGTTCTAATAAAATGAAAAATTGAAACCTGTGTCAAATGAGTATTGAAATGAAGCATTAGCAGTAGTGAGTATTCTTGTAATGGATGTACAATACCCCAAATTTCTATATAAATATGTGACTTACAAATATAAACTGGTATTAGTTTCCATTTATTAGCATGCACAATTATTATAATCCTGTTCTTATTTCCCTTTTTTTACTTTCTTCTCTGGCCAAATTCAAAATCTTTAAAATCGTGGTTAAACAACTGTTATTATTTTGTTCTATGCTTGATGTATCTTCTCTATTGTTTTTCCGCTGGTGTTCCATGTAAGAAATTTAGTGTCCTTAAATTCTTAGGAACATTCAGAATTTATAACTCTACCTTGTTTGCTGAGATTTCATAAAAACTAACTCCAAGAAGATGAAAGTACTGATCAGCTTACGGTGTCTTGTGGTTGTAATTGCTGGATTATGCCATTTCAACATATGTCTTTAATATTGGTGTCTTGTTTTTCTTGTTTATATTTCTTCGTAACATTTGGTTATTCTTACAAGAAAAAGATCTTCTGGCAATGTGGTGCAGGAAATTCATCAAGTCGTTTCTACAGGGTTTTCTTCCTGGTCTAGCTCTCAAAATCTTCTTGTATATTCTTCCTACAGTTTTGTTGATTATGTCAAAAATTGAGGGGCATGTGGCATTATCAGTACTAGAACGGAGGGCAGCAGCAAAATACTACTACTTTATGTTGGTGAATGTCTTCCTGGGGAGCATAGTGACCGGAACAGCCTTCGAGCAACTTCACTCTTTCCTTCACCAATCACCCACCCAGTAATATTTCTATCCCTATGCTGGGCCGTGTTAATTTTCTTTGTTTATACCTTTTGCTTTAATATAATATATTTTAGATCCATGGTCCGTGCGTTTTTCTCCATAATTTTTAAATTGTTCCTTGGTGCAATGTTTGATGGGATTAGAATTTTGACTGCTGCTGTTTTGTGTAAATGCTTGCTGTAAGTCAACACTCTTTTGTGCCAATCGCAATGCTTAAAAAATTGCATCATAGATCATAAAAAATTTTGAGTTCATGTGATCTAGTTAAACAAACAACATACTTCTTTAAACATGTTCAAACTATTCATTAGCAAGTAATATTACTACAAAATTTCCTAATAATGAATATCAAAACCTGGCAAAGAGCCAAGTGTTAGTTTCTCATGCAAAGTGAGAATTTCTCCAGACTCCTGCTAATTATTCCATTATCAAAGAAGTGCAAATTGTTTCAAGCGTAACTTCTAGTTCTCTAATTCTTAAAAGATTTAGTCTTTGTTTGGCATGGCAAGGAAAAAGCCCATCGCGCATTTGGCCAGCAAAGGAAACCAGCTGTTGGCTTTTCCTGTGAAATTACTATATTAGCCCTCTGTTGACAAAATAGTAATCCACGAGGAAGGGAAAAATAGTAAATTCACCAAGTTGCATTGCTTGTAGCTAGTGTTTTTTTTTTTTTTTTTTTTTTTTTTTTGCGTGTGCCCTCACATGGTAAATGCACAAAAAATCCTCCAGCTTCTCTCTCCCAAATGGAGACTTAACCTCAAATATTCTTTTGGTACTGATGCTTTTTGTTAAAATCCATAGAAGAATCCAGGTTGTCCTAATACTAAATGCTTCCATGCTTAGGGTTTGGAGAAGACGTCTATAATATGAATTGACTTTGACAAAAACTTATATGTTTCCTCGCTAGCGCTGGGAACCAGGAAGATGAAAATTGTCATTTGATAAACTAAAAATTTGTTGGGCACAAAGGCAACTCCTTGAAAATATGGAACTCATTTTTAACTTTGTCTGATCTCTTTTTCTCTATTGTATTATTTAGATATTGGTTAAAATATTTTCTTTATTGTAGGATTCCTAGGACCATTGGGGTATCAATACCAATGAAGGCTACTTTCTTTATTACATACATAATGGTTGATGGTTGGGCTGGAGTTGCAAGTGAGATAATGAGGTTGAAGCCTTTGGTCATTTTTCACCTGAAAAACATGTTCTTGGTGAAAACTGAAAGGGACAGAGAGAAGGCAATGGACCCTGGGAGTGTAGATTTTCCAGAAACTCTCCCAAGCCTTCAGCTTTACTTCCTTTTGGGAATCGTATATGCTGTGGTTACTCCTATCCTTCTTCCTTTCGTGCTAGTCTTCTTTGCCTTTGCATATTTTGTTTATCGTCATCAGGTTAGTTCCTTGCTGTTTATTTTTCTGTTATATTACCATTTGATAAGCTCAGAATTACGCAGTGGGTGTACCATAGTACTGCAGGAACTCTAATTTTGATGAAATACCAAAGGTTATATACTGATTTAACCACTTATGAGGAAAACGTAGTGATGCTTTGGTAATGGGAACTAATTGAAGTGAACGATTTATAGAATCACGAAGCTTGAGGTAGGCCTCTTGGATTAATGCAGTGAAAGCACAAATGTTGCTATGCTGAAGTTTTGTTTTGTAAATGCTCCAATTTCAGTGTTAAGAAATTGTGGACATAAAATTCATGAAATTTCCAACTGCCAACTTGTTCCTAATAAAACAGTCTGAAAGTTCAACAAAGGATATCATGTTTATGAAAATGACTGAGGCCAGGTTTTTTATTTTCATAAGATCAAATAATCATTAGTGCGTTGTTGTTTAGCAAAAACATTTGACATTGTATAGTCACATTTTTCTGTTAGAAATTATGTTGTGACTGCACACGATAATTCATTTTGTGGTTTTCTACTCTTATTATTTATTGCAGATAATTAATGTGTACAATCAACAATATGAGAGTGTTGCTGCATTTTGGCCACATGTTCACAGCCGCATAATAGCAGGCTTGTTGATATCTCAACTTCTTTTGTTGGGTCTGCTCAGCACAAAAGAGGCTGCAAATTCCACTCCCTTGCTTGTTGCTTTACCGATATTGACTTTAACATTTCACAAGTACTGCAAAAACCGCTACGAGCCTGCTTTCAGAAAGCACCCCCTTGAGGTAAGCTCCTCACCCTGGATACCAAGCCAATAGCATTTTTCTAAGTACTTTTTCCAGACTGTTCATATGTATAGTATACATTTGATGGAAATAAAACATGATGGGTGTTGGATCTAAACTGATCCTAACATTGTACACAGGTCATCACAGTTATCGAATCCCAATTCATCCTAACATTGTGGAGCTTATAAGCCCTACATCATGTCCAGGAAAACCCAAACCAACCCAAAAAAATAAATAAAATAAAATAAAATTAATCAGGAAAACCCAAATTAAAAAAAAAAAAAAAAAAAAGGAAAACGAGTACAAACGTACAATCTTAATTTAAAAAACTCAACCTTTCAATAGTTTCAAAACCCCAAACCCATACAATTGATTCTTTGCATTAATTCTCTATCCACCAAATCAAGTGCAAGACACGATCTTACTGATTCCACGAGACTGGGTAAATCCTCAGCACCTGATAAATCTACAGCCAATCCGAATCCACAGCATGCAATATTCAAAATCTTTTGAATCACCAACACAAGGAGTATAAAGGGTTGTTAAGTATAAATAGTTGTTGGCTAGGTATGAGAGAAAAAACTAGATTTGGAGTGCAATTGCTCTCTCTCTCTCTCATTTTTTTTTTATGAATAAAAAATTTTGTTAATAAAACAAAATAAGTCATCAAGAAAATGCCACTATAAAAACCCTCTAATTAACAAGAGACCCCTCTAGAAAACTCATAGAAGTTCTTTATCCGGATCTACACTCTCTATCACCCAATTATACAATTTTAATAAAAAAAAAAAAAGGAAAATTGGCTTTGAGAAGACACTTCCGTATTTTGAAAAATTCTACAGTTACTTTCTCTCCAGTCCACACCACCCCCATAATTAATAGCCATGTGTCATGCTCTTCTAAATTTCTTTCTCGATCTTGATCCCCACCAAGATTCAAACAAACTTGTAATCTCCTTAGGAAAACCCACAGGATACCGAGCCTGGAGAACAATAAGTCCCATAAATTTGAATAAGTGAAATAATTTTTTGGGTATTCTAGGTTCCAAGACTGACCATTCTAACCCCAAATTATGGTGGCTTAGACTATGTCTGAGTTTACATGAATTAGAGCACTCATTTGACCGCGCCAATCTAAGGAAATATAACCCAACACAAACCATCTGAACCTTTACAATGTCCATCTCTGTTGCTTTCTGGTATTGTATTTACTGATTATGCTGATAATAATCCCAACTTGGTTGCTAGATTTGCTAACTGAACTAGTCAACCCAAATTCAAGTGCAGTTTTTCATTGTGTATTTGCTGTTTTCTGTCTGAAAAATGTGATGTTAACTGGCTTTAAGTTGATGAAGCTTTCATAAAGATCACTTGTTTGAGTAGAAATGAGATTGGCAACAGTTAAAAAGAATGTTTGGTGGTCTGCCCCATAAAACCCGTAATTTGTTAGTTTAGAAATTAGTGTTTAATGACACAAATGAAATGGGTTTTTTGGACCATTCCTGTATTATTATTATTATTATTATTATTATTATTAAATATTGGCTGAATTTCTAGAGGAGGAAAATTACAGTTTATTATTGATTATTCTTTATTAGAAAACTAGGAATTATATGTGACTAAAGATATAAAAACATAATTTGACTTACAAAGAGTTTAAATGTAAATTTGTAAACCTATTATTAAGAAATATTAAAAAAAAAAATAGAAAGAGTGAGAATGTTTTCGTGATCGAAAAAATAACTCAAATGAAAAGAGAAAAAAAAAATTAATTTTAGTTATTGAGTAAATTCAATGAAAATATCTCACGTTTAAATTCTTGAACATTCGTATTATATATAGATTGCAATTGGGATTTTAATTTTTAAGTACTAACAGAAAAATCATTTCTTCCTCCTCTTTATCTTCCAGGAAGCCATGGCAAAGGACATAGAGGAGCGTTCTTCTGAACCCGATCTCAACTTAAAATCTTACTTGGCAGATGCATACTTGCATCCGATTTTCCAGTCATTTGAAGAAGTCGAGCTAAGTGAGGTCAGAGTTGACAAGAGCCAGACTCAAAATATTCCTCGTACCTCGGTCGATGAAAAGCAGAATCACCACCACATTCGCAGTCCTGCGGAAAGTCAAACAGGCTCACCCTCGCCATCACATTACACCTACGATCAGTACGATGATCAGCCAATCCAAACCGTCCATCACTACGAAGACCGGCCAATCCAAACCGTCCATCAATATGATGTGGACCAACCCTATAACTTGTTCCATTTTGGGGTTGACTCACCCTCCTCTAATTATAACTATCGTTACTGAGTCGAGAGTTGGTTTAGTTGTTTGGGAGTTAAAAAGTCAGGTAAGTGTAGCACTGCTGACCGTTGTTTTGACTATTTGGATGAACTGTTTGACAGTGATGATGTTTTGAGTTGTAATTACATGTAGTTCATCAATATTGTAAATGCAAATGCTTTTCTTCAAAAGCTGCCAAAATTTTCTATATCTGTGATACAACGGAAGTAGGGAGGAAGATTAGATTAGGATTTCATTATAGGGGCCAAAAAAATTTTAGGATATTTGACGAATGTACGATTACAAAACATTTTCTTAAGAAGAGAAATAATTAAAAATGAAAAGCTGAAAAGTAAAAAAAAAAATGATAAATTTGTTATTCGAAATTTTTTTTTTACTAAAATCAAAAATTTCTTTCGATGCTATGGTTACTGGATAGAAATAGAATTAGAAAATTTTTCCTGTGTTAGGATTGTTAGAAAAAAAAATGTTTTGCAGAGATTTAGGGGGAGAAACAGTGAAGTATTGAAGATAAATATGATGAAGAAATTGAGTAAATGGAGAATGTAAAAAGATAATGATTGATGGTACAGGAAAAAAAATCTCGGGATGAAAAGAGATATATATATTTTTAATTTTGTATTAAAAAGACAAATTAATTTAATAATTTTTAACAAAATGATATTTTTCATTTACCAATGGACCATTATCGACTTTTTATTTACGAGGGAGCCACTATTAGTACTTGTTTATTAAATTGACACACATAAACAAAATATCATAATTAGGGGTCCATGACCCCTTAGCTTCAATGTCAATGTGACACTACTGTTCCCCAACTCCTCCTTTCGTTAGGGTTAAATGAATTTTTATTTTCTCCAACCTCAACCCCGCTTAAAATAATATTATATATCAA
>QLOD02000002.1:4844002-4856472 GCA_003260245.2 Sideroxylon spinosum
CCATAGGCCACAGCCTCAAACCTAGTATCATTCCAGAAAAATTATTAAAGCTATGCAGTTGTGGTAGGAGAAAACATTAGAGACAAAAGGGTTTAGGCTAAGTTGACATAAAACGGAATATATGAAATGCAAATTTAGTTAAAATAGGACAGCTGATAGCATAGAAGTAAACTTGGGCAAACAAAAAGATTGTAGAGAAAGAAACTTTAGGTACCTTGAATCTATGGTGCAATAGGATAGAGGAATTAATACTGATTTAAGTAACAGTATTCAGACCGGATGGACCAAATGGAGGAGTACTTCGGGAATCTTGTGTGTTCAGAAAGTCCTCCTCAAGGTGAAAGAAAGATATTATAAGGTGGCGGTAAAATCAGCGTTGTTATATCGATCAAAATGTTGAGCAGTAAAGTATAATCATGTTCAGAAAATAGTAGTTGCGGAGATGAAAATGCTAAGATGGATGTGCAGAATCACAAGGAGAAATAGGATTAGGAACGAAGAGAATAAGGATAAAGTAGGAATAGCACCGATTGAAAATAAAATGAAAGAAAATCGATTAAGATGGTTCGGCCATGTTAGAAAACATCCAACAGAGGCACCGGTTAAAAAGTGTGAAAGTATGAAGATTGTCAGGAGTAGGAGAGGAAGAGGGAGACCTAAGAGAAGTTGGAAAGAAACTATTAAACATGGCCTCACCTACATAGATCTAACGGAGAACATGGCCTAAATAGATTTGATTGGTGCCGTCAAATCCATATAGCCAACCCCACCTAAATAAATAGATTTGATTGGTTTGGTTTGGTTAGTTGTGGTAGTAGAATAATACAATAATAAAGCCAGATAGATAAAAATAAGATCTGGTCAGTTGAATAACTAGTGGCCTCTTTGCTTTCTTGGTCACCCACATCAATTACTCTAGACCCAATCTCTTCTCTGAAGTAGGGAGAGGAGTAAAAAAGAGACCCACATCAACATCTCTACACATGATTTTTTAGAGAAATTTCTACAGTGACTTCAAATGCAGTCTCACAATAACATTATCTATTGCAGAGAATCATTAAGACTAGTTGATGTAGAGTGCTTTTAAATAGAGAATCTCTACTCTCTTAGAGAATCTCTTATGAGGAGCTAATGTGGATGCCTTATGCCTCTACATGGTATCCTAGCTCATGATATTTAAAATGCTCCCATGCTATCTGTTTTTAACATCAATCTTCATTACAAAGGGCAGAAATGGAAAATAAAAATAGTCTCTTAAATGGTTAGAGATGACCAATATTAGTTAAATTCTACGTTACGTTGAATTGGGTCCAAGTATCAAGTGTTGGAGAACACATCCAAATGTTCATATTTCATAATATTCTTCTTGAATTTTTTAAGCAAAATGATGTTTCTACGTAACATAGTGCATTAAGAATAAGGCACTAACTCGTTTTAAAGCAAACATATTAGAAGTATTTTCCACGCATGATTGTGAAGCGCTTAGCCAAATGGACATCTCGAAGGCCTGTATCATACCCTTACAGAAGTATCATGTGTCTAGGAAGATTTGGAAGTCTGGTCTATGCAGAATTCATATGTAAGGTAGAAGATGCAGGTTGAGCAAAAAAAAGGAAAGATTTGAAGGTGGTGCCCTTGTACATTATGTGGAGATTTTGAGGAGAAAATGTTGATAAATCCTGGATGATAGTGTTGGTGCATCAATTAAAGTGTCGCCTAGTAAAAGTTTTCAATTTTGGTGTAAAATAAATTTTTACAAACCCTCCTTAGCAATTGTGGAGTTTATAGCACAATATCTGGGTTGAGGTTTTACCTTCCTATTTTTTTGAATAAGTTGCACCCTGCATCACTATCTTTTATTTTATTTTATTTTCGATAAGTAAATATTATTTATTAGGGAAAGGAGTTGGGATGACCCAAACCCATGATTTTTGGTGTGGATGGGGGTGCCCCACTTCAATTAGCCCCCTTGTCTCCAGTTGTCTTTTATTCTCTTCATTTATGGAGGAAACAAATAAAGATTAGTACATCCAGAAGAATTCATGTAAAATTGGTTCTGTTTGAACCAGATGGAAGCATTTAGAATTTGCATACCATTCCACAAAATTAAGACTAGAGAAATCTGTATGGGTAATGAAAAACATGTTAAATAACAAAGAAAACGCTTACAACCCATGATATAACATAAAGACATACAAACATACCTTCTATGAGATTGTAGTTTTAGAGAGAACGTGAAATTCAAAACCATCCGCAGTACCCGCAAAGATCTGTAGATAATAACATCCTACACAAAATGGAATTAGTTTATGAAAAATGTGAATTTTTTTATAAGTAAATATTATTTATTAGGGGAACAGAGCTGGAATGACTTGAATCCAAGACCTTTGGTCAAGGTGGGGTACCATTCCTGATTGAGCCAGCCCAGTGTCAAGCCCCAGAGAAGAAAAATTCCCATCCCCAAGAATTCACACTAAGTGCATAACTTTTATTTCAAATGACATATTAGTAATTAATAAAGGGTAGAACAAACTAAAGCATTGCAAATGTTTTAAAGCTCACATAGCTAGATTTGGAATCAAGATAATATCTGAAATTGCCATACATTAAAGGGCAAAAATATCTACCAAATCACTATGAATTAGAGCACCAAGCTGTAACCCTTTGAAAACGGTTTTTAATCAGATTCAACCCAAGGATACCAACTCCAGCCCAGTCAACACTACTGAAAGCGGAGACAATCCTGAAGCCAATCAAATATGACTGAGAAGGCACTTCTTTCAAGGCACTACGATTGAAACACCTGTGACATTAGCTTTATTAACTCTATCTCCATGTACGTTGTATGCCTACATTCAGGCTTCACTGAGTAATTTTATGCAACGACATGCTTTTACCACATATCCACTCAAAAAGAACCACATTGTGTAACATAAACTCACAATCATCCACAAACACATGGTTTGTTAGCAAGGCTGTACTAACTGCCACACCATTACAACGAAAATGACTAATGGAAAGAAACTTCTAAAACCAAACACATAGCAAGAAAAACAACAGCTACAATCAAGCAACTTTTTCTTACACGCAACTTTTGAAATTAAAATATTGTTGCCAAGAAAATTTATAGCTACAGTATTTAAAAGCCTAGATTCCAAGGCTATATTTTAAAATTTTGATATTTTCAAGACCATTCATTTCTTTTATTTTGAAAATCCGTTTTAGTTTAGACCAATCAGCAAAACAAGCTTCATGCAGATCAAAAACAAACAATCTAAATTATAGTGTGTGTATGCAGCACAGAACATAATGATTTAACCATATTCCTCTCAAAATATTTGTATAATAAGCCAACATTTTCAAACTCTGTACGTGGATAGGATATGCCTCACATCTTCAAACTAAAATGATCAGTGCCCTTTGCAAAATGTGGTTGTTCTAATCATTCCTTATGACTCCCAAAGATTTTCATGCAATTTCTTGCTATTTAAGAAATTGCAGTTCCTACTCCTGTAGTTATCCATTATCCTAGAATTTTTACCTTCTTGGTCCAAAACAAAATAATGCCATTTATACAATATATATCAGGAAGTTTGTTAAAACTGAATCAGACAAAGTAAACCCAAAAAACTCAGTTCTGCAACTCACATTTCTGAGACTGCAGAGATCGAGTAAAGCTTCAAACAAAGTCTCTAATTTTACCATCCCAGCACCAATCTGCAATGAAAAAAGAAGCATCAAAAGGAAATTCAGAAAACTGTGACACAAGTCCATGCAGGAGTAAGGATACGCAAGCCACCATAGATCATGGTTAACTATGAAGTATCGATACATTCACAAGCCAGAGTTTGATAAAGGAATAAGTGGCTGTATATTAAAAACACAAATTTGCAAGAATAGAGGCATGTTTTTATATTCCACGATAAAAAAAATAAATTACTGTAATTACCTTTAACCTTATTTACACAAGAAGAAGAAGTCTCAAATAATAAAGACACTAACATCAACCAAATACCATCAACTACTTCATGGAACAAATAAATTTCAACATAGAAAAATATAAAATACATACAAAGGCACAAGTCCTCGTAATATTATACTAAAACAGGTACCTTTGTCAAGATAGAGTAGAGATGAGACACTTTTTCTGTTTCAGCAGATTGAGCAGGAGGCTTGTGGCCCTGCAAGACCAAATCAGAATATCTTTCATCTGCTACAGAGTTCACCGGGGCATTCGAAGAGAAGCTCAAACATCCAAAAAGAACATGAAGATCTGTTTCACAAGCCACTAACAACTTTGGAACCAAATCTCTTAATGAACTTTGGCCACTTGGCGAATCCCAAACTGCCAGCAACTTGTTTTGACAATGTTGAGGAGTTGACAAACCACTTTTAGAGGAAAATTGGATAGATTCCGCAAGTTTGTCCGTCTGAACTCCTATTGCTTTACAAGCGGATGTTACTGACACAGCACAAAAGCAAATGGCAATTACATCAATAGAATTGAAAAAAAAAAATGACTGGAAGCAATAATTTCAGCTTTTTAGCATGTTTTTAAACTGAATGCCCACCTGCATTAATCTGAGAGTTAACATGTTCATTTGAAGATTTACCATTTTGAAGTCCAAGACAAATTCCAGGAGAGTCATGGGTAAGAACTTCACATTCCCTGCCATTACAGCCAGTATCATGCCCAGCTTTTCCCACATATGTTAACAGATATATAGAAAGTATTATATATGAGATCCAAATTGGTGTATGGCAGTGATAAGAAACACAAAGCACCACGAAATAAGAATAATATGGCATGGTGGATTTAAAATGGCCAATAAACAATCCAGGTGGACCTCTAATAAGATTAACAAAATGCAAGTCCAGGTGATTTATCAACTACTCCAAGATAATCTTTCGAACCTGGGGTCAGAATCCAACACCATAACAAGGTGCAGAGCTTGGTATATTCTTAAAGGTTTTGATGGAAGGTGAAGTAAGTTTCATCGCAGTTCATGCTAAATAAACCCGCCAAAATCCAATATAACAAAATAGATGACAGGTTGAGTGTCTCATTATACTGATTCAGTAAATATTTATCAAGAAGAAAAAGAAAAGAGAAAATCCAATAAACAAATTCTAGTTGACTAAGGGAAAAAATAATTGCAGCATTATGATGCATGTAAAAAAAAAAAATATATGTTCCAAGGACAAAACCAAAAAAGTTACGACTGATTTACAGATGGATGGCCAAAGAATGCCGAAGTTTAGCCATGGAACAAGTGATTTCAAGTGAGGAAAATGGTCAGACTATAAAAGCAATCCCATGATGTAAACCAAGTGTCCATATGGGAAGCAAGAGAGCTTCTCAGGTTCTAGCTGCTCAGCTTTTTAGCTTTCTCTAAAACAACCAAATTTACCCTCTTCCATTTTAAACTTCTTTTAAATCATAGAAGACAAAAATGTCAAATAACCAAAAAGTTAAAAAGCTAGCTTTTTTCTCTCCCCAAACATCCAAAAAAAAAAAAAAAACTCAACCAGTAAATAATCCACGTCCTCTTCTGCAGAACAAGTGAGTACAAAACACCCTATTCTTATTTAGAAAGATAACAGCTCACCAACTCTTTAAACCATGCAATAATCAGAAAGCACAAGCCCAACCATAGTGAGCAAGTGATACACCATAATGGACCAGTTCTCCAATTAACAATAATTCCTAATCATATTCTTTGGTTGCCAAGATAGAAAGGATATTTCATTTTATCTTAATGCTTCACTTAACTAAGACCGCACCCTGTGCAAAAAAGCAGGTATAAGAACAGTTTTCTCGATGTTTAAAAGAATAATGGTGAGAACAGGCATTCAATCAGATCAATCAAGTCATTTTTATAAACAAATAAATTTTAGGGGGCATGTATCAATACACTATTGAGGACGACATAACAAGCAAAGGTAGGTGATCATTAAGATTTAATTGTCACAAGACAGTTAGAGGTGAAACCTCCCAATGGAGAGATAGAGAGAGGGTACAAACAAATTGACAAAACCTTTATTAAGGTTACATTGATTTCTTAGCCATGAGACTAATATTGAATATGTTTAAATTCTTGTTAGCCCATTCAATGTTGTTAAAAACCCTAAAGACACTCACTTAGTAGCTCGGGTGACACAAGGCAAGGCCTAAGCGCCTCACATCCCTCCAAGCGAGGCAATTGGGATAACCTAACAAGAAAAGTACATGATCATTAATATTTAATTGTACTGAGAAGTTTAATAGTGAAACCCCCGATAGAAAGAAAAGGAGACAAATAAACTGACAAAAGCCTTTATTAAGGTCACATTGATTTGTTAGACATGAGACAAAGATTAAGTGTGTTGTATTCTTGTTAGCCAATTCAATATTGTAAAAGGCTTTTCAGACGCCCGCTTAGTAGCTCAGGCGTCGCAAGGAAAGGCCTGAGTGCCTCACATCCCACCAAGCAATGTGTTTCTAATAAGGGGAGCATTTTGGCCTAGGTGAGAGGAGCTTGAGTCGTTGCTTCTTTCATGTTAACAATTATTTTGATCAAGATGGTTAATAATGAATGCATGGGGTCATGTGGCAAATGCTTCTAATGATGAATGCAATGAGAGTGTAGACAACAACTTGATGGATGCAGATAAATATTAGAGCATATTAGAATTTTTTTCATTAGTTTAAGTAAATAAGATTATGTTTTTATTATCAATTTGCATCTTTGTGAAGAATGGTTACTATTGCATTATTAGCGATATTATTTTGTGTTCATTGTTATGTTTACCTGAGGAGAGGTTTGTTCTGGGGGTAATGGAGGGTAAATTTTACTAGGGTAACTTTTACACTCCATTACATGAGTTACTCTAACGGTAACAATATGGGGTAAATTTTTATCCAAGGGGGGAGTTGAGTAACTAAGGGATGATGAAAAAATTTTGCCCTTTCCCAGTATCCCGTAAAATAAATTTTTAAACCCCTGTAAAATCCTAGGCAACATTATCCTATAAATAATTATAATAAATATTAGAAAATAATAATTTATTTAATTAAACTAAAATTAATTAATTATTAAATTATATTGTTTTATGTCACTAAATTAATATTATTAAAATATTTATTTTTGACTAAAATAATTATTTTCTCAAATCAAAATTATTGTTTGATAAACAATAATTACTTATTAAACTATTTTATCAAACAAAAATTATTTCTCATAAATAGTAATTTACTAGATTATGTATTGTATTAATATTTAATATAATTTATTTAAATAAAGTAAAATTTTTATTTTTTGGCGAATTATTTTGTCAAAATAAAATGATTTTTAACAAATAATAATTCATTATTAAAATTAATTACTATTGACATATTAATCAATAATAAAATTAGCTTTTATAGTTAATATTTTTATTTAAAATTATATTTAATAATATATATTTTATTAAAATTAATTATTATTAAAATAACAATTATTATGATGATTTATTTTATTACAAAATTTTACTAAGATTAAATATTAACTTTTACACCTTGATCAATTTACCCTCATTCCAAACACTAACTTTTACCAATTCAAGAGTTTTACATTCCAAACATAATTTAATTGTGACCAGATAACATTTACTCTTTCAATCCAAACATAAATATCATAAACTTGTTATCCCATTGAATGTTACTTTGGTAACACTTACCCAAGTAATTTTTTAACATCAAAGTTTTCAACTCGTATCAAACATTCCTTAATTAGAAACATATCATGAACAGTTTAAAAATAAATAAATTATGATGCAAATAAAAGTCTACATTTGATGATTCTTAGAATGTTTGAAGCCATTATTTAATTCTTTCTCTCTCTTTTATTTTTTATTTTTTATTTTTTCCCCTCTAAAGTAGCACTGAGCCTTGCTCAAGCAAGTGCCTTGCCCCTCAGGCAATAAGGATAAGGAGCCTTTTTGCCTTAGGAGCGCCTAAGGCTTTTAACAACACTGATCCTTATTGGTATAGGCAAAGAAACCATTTATTGATATTGCATAAACAAAACGAAAGTATACATACAAATTTTTGTTCCTTCTATAATGAGCATCTTTTACTTCAATCTGTGAAGATAAAGATTTAAGTTGATCCTCTTTCTTGTCTCTTTCCTTTTGAAGCTGCAAGCAATCTTGTTCCTAGAAGAGTTAAATGATTCATCATTGCAACATATGAACAAAGGAGTAATAAAACTCAACTAGATTAGTCTTGAACAAAGAAATAATAATTAGTTTATTGCACCCCAATGAAATGTTAGAACATGACCATAACTTTCAACTCACTCACACATATCTGATCCTATTTAAAAAATATATTTTGCAATAATCAACACACAAGTGGAGATATTTCAAAAAACAACGCAACATTGCACTACTTTGAAACAACATAACATTGTACCTAAAATACAGTAATGCAGCACTCCAGCAGGATATAATAGGTCATTGGCTGTAATCATAATGTTGTCTAAGCTCTTATAGAACATCGTTTTCAAAATTTAGATGCCTTTTTTTTTGGTGAAAAGTCTTTGTTAGAAAGCCACCAAGGAGGTGCCTCCCATATACCCGTATAGAAAATAAAACACCTAAAAATCTTATAACACTTTATTCAAAGGTCTCTGCAAAGACCAATACTCAGTTAAACAATAAATCAAATATGACAAGAACCAACTATACAAGGGATAAAAATTATGCTTCTCAATCAAAAAAGTGATTCCTTGGCCCCTTCAAAATCCTTTGAATTATGCTCCCCAAATAGGAACACCAAAAACCAAGGTATTTTTCATCCCATAAAAGAGGAATCCTCTAACAATTTGTTTGGATGGAGAGAAATGG
This sequence comes from Sideroxylon spinosum, assembly GCA_003260245.2. Classification (NCBI taxonomy): domain Eukaryota; kingdom Viridiplantae; phylum Streptophyta; class Magnoliopsida; order Ericales; family Sapotaceae; genus Sideroxylon; species Sideroxylon spinosum. The sequence goes on from QLOD02000002.1 coordinate 4,852,871, forward strand.
AAAGGGAAGAAGATAAGAGAAAAGAAGAGATTTTAAAACTTAACTCTTATTTGTGAGTTTTTTTGGGAAAGTAAAGAAAAGAAATGGGAAGAAAAGTGAATGGTTGGTTTTTAAAATTTCATCCTCCCAAAAGTGGGAAGAAATAGAGAGAAGGGAAAAGTTTTTTAATGAAAATTCTAAAATGACACATTTACCTATGAAACAAAGAATAAAAAAAAAATTACAAATATCCCCCAGTGCAAATTAAACTCTTTTAATTTCATCACTTTAGTAGGTTTTTACAACTCTTTTCAAACTTTATCCCTTTCTATTTTTTTTTCCAATAACATTCTGCATTGTTCTCTCTCCTTTTTTTTTTTTTTTTGGGTCAATCACATCTCAATTTGTGTGTAAATATATATATATATATATATGTATATTTATGTCTCCAGCCATTTCAAAGCTCTAGTTTGATCTTTCTTCTGTGTATATATGTGTATGTATGTTTATGTTTGATCTTTCTTCTGTGTATGTATTTTAGTTTTTTTTTTTTTTTTTTGGTAAGTATTATTATTTATATTTTTGTGCAGCACTTCTCAATTTATATGTTTTCTTAATTGAATTAAGTGGTCAAATGGATAATATATTATAATCATATTATGCCTTGTAGAGTCTGTTAATAAACCTAATTACTTTGTACTCCCTAATTGGCGTTCCATGGGATTATAGCTTGAAAGCAATTCCAATTCCAATCTATCTTTCAACCCTAATTCTAATTTATTTATTGGTAACATAAAGCCATAGCAGTAAAATAACAATAGACATTTTCTTTTCTTTCTATTTCTTCTCAACTCAGAAATGAGAAGAAAGAATGTAATTATCTTTTCTATCCCAAACTCTCAAACAAATGGAAAGAAAACTATTATCATTTCTCTTTTTTTCTCTTCTCTCCTAATTAATGTTTTCTTTTCTTTTCTTTTCTTTTCTCTCCTAAACTCAAAAACGGACCCTAAAGCAACCAAAATAAAGAAAAACAAAATCTTCTCGATCTCAATGGGTAATAAACAATATTAATGCACTGGTCAAACTGCTCTACATCAAAATATTCTTCACAAATGTTTACGCAAGAATTACCCACAACTTTCCAACATCAAGTTCTACCCTTTTTTTAAGTTGACAGTCTAGAACAAGTCCTTCTAACATCTAGTATCAACACAGCTAATACCATAACTTCGTTTTCGGCTTCTAATAGCTATGGGGGGTGTAGATCTAGTGGGCCTAACTTTCCGAAAATAGCGTTGATCAACAACTATGGTGGAATCAACAGAGTCCAGTGTAAGGTGAGAACCAAGGCAATCTAAAACGAGAGAGAGTATGCTACTAGTGATCGTGATGGAATTGGAGTGTGAATTATAAGTTACGGACCCTCAAGAGGAAGAAGATTTATATAGGCTGGAAGGAGTCCTTTTGGGATGGAGTCAAGGCTTTGTATCCGTTGGGCAGATGTTCAGCATTAAACTGGCGCGTCCTTGAAAGATAAGGATCATCTCCAGAAATCTCTCTCTCTTAACCAGTCAACAATCCCTTGTTTCTAGCCACCAATCCATTGGAACTTTGACGATCTCGCATAAAAATATATATGTTAGGGAAATCCTTGAACCTTGTTCCTAGTTCGAGGGGAGAGACGTTCCACAGGTAAAATCCACCATAGGGAGGATATTGCCTGATCTTCTTGCGTCTGTTTAATAGTGCTAGGAAAGTGCAATTATGTCACGGGAGATGTGAGGGGATAGGCCTTGGCCCTGTAGCCGCGACCCAAGTACCTACAATATTAAATTTTTAGGTTTAGGTGTCCAAGCAATGACTACAGCATCCAGTTCTTTCTTTTCCATGAGCATCATCACGGTTCTTCCATAGCAAATGGAAAAAAAAAAATAATACATTCATCTCACATAATTTAAACCCTTATGCTATTATCCAAACGCAATCTGAACTAGTAAGAACCAATTCCATGATGGATCACGTAGCAAGTTTACAAACATACGAAGTCACGAGTCCAACATCACAAGTTGTAGCATAGGCAAGAAGCAGGTATTTTCATAACAGTTCAAGTTATAGCATGGTTAAGTTTCACATAACTGCTTTCAATCCAATTACGATATCAAGTTCCATCCAAGTCAACCCAGTGACCAGTCACTTAAATTGTCAGATATAACTCGTGTAAGACAAGAACTCCATCCTCCATGTCATCTAGCAATACCCAGCGGCCTAAAGCCATTTCCCTGAGATTGAGCCTCATTAAATTACCTATTATAAAGACATGAAGCTGTCTCGCTTGCTTAACTAATAGCTAACCTAGAAAACCATGCATTAGTGTTTTCCCCGGAGTACTGTACAACTAAGGAAGTTTGTTGATCAAACAGCAACATTTCAAGTAAAGTACGAAACAAGACAACAATCTATAGAGAAACTATAATTACATATGTTCTATATGTATATACATTTACCAGGTTTGCGAGCTGCTTCGAAACACGGGCAAGCTCTCTCTGTAACCACAATTTATGACGATTATTCAGAGACATTCCAAAGCATGCATTCAAAAATCAAACAAATGAAAAAGATAAAAGAACACAAAGGAAAAGCCCTGACCTTCAATCTCTCATTTTCTTCTTCTTTCAGATTACGAGCCCGGCGAACATACGGGAGCGAAGGAGCAATTCCACCGAAAGACTGGTCGCAATCCTTCGTAATACCATCTCTGACCCGCTGAGACAACTCCCGAGGAGGCGAATAGCTGACATCGGCGCACGGAACCGCCACGCGCGGTGGTGGTGACGGTGGAAAATGGGACGATGACGAGGGTGGTGGTTGGGTAGGGTTTGAGGAGGACAAGGCTCGTTCTTCGATTTGGATGGCTTGGTCCAAGAAATCTGCGTCCCATTCTTCGAAACCCTCGCAACTCATTAGATTCGATTAATCGATCGCACGTAAAAGATATCAGTATGTATCGATGATTCAGTCAGCGTGAGAGGCGCATTGTTTTCGCTTTCCCGAAGAAGTGTATTTGGACTGTCAGCTGCAATATAGAAGACGGGACTTGTTTTGAAGTCAATCGTCTCGTTTCAACTCAACTTGGTTGAGTTCAGGTTGATTTACATATATATATATATATAATTTTTTTATCTATTGTAATAAATATATATATATATAGAAAAATATGTACGAAAAAAAAAACTTGATTAAAAAAGAAAATTACTTTTCCCCGCACTCCTGACAGCTGCACCATCCTGACACATCATCCACCTCCGGTCAATTGACTATTATACCCCTTCCCTTTCCAATTCTAAAATCATATATATATATATATATATAATTATTAATTAATCTATTTACTTATTATTTCTATCTTATTAATAAATATTTCATTTATTTAATTTTTTTAATATCTATTTTTGAATTTATTTATTTAATATTCTTTATATCTTAAATGAATTAATAAAAAATAAAAAAATTAAATAAATAAAGAAACATAAAATAAATAACAATAAATAAAAAATTTACAAGATTTGTTAAACAAATAAAAGAGAATAAATATATAAAGACTATTAAATAAGTAAAAGAAA
>QLOD02000002.1:4899139-4913272 GCA_003260245.2 Sideroxylon spinosum
TTCCTTAATGCCGAGAGAGAAGACTCTTCCAATAAAGTGCAGTATTAACCACTTTGAAGAAAGTAGCATACTAGCAGGGGTGGTCAAACACTATTTTTTTTTAAGTTTTATAAAATAATAATCATATTTTATTTTAATTTCTTTTAATGGGGTTTTTTTTTCGGATTTTAGCCTTTTTTTTATTATTTATTTATTTGACGTTCAATTTATTGGGCATGGAGTGCTCAGGTACAGTACAAATAGATCCTTGACGACTTTTTGGTTATGGCCCTTCTTCCTAGGTAATAAATTAATGGATGAAGGGAAGGAGACATGGAGAGGGCCAAGTGGTTAATGCCAATTAGGACCCACGTAGAATGGTCCCATTTTGAAAGGGACGATCAGCGTAGGTCCCGAAGGGTTCAGCTTCTGCAGTTCCATTATTATCATTGTTTGTTTAAAGTCGTAGGAAGGTGGTGTTTAGTAAAAAAAATTTTAGTAAAAAATCATAATAAAAATATAAAAATTTGACATAAAAATGATAGATATCAAAATTTAATTGAAAGAAAGTACAATGTTTTATAAACTTTGATTGTTTTGTGGCCACATTTTAGGGAGGAGACGTGAGTAAAAAAATACGTACGAGGAGCTGAGCTTTTATTCATGGGTTGTGTTTGTAGTGATAATAAATTAGTATAAATTAATAAAAATATAATTTTATAATTCGTAGAATGTGTTTTACTTAAATTTTTGATTTCGTTTGGAGCTCTATATTCCAATATAAAACTCTATAAAACTCTATAAATACGAATTACGAGACTGTACAATTTAACATTTTTACTCACTGCACAAATCACAAGACATTAATTTTTATACAATTTTATACAACTCCAAAAATATTGTAATCTGAGCGGAACATTAGTTAATGAATTGGAATGAATTACATCTGTTAAAGGCCACGTTTGGATTCTTAAAAAAAAACTAAAAGTGTACTTTTTTAAAGTTTAAAATGTAAAAAGTTATTTTGAAATAATAGTTAGTTATTTGTGATTGATTTGATATAAAGTTGTTAAAAATTATATCAAGTAACACGCGACAAAATTTTAGTGGAGGATTTTAAAAATTTTCGAAATTTTATGAAAATTTTTGGTTATAGATATCAGTTCAATTTTCAATTTTCCTTGACCTGATCACCTGTTAACAAATGTTTAATAAATATAATTAATGGATGTAGTCCATCTTAATTCAATGGGTAAGAATAAAACACAGCTCCTCTTGTGTGTTTTTTCGCACATGCTGTGTTCCTCATTTTGTATGTACTACTTTGAACCTGTTTGAGAACATTATCAAAAAAATATTGATGTTTAATTTTCTCCAATTCCCTCTACTAAATTTTATCAAATAAAAAAAATAACTTATCATACATAAAATGACTAATTATTCAAATTTTTTTAATATTCTCTGTTTTTTCTAATTTTTCTTTAATTTTTGTAAATTTTTATCAAATATATAACTTTTGTTGAGTCTGACACATGTCAACATCGGAACAAAAGTTCCAAAATGTTGAAAGAATTTTTTTTGGTTTACCAAACGTAGCCGTGCGTATTGTTTTTGGTAACCATACCAACTTCACGGCGATGGGCGCCTGGCAGGGTCCCCAATCATTTATTTGATTTTGATTTTTTTTTTTTTTGGGTATAGAGGAGAGATAAATTCCCAAATTTTATGTAAAATTTTACTTGAGAATTGAATTTTCTTTTCTAAAATGGGACTGTTTGACTAATCAAAATTAACCAAAATTTGCTAATTTTTTATATTCTCTTTTAATTAAATTTTATTATATATTATCTTTATATCAAATTATTTTATTTTTATTATATTTTTTGATCAATTTTTTGACAACCAAACATCCCAAAACGTGACTAAAGGCTTAGCCTTTAATTAATTACATTCTCCCCAGCTAAAGGTTATTTTACTTTTACATTTTCACCATTAACTATTCAACTTCCAGGAAAAAATATCACTAAAATGGATATTGCAACTAAATAAAAATTCAATCACTTAATTGTTTAGATATATATATACATTTTATATAAACTAGTTCTTGAAATGAGCTTTTAGTAAATTAAAGTAAATTAGTTAATTTTTTTAATTAAATTTTCGTTTAATTTCTTTTTTCTTTTCCAGAGAAAGAAAATTGAATAAACTATTTTACAAAATTGGCAGCAAATAAACTATTTTACAAATTTTTTACGATCTTCATTTTTAAAAGTTCAGAAATTGGAGCTATGTTTAAATATGGAATAAAGAAATATATATATATATTTGGATGAACACAGAAAACAGATAACCATATTAGAGGATATTCTACAGAATAAAATATGAATGGATAATCAAGAACTTGAAGTGGCAAAGAGAACCATTGATTTCACATTTCAATGGTCAAATAACTACATACATGAAATATAATATACATGGTCTTATCTCAATTATAGTTCTCAAGAACAATATGGTATGAAAATGTATAGCTCACATTATACCCACAAATGGAGAACCCACAACTGTCAGGTATTGTAGGTAATTTGTGAAAGTGTGCCAATCCCGTCATGCCAAAGGGAGGCTGGACAAGAGTCATGACCTCATCCATGATATCTTGATCCCTATCTAGGCCGCCAATTGGTTGACTTGAGAGCTTAGTTTGCCACAAATTCAACCCCCATAAAGCATACGAAGAGCATTTGCAGCCATGAATCACTAAATTGGCACAACGTGTTTTTGGCCCACTCTTTAACCACTTCCGTTTGCTCCTTCAACCTTTAAGTTTAGGTACGGTTTGGTGGTTTTAATTTCAGCAGAAATTAATTAATATTTGTTTGTTGGGTATTTGGTAAGATATCAATTTTTATCACTTTTTTTTTTTTTAGTTACATTCAATTTAAAAATTATCAAATTTTTTATGAAACATATAAAAGTTATCAAAAATTATTAAAAATTTTATGAAATACTTAAAAGTTACTAAAAATTACTATTTGTTTACCAAATACATCAAAATTTTCAACTGCTAACTTTTGGGGAAAAAAAATGCTAAATTTATTAAAAATGAGACTTCTAACCGGCCGTAGTGTTTAGCTTGTTCAAAAAAAAAAAAAAAATTCTTTTATATGTATAGATTAGGTAATAATTCACTTTGAAAGTTGACACCAACCACTTCACATCGTATAGGTAAAACTTAGGTTCCGTTTGGGAATCACAGGTAATAGCTAACTTTTAACTATTTAATTTTTTAATTTTTTTAAAGTGATCATAATTTACCCTCTTACATTTTTTATTTTTTTTTAAATTATGAAAGACGAAAATATCAAATTTATAAAAAGTTAAAAAGTTTTTTTTTTCCTTCCTAAACACAAAAAATAAAAAAAATAGATTTTTAATAATTAGTAACTAGTAACTACCTAACTTTTTCTTCCCAATCTTAGAAGCATGTTTGCCCCATCCTTACGACCAGGGGATTTGCCATGAAAATATGAAGTCGGCATAATATGAATATGATTATTTAAAATTTTTATAATTTAACTTTAAAATAAATCAATCATTTAATATATTTTTTAAAATTTTAAAATATTTGAGTATTAACGTAAACTCACACGAATTATAAATTTAAACACAAGCAAAGATAGATTGAAAATTTTTAATTAGGTGGAAGGAAACAAATGTTACCGGCCATTGACGGATCAAGAAAACAAGATGATGTTTTTGTCATTAAATTAATTTTTGAAAATAATTATAATAACGCAATAAAATTTATGAGAATGGTTTATTTATTTTACTGCTGAGCAATCAATAACTACGTGCTCGTAAATTACTCTACAAGACTAATAAATTGAACGAGTGTATGAGCTATCTGAGGGAAAATTATTTGTAAAATTTAAACACAACCCCTCAGAACTTAACAATCGAGAAGTGTCTTCAATACGATTACTATTCATCACCCGATATCTATTACTATGTTTTCCCATTGGGTGGGATCTACAAGATCACAATATTGCGTGGCTATGGAGCTTCTTGGATGTTCCTCATTGAGCCACCTTTCGGGAAAACATTATCCTATCCGGAATCCAAGTCCCATAATCTGACACACTTTTATTGGTTGAAATTTCCCAGCTAAATCTCATGGATGAGATTCAAAATCCCCTCTACTCAAACTCCTCTATTTCCAAAACAGTCAATACTAGGAAAGGGATTCACACCATGCCACAGGAGCAACAGCTTCCAAAACTCAGTGTAATCCAACTCATTCTCCTAATTGCTTTGGTGCCCCATTTGGTCACACCCATATCCACTAGCTCATCTTGCAATCCCGGTTCAGTCTTTTGTAATCCCCCCTCTCCCTTTTCTTCTTTCTCTATCAGTTGTTTGGTCTAGATTGATTTGACTGGATAAGCAAATTGATGTTTTTCCCATTGGTCTCTATTTCTTTGTGCTTTGCAAATTTGGGAATTTTATACTGGTATGTCATGGTGTTGGGCTAAAGCATGATTAGGACATCAGTCCTTCAGACCCATTTCTTGGCACCCCAGGAGGATCTCCATCAAAGCCCAGAATCCAATTTCAGGTTGAGGGAACAAGAATGTCTCTCCCTCGTAAAGAAATGCAAGAGCTTGGAAGAATTCAAGCAAGTGCATGCCCAAATCCTCAAGCTGGGGATGTTTTGGAGTTCTTTCTGTGCAAGCAATCTTCTTGCCACTTGTGCTCTCTCAGACTGGGGCAGCATGGAGTATGCGTGCTCGATTTTTCTAAAAATCGAGGAACCAAGTTCATTTGCATTCAACAACATGATCAGGGGATATGTCAAAGACATGGACCTGGAAGAAGCTTTACTGTTGTACAATGAGATGCTTGAATGTGGGGTGGAAGCTGATAATTTCACATACCCAACTCTTCTCAAAGCTTGTGCTAATTTGCCAGCACTTGAGGAAGGAATGCAAATTCATGGCCACACATTTAAACTTGGGTTTGAGCAGGATTTGTTTCTGAAGAACAGCTTGATCAGTATGTATGGAAAGTGTGGAGAAATAGGTTCCTCCTGTTCTGTTTTTGAGAAGATGGAACAAAGGAGTGTTGCTTCATGGAGTGCCCTTATTGCATCCCATGCCAATTTGGGCATGTGGTGTGAATGCCTGGGGCTTTTTGGGAATATGACTAGTGAAGGGTGTTGGAGGGGTGAGGAAAGCATATTAGTCAGTGTGCTCACTGCTTGTACCCATTTGGGTGCGCTTGACTTGGGCAGGTGCACTCATGGGTCCTTGATTAGGAACATTTATGGACTCAATGTCATAGTAGAGACTTCCTTAATAGATATGTATATAAAATGTGGTTGTTTCGAGAAAGGGATGTGTCTTTTCCACAGAATGACCAAGAAGAACCAAATGTCCTACAGTGTAATGATCTCAGGGCTTGCCTTGCACGGCCGTGGTTTGGAAGCCTTGAAGGTGTTTGAAGAAATGCTTGAACTAGGTTTGGAACCGGATGATGTTATTTACATTGGTGTTCTAAGCGCTTGTAGTCATGCTGGCCTCGTTGAAGAAGGTCTCCAACATTTTCAAAGGATGATACTCGAGCATCGTGTAGAGCCCACAGTTCAACACTACGGTTGCATGGTTGATCTCCTCGGTCGAGCTGGGATGCTGAGTAAAGCATATGAGCTTATCACAAACATGCGAAAGGAGCCAAATGAGGTTTTGTGGCGTGCTCTTCTCAGCGCCTGCAGGGTTCATCAAAACGTGGAAACTGGGGAGATTGCAGCTAGAAACCTCTTCCTATTGAACTCGGAGAATGCCAGCGACTACGTGGTGCTATCGAACATCTATGCGCAAGCTCAGAGGTGGCAGGATGTAGCTACGATCAGAAAGGAAATGGCTTGCAAGGGCTTAACACAAACGCCCGGATTTAGCTATGTTGCGGTGAGAAAAAGGGTCTACAAATTTGTTTCACAAGACAAGTCATTTCCCCAGTGTGATGGCGTCTATGAGATGCTTCACCAGATGGAATGGCAGCTGAGGTTTGAAGGGTATTCGCCTGATACATCTCAAGTGTTGCTGGATGTAGATGAAGAGGAGAAGAGACAGAGACTAAGTAGCCATAGCCAGAAGCTGGCAATTGCTTTTGCACTGATACATACGTCTCCGGCTTCTCCTATAAGAGTAGTTAGAAACGTTAGGATGTGTAATGATTGTCATACGTACGCAAAATTCATTTCGACAATCTACGAGAGAGAAATTACTGTCAGGGATCGAAATAGGTTCCACCATTTTAGAGATGGAACTTGCTCTTGTGGGGACTACTGGTGAAAGTTGACCTACTTTTTTTCACGTTCTTGTTTCTTCATGGGGAAATTTCCCTTCTTTCCCACAAAGAAGATACTATTTTCATGAAATTTGAGTGAATAAACTTTTCCCAGGAGATCAGGGAATTTTCTTTAGGGGCTGGTTTGGTTATCTCCTAATGGGGTCAGTTGGAGCATGCTCCACTTAGAAATTGCTGAGAGAAATTGTGGATTTTTAAACCAAAACAATAAAAATAAAAATAAATAAATAAATAAAACACGGCAGCATAAAATTTTTCCCCAAAGATACAATTGGATCAAACTTGTTCACTAACTATAAATTGAAAACTAATAATAAAATGCACTCGTAGGGTATATTGAAATTACTATCTCTTGTGGTGTGGTTTCGTTGTCTCCAATATTTAAGGGATTTTGGTTTACCTAAAAAAAAATGAATTTAATAATTTTTTTAATTTTTTTAATTAAAATTTATTAATTATCATTTATATATATATATATATATTTTTTTTCAATTCAAACACCAAATCAATGATTTAAATGTCTCATAAATTTAAAAGTTCTGTACTTTAAATTTCTTAATTATTAACTAAAGACCAACCAAACATCAGTCCTTGATTCTCACTTGAATGCCCAACCCAACGTAGGATAAGTTATCTGTCAATTAATATGGAATAATTCCTCCAAATATACATTTGAAGCAATACTATAGATTCTCCTAAAACCCTCCTTGGCTCTGTTACTCAAAACTCAGAGTGATGCTCCGCAGCTCCTGTCTGGTCCGTCAATGGCGGCGTCTCACATTATCTCTGGGTCCCCTTTTTTTCCCAAACCACGGAAATACGCTTCAAAGCCAAGCCCCAATTCCTTTGTCATAAAGCCCTTAATCTCCATCAAACCCACTTCAAGGATGGTAAAACTAAGGGGTAGTCCTGTCCGAAAACCCTGCAAAAACGTAGACCCAGACGAAGTTTCAGGGCTGTTTCTCCAAATCTGAAGATGGGTATTTGTTACTTACGGTGCTCAAGGTTCAGGACGTCATTAGTTAGTTAAGAGCACCGATCCTGATAGAGCCAAGAAATTGCTTGAAGAGTATTTGAATGGGACTGGCATTAGTTATTCCTATCGGTTTCAAAGTCCACAATTTTTCCGACCTGAGAAGCTACCTCAGTAAGTGGACAATGCCCGTTGTTTGTGATTTTTCTTTCGAATTGTTTGTTTGATGGATAATTTAGTTCAATTTCACATTCTCCTAAACAGATGTTAAATTTTAACAGTAGTCTATTCACAATAGATTGATGTAATTCGACGGCAATTATTTGGATTTGTGAATTAGGATTTTGACATGTTAAGACATATTGTGTTTTTATATTGGCAATATAGTACTAGAACAGATGTTTTGCTTTGAAGAAAAAGTTTCTGTCAATTTGTTACTTTTATGGAAAATGCCAAGCAACTTTAAACGAATTTTGTTACAAATTTTTTAACTTCACTAATTATTTTTCACTAAACCCTTGTTTGTGAGTTTTTTGGAAAAGAAAATAAACGAAATTGGAAGAAACGTGAGTGGTTAGTTTTAAAAATTTTTATGCTCTCAAGAGTGGGAAGAAATGGAGAGAAAAGAAAAGTTGTTTAATGAAAATTTTAAAATAATACTTCTATCCATGAAATAAGAATAAGAAAAAAAATATATAAATATGTACTAGTGTAAATTAAACCATTTTAACTTCATCATTTTAGTGGATTTTTACTACTTTTCTCAAACTTCACCCTTCATTTCTTTCCAGGTTTCACAACCTAGTTAATTTTTTTTTTTTTTTTTTCAATAACATTCAGCTCTTTTATTTTTTTATTTTTTGTTTGATTTTCTCATTTAACTCTTATCCAATTCAAATACCAAAATCCTTTTACTTTGTAATTCTTAAATAATCCCAAAAATATGGATGCCGGCTGGTCTGAATGAGACGTCCTCATGGATATTTTGCCTGTATTATAGCTTAGAATGAGATAATGAAGACTTCATAGACTTAGCCTATTTTATATGAAGATGATGTCCTCTTAAAGACTTGCTGATCACGATACATATGACAAATATATATAGAGAGAGAGACATCAATTAGTACAATATAGATACCATTTGACTTATAAGCTAATAAAACATTACGATCAGAATCCTTGTACAAGTTGGTATGTTAATTAAGTGATTTTAACATTTTTATTGCATTAAATTTGTAAAAATCAGATAAAAATATTTCTTATGGTTGACTAAGTCCATTTGATTGACCTGCTCTAATCCTTGCTGTCCCTTTGTTGCATCATCAGCCAGACATCCATCAGAAAGAATCATAACTGTTGACAATGAATTTTTTTTTTTTTTTGGTAAGTAAAAATGAAAAATTTTTAAATTCAAATATAGAAGAACATTTCGACAATCAATTAAAACTTGTAGAAAAACAATGCAAACAAGCCTCCAAGCCTTCTTCCTCAAGTCTTTTTTTTTTTTTTTTTTTGATCGGTTCTTCCTCAAGTTGCTCTATCTATATATATTTAGCTCATCACCTTTGGGGGGGGGGTTGCATTAATCACCAAATGGAGCAAACAGATTATGGTTTTCTCATGAAAAAGGTTCTCGTTCTCGTCTTTATTTTCATTTTGTTCTTCATGAATTCTCTTGAATTGGGAAGTTGTAGTTTTGTCCTCACAAATGAGACAGACCATCAAGCTCTACTTGCAATCAAGAATCGAATATCAGAAGATCCTCTTAGTGCCTTGAGCTCGTGGAATCACTCTGTGCACTTCTGCAACTGGCAAGGAGTTACATGCAGTAATCGTCACCAGCGAGCGATCAGACTAAACTTGTCGTCCCTCCGATTGGTAGGTTCTCTGTCTCCTCACATTGGGAATCTCTCCTTCCTTCGGATCATTGATCTCACCAACAACACTTTCCGTGGCAATATCCCTCCAGAAATTGGAAAATTGTCTCGCCTGAAGTATCTTTCGCTTGCAAATAACTCCTTCCGAGGCGAATTTCCTACCAACTTGACTCATTGTTTAGACCTCAGAGCCATTTATGCACTTAACAACCATCTGGAGGGAAAGATTCCTACAGAGATCAGCTCTTTGTCCAAACTCTGGATTTTGAATCTAGCCGTAAATCATCTAACCGGAACTATCCCACCTTCCATCGGGAACCTTTCCAAGCTACTAGAGCTTTCTCTAGCTTACAATAGTCTACAAGGAAGCATTCCCTTGGAACTTGTTCAACTTTCAAAGTTGGAGTTCATTTCACTATCTGCCAACAATTTGTCCGGAACGGTTCCTTCTTTGCTTTACAATATCTCATCCATCGGGGTCATTTCTCTAGTTGATAATCTATTGCATGGAACTCTTCCCCCGGATTTGGGTTTGACTCTCCCAAAACTAGAATTGCTTCAGCTTGCATATAACCAATTCTCTGGGACTATTCCCTACTCCATAGCCAATGCTTCTGAACTTGGAGGAATTGGTCTTAGCCGTAATTTCTTCACAGGTCCACTACCAATGAGTCTGGGAAACCTTTCTAAGCTGGAAAAGTTAGTGAGTTGGGGAAATGAACTAGGAGATGGTAGCAGGGACGGTAATGAGTTAATAAATTTTCTCACTTCTTTGTCCAATTGCTCCAATTTACAATACCTTGATTTGGCTGCAAATGGTTTTGTAAGTTCTTTGCCTCCTTCCATTGCAAATCTCTCAACCAAACTTACTTGGTTCACTCTAGATGTCAACTATATATCTGGAAGCATACCTTTTGGGATTGGGAACCTTCTGAGTTTGCGCAGATTTTCATTGGAAGCTAACGTGATCACAGGTGGAATTCCGAATTCCATTGGAAAACTTTCCAAATTGGAAAAGTTGTACATTGGAGGAAATAACATCTCTGGAGAAATCCCATCCTCGATTGGAAACCTTACTGGGTTGGGTCTTCTTCAATTATCAGACAATGTGATAGAGGGAAGTCTACCTGTTTCTTTAGGCAGTTGCACGAATCTACAGAGAATACATCTTGAAAACAATCACCTCACTGGGGCTATCCCTCAACAACTTTTTGGCGTTTCTTCCCTTATTTTTCTCTACTTGAACCAAAATTATCTTACAGGATTGCTACCACTACAATTTGGTAACTTAAAAAATTTGGAGATCTTGGATGTATCAGAAAACAAACTATCTGGAGAAATCCCAGCCACTCTTGGTAGTTGTCAAGTGTTGGAATCCCTCTATATGCAAAGTAACCTTTTCAATGGTTCTATACCGGCAACCTTTGAACTATTAAAAGGTATGCAGGTTCTAGATATTTCTCGCAACAATTTGTCCGGACAAATTCCAATGTTTTTGGGCAAGTTAAGGTTCCTCCATAATCTCAACCTTTCACACAATATGTTCGATGGTGTAGTTCCAAATGAAGGAGTTTTCACAAATATTACTGCCTTCTCAGTTGTTGGAAATAACAAGCTTTGTGGAGGAATTGAAGTATTGCAGTTGCCAGCATGTGCAGTTAAAGGAAAACGATATCTCAATAGAGTTGTAATAGCTCTAGTAGTTACTCTCCCCATTGTTCTATTGTTAGTGTGCTTTTTAGCTATTCTTTATCGAATCAGAAGCCCAGCTGCCACACAGCCAAACTCTTCTCCTTCTTCTGTGCAGCCGTTTCAAAATCAGTATTTACAACTGTCCTATCGAGAACTTTTTCAGGCTACTGATGGGTTCACTTCAGCCAACTTAATTGGTAGGGGAAGATACAGTTCTGTCTTTAAAGGGACTCTCAACTCTGGTGAACAATTAGTTGCTGTGAAGGTACTCAACCTTCAAGAGAGAGGAGCAAACAAGAGTTTTGTAACAGAATACGAAGCACTAAAGGGCATTCGCCATCGCAATCTTGTCAAGATCATCACAACTTGCTCGAGCATCGATTTCAAAGGCAACAATTTCAAGGCTTTGGTTCTCGAGTTCATGGAAAATGGGAGCTTAGAAAGCTGGTTACACACAAGGGAGCAAGGCTCGAAAAGGTTGAATTTTGTTGAAAGGTTGGACATCGCCATTGATGTGGCCTCTGCATTGGATTATCTTCACCACCATTGTCAAAGGGCTGTCATTCATTGTGATCTAAAGCCAAGCAATGTTCTTCTTGATGACAATTTGTGCGCCCACGTAGGTGATTTTGGCATCACGAGGATTCTTTCAGACACTACTACTGTGTCCAATTATGAACAATCAAGTTCAATCGGGGTCAAAGGAACAATTGGATACGTTGCCCCAGGTAATTTTTCTTTTTCATAGCGTTGGGTTGTTTTTGAAATTCAAAGGTATTAGACGCTGTTTGAAAGCCAAACTTTTAGTAATTTTTGATAATTTTTTTGATTAAAGTTGGAGGAACTTTTTGTGTGTACTAAAACAAATATAATTTTTAGTAACTTTTGATAACTTTTAGGTATTTGGTAAAAGTTTTAGTAATTTTAAATCGAGTTAAAATGAAATGACCGTTATACCCAACCAATTCAGCAAAAACTGGTGTTTGGTAAAGTGCCAACTCAGCAAAGATAGCAACTAGCAACATTTAATATTTTACCAAATACTTAAAACACCAAAAGTTGCTCTTTTTTGCTCGTCCAAATAGTGCCTTAGTAATTACAAGGCAATTAATCCTTTCTACTGTTTCATATTGCAGAGTATGGTATGGGGGAGGAGGTATCAACACGAGGCGATATGTATAGCTACGGAGTGTTACTGTTAGAAATGTTTACAGGAAAGACGCCTACTGATAGCATGTTCATTGATGATATTAACCTCCAAAACTATGTAAAAATGACCCTTCCAAATCGAGTGATGGAGGTTGTTGATCCCCGAATAACACTGGATGAGGAAGAGGGAGAGGGAGTGAGCTCATCAAACATTTCTAAAATGGAGATTTGCCTTGTTTCAGTGTTTCAGATTGCAGTTTCATGTTCTGCTGTAGTACCAAGTGAGAGAATGAATGCTAGAGAGGTTCTTGTAGAGCTACACAAGATCAAAAATGCATAGGGGTCAGATGACAAACAGCATTATCTATCCCACACCCCCTCCCCCCAATCTACCTCCTCTTTGTCCTTGTCCTTATTAAGCAATTGACAATCTAGGAAGGGTCTAAAAAAAGTCTTGTGTGATGTACCTCCAATACTGATTACTAGTTAACGGTTGGCTTTTTCGAAATTGCACTTCCCATCTATTTTTTTTTCATAGCATTTGTTTTCTTGCTCTCATGTAGTGTTTTATACATAAAGAGAGTTTTGGCTCAAAATAGAAACCGGTAGTTTTGATATCATTTATAACAATCCCTTACTACACAATGTTCACGTATTTAAATTGTATATTTTCTTACTGCTACGATTAGCCTAGTGGGACGTAACTCACTTCCTCGATAAGAGGCAATGGTGTGATACCCTATGCAACTCACTTCCTCGATAAGAGACAATGGTGTGATATCTTTTCTTAAGCTAATTCTATTTTTTAATAATAAATTGACACTCTCATTAAATGTTTAAAAAAATAAATTTTTAATCATTTTTATGTTCTCATTTTATTAAAAATGAAATAATTTATAAAAAAAATACGTAAATTCCCAAGGGTGAAGCTATTAGCGGGTTTGGAGGTATGTGCAACCTTAAAAAAATCAAATAAAATTTTTTACTTGTTATTTTTTTTTCTTTTATATTGATATTGTGTCCATCTAAAAAAAGGAAAAAAATTTTAGCCCATCACCAATTGTGCCCCCATGAGAAGGAAAAAAAACAAAAAAGTTTAACTCAATGCAAGTTATGCTCGTCCAATAAAAAGAAAAAAAAATTAACCTAAAACATAATGTTATTGTACCTGTTTATCCAAAATATTTCAAAAATGGCCACACTTTGTCCTTTACCTCTCTCATATTTATGGATCTTATAATTAATACGCATTCACATCTACCTATCTAAGTACGAATTTGCCCATCCATGTATAAATTTTTAGCTCCGACCCCATAATTCCTTTTTGATATTGATCGAAAATAGAAGTAGCTTATACTGTTTGAGGGCAATAGTATTAGAGATATACATTCATGGCGTAACTATGTGAAGGCAAAGGAGGGCAAGTGACCCCTTAGATTTTTGATATGAAATTATTAAAATGCCTTTAAAATTTTAACTTTATTTAAAAAATTAAATTAATTTAAAATTAAGGTATTTAAATTTTATCTAAAAATTAAAGTTAACTCAAAAATTTTCAGTATATAAAAAAAATGTATAAGAGTCAAATTATATATTTTTTTAAAATAAAATACATTCTCCTACTACATTATTAAATACTTCTGTGCATAACATAATAAACTTTATAAATAATAAAATTTAATAATAATTATTTTTTTATAACGAGAGACATTCCTAAATTTTAGGTTTTGCAACGAGTTGAACCATTAAACTGTGAAAAATATATTTATCGATTTAATGTCCAATAATAATTATATATCTCCCTAAAAAATAATATTATTTTTCCTCTAAACTTAATCCCGACGTAACTCAATATTCTTTTCTCGTTATCCTCTTCTTGGATACTTAGTGTCCGATGCCCCTTTACTGAAAATCTTAGATCCACCCCTGGATACATTATATAGGTACATTTTTAATAATAAAAATGGTTAGCTTAATGGTGAAGAATTGACTTCTTAACTTCTTGCTTTACTTGAGACTTTTTGATTCTCATTCTCACTTCTTTTGCACTGTACAAAAGAAAATCTCACTTCTCAGTTTTTTTATCATTAAAAAAAGTAT
>QLOD02000002.1:4913372-4927131 GCA_003260245.2 Sideroxylon spinosum
AAACAATCATTAAAATCAATTTTTGAATTGTTTAATCAATACAAGATCTGTGGTTCACTTTTTACTATACAATAACTAAAGTCAAAGTTATTCACTTATATAACCAATACGCACAGTGCACCAGAAACAAAGAACAAAGAATTATTAAAATAAAACAACTTTATTCAACATATAAACTTTGAACTAACACGGATTAGAGACTGCAAATTGATTAAAACCGAAAATTTTCCAATTTTAAATAATGCGCAAGAAATCAATGTAGTTACCGAATACTAAAGCAAAAATTAAGAAATCAAAATTCAGATTTGTACCAAAAAAAAAACAAAAAACTGTATGCATAAACCGTGCAGGGAAATAAGGATAAAACCAGTGCAATACCGTAACAAGAAAAATTTTGTACGCAGCAATGAAAATAACACAATGACTTAAAACGGGAAAATTCAGTCTTAAGATTGTTGGATATTTATGGTAAAATCAGTCACTGTTTTTTGTATAAAATAAAATTACAAAATTAAAACTTACAATTTTGGTAGAGAAATTCAAATACACTGATCAAGTCTAGTGTTGGACACTATCTCCTTAAAACTGAATTCGTCCCCCACACTTGCTTCTGGTTACAATGGACGTCAGCCTCCCAGGATAGAATGATCACAACACACAAAAGGAAGCAGCAATTTGTGTATTCTGGCGAACCAACTCTTTGTTTGTACTCTTTGTATGGAAAATAAAAAATAATTTTTATGCAGAACTTTTTATCCAAGAAAAACCAACTCCTATTTTATGCAGAAGACATGTTTAAATAAGCAGCCACTTGATGTCTGTTGGAAGAACAGACACTTATCACATTTGTTGGAGGAAAATAGTCATGTCTGTTGAAAGAACAGACACCAATCACGTCTATTGGTCTGTTGGAGGAATATATATCTGTTAAAAATATAACAAAATTTTGATCCGATCCAAACCCAAATCTGGGCTAGACAACCCACATGGGAACATGGGTTGAACTATCAAAGTCTTCCATTTAGTATACATGGATGCCTCTTGGGCCCTTTTCTCCAACTTTGGCATATATAAGTCTATGGAATTTTCCATAGACTTTCAATGTGGGACAAACCCACTTCCATATTACCAATGTCCTCACTTTGAAGCCAATTTTCATTCAAACTATTCATGGTTTTGAACAATTGAATATATTACTATAAGGTCCATATGGAATATTTTAAATTCCATATTTAATCTAAAT
Source organism: Sideroxylon spinosum (assembly GCA_003260245.2). Taxonomy (NCBI): domain Eukaryota; kingdom Viridiplantae; phylum Streptophyta; class Magnoliopsida; order Ericales; family Sapotaceae; genus Sideroxylon; species Sideroxylon spinosum. The sequence goes on from QLOD02000002.1 coordinate 4,914,616, forward strand.
TTAATAACATGTGGAAGCCACATAAATATTGACTTAAAGTTTGGAAAAAATCATGGTTAAAACCATGAATTCCAAGATGGAGTTGACATCGCAGTAAAGGTGCTCCACAAGAACACGGACGGGAGAGCAGAGGAGCAGCAGTTCATGGCAGAAATAGGCATCATTGGAAGAACCAACCACGTAAATCTAGTCAGGCTCTACGGGGTTTTGTTACGACGATCAAACGAGTGCCTTAGTTTTCGAGTACTTGGAAAACGGATCACTGGACAAGCATTTGTTCGACGATACCCAAAGGATTGAGTGGGAGAAGCTGAACGGAATTGCGATCGGGACAGCGAAAGGAATCGCTTACTTGCACAAAGATTGCCGGCAGAGGATCATTCACTATGACATTAAGCCTGCCAATATCCTTCTTGATGCTAATTTTGTCCCCAAGGTTGCAGATTTTGGGTTAGCAAAGTTTTGCAATAGAGACAATACGCATGTCACTATGACTGGATACAGAGGCACTCTTGGTTACTCGGCTCCAGAATTATTTTTTATGAATTGGCATGTGACACATAAGTGTGATGTCTATAGTTTTGGTATGTTGCTATTCGAGATAATAGGGAGGAGGAGGAACTCTATAGCTGGACCTTCTACTGAGAGCTTGAGTTGGTTCCCGAAGCAGGTGTGGGACGAGTATGAGAAAGGTGAATTGGCTGCTAAAATAGTGTCTTGTGGGATTGAGGAGAAGGATGGAGAGATAGCGGAGAGGATGGCTACGGTAGCTTTCTGGTGCGTTCAGGACTTGCCGGAGGGTAGGCCCCCAATGAGCGCAGTGGTGAAAATGTTGGAGGGAGGAATGGAGGTGGTGCCGCCTCCTAAGCCCTTTCATTATTTGACTTTTGCTGCTGCCGTGAATGAGCTTAATCCAATCAGTACTACTAATACCAGCCACAACGGTTCAGATCAATCTTCAAGCAGCCATGGAACTGATCATTCATTTTGGTACAAAGAGACCACATCCATCGTAGCTGAGCACGAGATGCAAGTCGTCAGTGCCTAAAAAATGAGAATTAAGCTGCTGTAATATGTCCTCCCCCACAACGCCTAAAAAAAAACGAAGGATCGACTGCTCTTTAGTTTGCAATTGTTTTTTTTCTTTTTTCTGCTTCTATACGAATGTTTGATACGAATTGATTTATGAATTCTGAGTACGAATGCTTGAATTCAAAATCATATTACCGAGTCTTGAAACTCCTAAATATGTGATTGATCAAGTCTTTTCAGCACGAGTCAAATACAATATAGAAAGTAACCTGTACTCGGGCTAGTGAGTGAGCGTATATACATTAATAAAGACCACCATCTCTCTCAATTTTCAATGAGAACAGGACCAAAATTAACAAAACCATAGTCATGAGAAGAACCCACAACGAAATTTCTTTGTAACTACTTGCAATTAATGGAATTTTGACGTGAGCAAGATGGCAATTCATGGGAGAAAAGAAAGGCATTAAGTAATACCAAAAGAAATAACATATTTCCTTAGCATGCTTTAAGATTACATCACAATGAGAAACCATCAATACAGAATAGAAATCTAGAACTATATAAGAACCCAGCTTTCTACAAGTCTGGTAATCCATTAGCTAGTAAGAGCTTCTTATAGAAGTCGAACCCGTTCCTTGCATAAAGCTTCAGATGCAAACAGGAGGGGGGGTTGACCTTTTGAATAAGCCAATTGCAGCGGCCGTCCAAACAAATGAATATTGCTAGTTATGATGCAGTCTGGCCATTAAAGCCCAATGCAACAGCCATTCAAAATTATTAACTTATCAAATGTGCTCCCCTGGCTCCACCAATTCAACAATGGATGCAACTACAAGTATTTAACCATGCTGCCATTCTCCACGCCAATTTTTGTAGCCAGAAGCTTCTTCTTTTTTCGGTATTTTCAATTGTTGTAGCTTCTTTGCATCTCCAAACATACGGGAGATGCAAGAAATAAGGGCTAGAAAAGAGAAGGTAAGAGCACAGCTTCGAGAAGGTAAGAGCACAGCTTCATAATACATAACCCACATGGCCCCCACACAGATATAAGAACACGGACGCACAGAAAGCATAATCATAAGGAAACAGTTCAGTGCCGATCTACCTATCTAGGAACTCTCATCACCAAAGGCATCGAAATATATTTTCTATCAGAGTATTTTCAAAATAATCTAAATTGTTTTGCGTTAATGAATGTATTGGTTAGTAGTGTAGTGAATAATGACTTGTCTCACATTGATTGGATACAAAAGTTAAGAGAGGCTTATATATGGAAACACTCCACTTGTACTTGATTATGTGGTGTGGTGGAGTATTCCACCGAACACTCTATGGTGCTACGCACAATATTACCGGCAAAGCCGGTATGATACACCATAAATCATCATAATACACCATAAATCATTCCGTGTCTGTGCGCGTGGGCTGTGTGGCGCCATGATGGCGCACTCGGTCATCTCAAAATATTTTTTATTTTTTTGACTCTCTGTTTGCCTGCATTCAAGTGGATTATCGTCATTCTGCAGAGACGATAATACCAATGTACTGTTCATTATTATCTTCTTCTTCTTCCCGCAGATATTTTGTCGATCTCCGAGAGTTGCAATCATAGATCGAACGGATTTTAATCCGGTTTCTTTGTATCTTGAAGGTAGATTTGTTGGTAACCCTCTACATCTATCTAGTGGGGGCAAATACTATCTTTAGGAAAGCGAGTCCGCCTGTGCCTAGAAGCATTTTGATACAACATTGTTGCAGTTTAATTTTGAATCAACAATCAACATTTTCCTTGCGTTCACAGAACCAAACTATTAAAGAAAAAAAAAAGTGAACTCTTTCCCCCAAAATATTCAAAATAATAGGTTAGTGAAACCACATAGCAGCTCGTAACAGACTACTGTTTGTTATCTGTAAATAATTGTAACGAGTATGGGTAACAATTATAACATGTCTATTATATTGATTGTATAATTACTAGATTCAATGAGATATGTTAACGGTAGATGAAAGTACATTTCAATTCTTACAATATTTAACAATGGATTAATTCTATGAAAGCAATTTAAAATCAAACTTTGTAACTCACCCACCATTTCAGACTATTTTAATTAGAGTCAGAATTCAGAGTCACCAACTTCCATTGCAGTTCAACTTGCAGCCACCATAGTTGAAGTTTTTGTAATAATTAGTTTACAAGTTGTATTTTGTTTTTTAATTCTAGTTTTTACCTATAAATAGCTTACTTGTGTTCAGTTCATAGTGTGACCAATTTCTAGAGCAATATAGAGAGACTTTAGAAGGAGAAAATCAATGATCAAAATTTTTATTTTTGTAAATCAAGTTTCTTGCAATAAACTTTGAGTTTTGACTTTCAATTCGATCTAATATCCATCAAATTCCTTGATCCATAATAATATATAAATTCCCAACAATTAGGAATTATAAATGACACTGTGGTCAACATCATCAACAACAAAATTTAACCCAAAAAATGAAGTGTTTCTTGTTCGTAAGTGCGTATGAAATGCATGGCTAACATTGGCAAATGCGTATATGCGGCCAGTAAACACACTACATGACCATTGCTGTTGTATATTTTAAACAATTTGTATTTAAATTAATTTGGATATAAAGAGATGTATGTATATAAATATATATATGTATATATATTCAGAAGAGGTTGCCTCTTCGTTTGAGCTTTTTGACGGTGCTATTTGAAGTTTCATAGCAACGTGTTAAAGAAGATTAATGTGTATGTATTCGGCTCCAGTGGTTAGTAACTTGTGGTTACGTAATGCCACTCGGTCCATTGGGAGTAGTTAATAAGTTGTGGTTACCCCGAAATATTCAATTTTTTATTATTATTATTATTAGTAATCAAACTTGAATTTTGTGTGGGCTCTTATTATAGCAGTAAATTGGGATAAATTAATTTTTTAATTTATTATTATTATTTTTTAGTCAGGTGAAAGATGTTTACATTTATTTTTAATCATTTCAAGATGGATTCATTTAGTTCTATTTGATGTGTTTATACTTTATTTGCTAATAAAATAGGCTTATTTATTGATAATATAAGAATATAATATTAACATAAAAATAAAAATTTTCTTCTCTTTTCATTTCTTCTCAACTTATGAACCCAAAAAAAAAAAAATTTATTCTCTTCCAGATTCTCAAATAAATGTAAAGAAAACTATTATCGTTTCTTTTTTTTTTTTTCCTCTTCTTTCCTAATTAATGTTTTTTTTTTTCTTTTCTTTTATCTCCTAAACTCACAAACGAAACTGAACCTTCTATTCGATGCCTTCTCGAGTCAATTTTACAAGATTTCAAATATAGCTCTATTATTAATTATTTTGGACCTCTTTTACTTTCTTTAGTGTCATAACATAACTATAGAACATTTCTTCAATCAAATTTTTATTGTGAGGCCAAAATTAGGGGTTGTTTGGAGCCCCAACCAATTTCAAAAAACCCCAAAAATATTAAAAGTTTCAACTTTTTCGAACTTCAAAAGATTTGTCAAAATTTGTTAGACTAACATTTATACCAAAAAATTTCATAAAATTCCAAAAATTTTCAAGATTTTCTACTATATTTTACCACGTGTCACTTTATAAATTTTTAACAACTTTATATCAAATCAAGCACAAACAACCATTATTTCAAAATAATTTTTTGCACTCCAAATTCTAAAAAATTTTATTTTTATTTTTATTTTTTTTGAATTTTTCTTTCCATACTCCAAAAGGCCCTTTAGTCAAAATAATACAAAGAAATAAGACAAGTGAATGTAAATAAAGATGCAAGGAAGAAAGCCTAACTACATAAATCTTTTTCTTTTTTTGATTTCTGGTCTTTAACGATCATCAATTTGAATTCGACGGAATTACAGTGAAAAAATAGAGGGTGTAGATCTGATTACATTCGAATCACATGTGATTTTTTATATTTTACATTAACTGTGTTCTAATAAATTTTTCAACTTTTATTTTTATTTTGAAAATAACTTTAATTAAATTAAATTGAAACCATTAGATTAAAAATAATCAAATCTAAACTTTTCATTTTGCACTCGTGGATTTTTTTTACTACAATCTCCTAGAACCCCACCAGTTTATAATGTTGATCATCATTAGTTACTTGTAGGACTCAAGGGCAAAACTATGCTTTTGCTCACCCGAGCAATAATCTCGGTAGTTTGATCCAAAAAAAAAAAAATTTTTTTAGTTAAAAATTTTGCTTTTTTAAAATTTGGCCCATCTTTCTTTCTTTCTTTTTTTTTTTTTTTAGTTCAGTCTACTTTACTTTTAAATATTTTATTTATCTTAAATTTTAACAATCCAGCTCATTTAGTCTTTAAATATTTTGTTTAGTCCATGTTAACTCCAAATCTTAAATCTAACCTATCAGGCTCGAGAGTGAAGTTTGCTTAGAGATATGTGCGATATAAAGAGCTGCACTGGTATGGAGATCAGCACCTGGTCAATGGGCATGAGTTTGTAAAATTTCTTTCACTTTTCATTAAGTTTTTTATTTTTCTTAATTTTTCTGTCCTTTAATTTATTAACTTTTTTTAATTTTTATTATCCCTAATTTTTTAATCATTTTTACTTTTTTTTTTTAACTTCTATAAATCTATACTAGACACAATTTTTACCAAAAAATAATATGTATTAACTAAAGGACAAAAAATAAAAATAAAAACATTTTTTTATATGACCAAACATTATGATCTAGTGAGATTTGGGGAGTTGACATAATAATAATGTTAGTTTTACGACTTGCAATCTAGAACAGTTAATTTTAAATTTAACGGTTCAAATTTATTTATATTTATTTTGAATTAAAATAATATGAATGTATTTAAACAGTTAAATTTTAATTTATTGATTATCGATTTAATGTCACCGAACTGATATAACATAACTATACTCTAACCCTCTCTCTTTTTTATTTAGTGATAGTTTGGGGAAAAAAAGAAAAAAAAACTAGAAATTTAACTTTTAACTATCACTTCTTTTTGTTTTTTCTTAATTGAACAAGTTTATTTACTTACATTTCAATTTAATTGCTAAAAAAATCAACTCATTTTTTTTTTTCCTTTCTCTTTTCAAATATTAAAAAAATAAATTTTTTAATAATTAGTTAGTAACAACTGTTCAGCAGCTGAGACTTTTTTTTCTTTGGTCATGAACGTCAACAGCTGTGTGGTTTTTGATTTCCAATATTGACGGACTTAGTCAATCTAGTCTTCTGCTTCTTTCTGGATAGCGAAAGAGGAAGATGGGTTGCAAACCATTATTGTACCCCATTTTTTTCTTCTGCTCTGACGTTTCTTCAATTGATTAGTCTGTTTCTTTCTTGATAGAAAGACGAAGGTGGGTTGGAAAGTATCTTCAAATTAAGAGTCTTTGTCGGGTACAATTTCTTTGCAACCTCCTCTGGTTTTCGATCGAGTTCTTGATTTATCAGCTCAGATGCATATTTGTCAGTTTTAGCAAATGAAGGATGGGAAGAAGAAATTATAGGACAGGAAAAGTTAAGCAGATCCGTTTGTTGCTTGTCTTGTTGCAGCATTAGGTGGTGAACCTCTGGGAGTACAAATTTCACATCTACTGGTATGCGAACCTCCTTTTAAGCTTTCAATTCGTGAAAAATTAAATTCTAATGACAGGCATGATATATATTTATATATATAAATATATGTACGGCACTTACGAAGCTAAATTTATAGCCATTTAGATTTTAGCCAATACGTTTTGTGTGCTTTAGGCATAAAGTAAGGTCCCAAGTGAGAAAAAAAAAAAAAAAAATTTCAGTTTTTAGTTTTTGTTTTTATTTTATTTTCAAATCTGAAGATGAAACTCATTTCATAAATTTATTTTCAGTTTTTATTTTCAAAAAGCTTAGAAACTGTTTACAAAATTTTCAAAAATTATGAAAATACAGAAAATGCGTTTTATCAAGTTTCATTTTCAGTTTTTATTTCTTTTTACAATCATTATCAATCACAACCATCATCAACCGTCACTTAATCGCCACCCCCTCACTCATCTTTTACTACCGCCAACTACTACCACCACTCCCAACCTTCGAGCATCGGTAATAGCCACCACCCCCGACCGCTAACATTTTTGACAGTAACTGTTTAAACTTGCCAATAGATTCAAACTTTATCTGGATAAAAAAATAGTCGATCTAATTTTATTAGATTTAGATCCGATCTATATATTCGGATTCAATTAGTTTTGAAAAATAAGTTTTTTCTTTTAAATCATCATTTTAAAAAAATAAAAATATATATATTATTCAATATATATACACGTCATAATGATTAAAACAAAAGTAACAAAAGTTGCTATGCTTTGTCCATTTGATTGTTTGATTTTTTTTTTTTTCAATCCCTAGTTTGATGATGAAATTGTGGTTGTAGATTTTTTTTTTAAATGTAAAAATATATTAAATATAAGTTAATTAATAATTAATTTTTATCAATAATTAATTCAATATGTTAAATTATATATTAAATTATACTAAATATGATTTAATTAATTAATAATTATAACTAACAACTATAAATACCAAAGGCGCTTTCAAGTTTTTTTTTTTTCTTACCATAAAAATAAATACTAAAAATAAAAAGATTAACAAAAAAACTGAAAACTAACGGTTTTACTAGACGGGTTCTAAAATTTTAGATTTTTGCTTTTCTCTAATGCTGGTTTATCTGTGTTGTTCCTGCCTCCAGAAATGTCACTTCCTCGTCCCGATAATGGTCCGCAACTCTTGTGGATTCCAGTTGGTATGTTTCTTCAACGGAGAAATTTATCATAAAAGAAGTGATAATAATGAATACTTCAATAAATATAAGGGGTCGTATAACCAAGAGTAATCAAGGGAAATTTGAAAAGTTGAAACATGTTCATTAATTTAACAGACACCAACTGATCAGTTTTTCTCTATCGCAGGCTTAGGAGGCTTTTTTGTAGCAATTGCAATAATCAAAACCTGCGTGATAAAAATCAAAAGAAGCCGAAGAAGTTGCTCTACTCCATTAGAAGGGTTCTTCAAAGACCTGGCAAATGAGAAACCAATCAGATACACAGCCCAAGAACTGGATGCCTGCACAACCAATTACTCTACGAGGTTGGGTTCCGGAGGTTTTGGGGTTGTATACAAAGGCAAGCTCCCGAATGGAGTTGACATCGCAGTAAAGGTGCTCCACAAGAGCATGGACAGTAGAGCAGAGGAGCAGCAGTTCATGGCAGAAGTGGGCAGCATTGGAAGAACCAGCCACATCAATCTAATTAGGCTCTACGGTTTTTGTTACGACGACCAAACGAGTGCCTTAGTTTACGAGTACTTGGAAAACGGATCACTGGACAAGTATTTGTTCGAAGATACCCAAAAGATTGAGTGGGAGAAGCTGTATGGAATTGCGATCGGGACAGCGAAAGGAATCGCTTACTTGCACGAAGAGTGCCGGCAGAGGATCATTCACTATGACATAAAGCCTGCCAATATCCTTCTTGATGCTAATTTTGTCCCCAAGCTTGCAGATTTTGGGCTAGCAAAGCTTTGCAATAGAGACAATACTCATGTCACTATGTCTGGATACAGAGGCACTCTTGGTTACTCGGCTCCAGAATTATTTTTTAGGAATTGCCCTGCGACACATAAATGTGATGTCTATAGTTTTGGAATGTTGCTATTCGAGATAATAGGGAGGAGGAGAAACTTCATAGTTGGTTCTTCTACTGAGAGCTTGAATTGGTTCCCGAAGCAGGTATGGGACGAGTATGAGAAAGGTGAATCGGCAGCTAAAATAGTGTCTTGTGGGATTGAGGAGAAGGATAGAGAGACGACAGAGAGAATGGCTACGGTGGCTTTCTGGTGCGTTCAGGACTCGCCGGAGGGTAGGCCCCCAATGAGCGCGGTGGTGAAAATGTTGGAGGGAGGAGTGGAGGTGGTGCCGCCTCCTAAGCCGTTTCATTATTTGACTTCTGCTGTCGTGAATGGGCTCAATCCAACCATTGCTACTAATACTAGCAACAGTTCAGATCAATCATCAAGCAAAAATGGAATTGATCTTTCATTTTGGTACAAGGAGACTGCACCCATCTTAGCTGAGAACGAGATGGAGACTGCACCCATCTTGGCTGAGAACGAGATACAAGTTGTAAGTACAAATTAAATCGTTGTAATACGGCCCGCCCCCCCCCAAAAAAAAAAAAAAAAAAAAACAACAAAAAAAATGGATTGACTGTTCTTTAGGAGTTTTATTTGGATGGAAAAGGTTATTTTAATAGAAGTATCATAGAAGATGCTGATTTTATTGATATAGTATGAAAAAAAAAATTACTAAATGGTATTAAAAATCTTCTTCTTCTTCTTCTTCCCCCTTTTTTTTTTTTTAATATTTGGATGGATAAATTTATTATTTAAAACAATCATGTTTGCTACACAATTACACATACTATGTCTGTTATTATATGTTAAAATAAAAATGAACCATGACTTCAAATTGCGTTAATGGTTTTCTTAATAAAATGAGTCATAGTTTTGTTTCCCTTCCTATTAATTTTATGGTTGCGTTGCTTGTATTCAAAATCTAAAAATCATGTTATCGAGCCTTAAAACTCTTAAATTTGTGATTAATCAGGTTTTCTGAGCATGAGTCAATACAGCAAGTAGTCTGTACTTGAGGGCTAGTTAGTGTACAATGTATATACATTAATTACTCCTATGTTTGTTTGGATGACGAGAGTAACAATTACTCTAGGTTAACTCGGAGAGTAATAAAAAAAATTTTACCTTTTTTTCTGTTATTCCGTAAGATATTCATTTACTCTCGTATAATACTTTAAGCAACGTTTTCCTATAAATTATTATAATAAACACTATAAAATAATAATTTATTTAACTAAACTAAATTAATTAATTATTAAACTATACATCAAAATAATATTTAATAAATAATAGTTTATTATTAAAATAATTTACTTTATTTTATTAAAATAATACTATTGAAATATTAATCTATGATAAATTATTTTTTATAATTAATATTGTTATTTAAAAGTATATATTTTAATAATATATTTTTTATTAAAATAATAATGATTATGATGATTTATTTTATTATAATATTTTATTAAAATTAAATATTAACTTTTACCCTTAATCAATTTATTCTTATTTTAAACACAATTAACTTTTACCCTTTCAAAATTTTTAGTATTTTAAACATAATATAATTATTACTGGATAATTTTTATTCTCTCATTCTAAATATAAGTACCTCAAACTCTCTTATTCTAAACATAAGTACCACAAACTTGTTATCCTGATAATGATTATCGGGATAACAATTACTCCCGTAATCTTTTATTCCCAAAATTTTTAACTTGTATCAAATATGTCCTAAGATTAACTTAATGAATATAACTCACTTTCTTAGCAAGAGGTCATGGGTTTTATCTCTTCCCAAGCAAATTCTAACTTGCAAAATGCTAATCCAAAAAAATAAAATAAAATTCAAGTTTTCCTCATTTTCTACGTTATCATTTTATTAAAAATGGAATAATTTATCAAAAAAAGTTTACGTAAATTTTTTTTGACATTGACATTGATATTTGAATGGTGAAGCTTCTTTTCACATTGACATTGATATTCTGAGGTGAGTCAACCCAAAATATTTGTCGGATAGAAACCCCTAAGCACTTTTTTCTTCGAAGTTAACTACTCCCCCTATTGATTTTTCTTCAATTGATCTGTCTGTTTCTTTGATACTGAAAGACGAGGTTAAGGGGGTTTTCAAGATTCAAACTATCTTCGAAGAGTCTTAATTTGCTGGGTGAAACTTGTTTGCAATTTCCTCGGGCTTTCCAGTTATTGATCTCTCTTCCGAGTATATATTTGTCAGTTTTAGTGATGAAGGAAAGCATCCAAGGGAAGATTGCACGAACGAAGCAGAATTCTGAAAGATGCTCTGATTTCGTTCAATTATCAAAGTTGAACTGCTTTCGGACTTACAATTGATTGAAAAGAAAAAAAAAAAAAAACCAACATGACATTAATGGCCCGGACCTAAAAAGATATAAAATCCACTAATAAACAATAATTATTAAAAACAGAAAATTTAAAATAAAAATAAATCTGAAAAATATAGAAAATCACAAAGATTCTGCCAAAACTCAAATTGAAAACGAATTCATTGGGTTTAAGTAATTAAAACTCAAAAATTTTCTAAAAATAATAAATCTAACAATTCAGAGACCTAAATAGCTCCAAAAACCTAAAAACCATCGTAGGTCGTTACAAAAAAAAGAAAAAAAATATCGACCATTGGACCATTTTCAATCAAAATTAGGTGGGTCCAATGCCATACCCCACAATTGAATATTTACGATTTTACTATTCTAAACATAGTATACTTAAAGAAACTCTTTCATCACAACCACTGCATCATTTGGGTGATGAAGGATGGACAGGGGAGAAGAAAGTAAGACGGGATAAGTTGTAAGCTTGTCTCTTGTTAAGAGAAGTTAAGTTGGATTGCTCTCATCCCCGGCCGGGAAGTACAAGTCTCACATCATCTACTGGTATGAGACCCTCCTTTAAGCTTTCAACATGACAACCTTAATAATGTTGTTAGTGTGGTGGCTCCTTTGAACTCCCACATCAGTTTGCTAACAAATGAACGAAGTGTTGTATGGTTATAATAAAGGCTTCTTTTTTCTTTGGTAAAAATACCAGTCAAAGTTTTGAGTAATAAATTTGTATTTTAGTGAAATTTTTCTTTCTACGGTGAGGATTAAATTTTTTTTTTTTTTGAAAAATTACTTAGTAAAAAAATTATGATTGAGTGAGAGAAAAAATTATGATTGTAAAAAAATTTCATATAGTGGCCTTTTTCCTCTAAGTGCCTGTGATTTTTTTTCGATTTGAGAGTTTTTTACGTAAATTCTTATGTTATTATTATTTCTTCGTTATTCTTGATATTTTGCTAAAAATAAATCCTAAGAGAGTGAATTTAGGAGATCTAAATTCTTAACAAATGTCACTAAATTTCTTTCAAATCCTACATTTTCTTGATTCTCTAAATAAGAAAACAACAATATAGGTATCTACCTCTCCAAGGTTAAAAGAATAGGTTTAAACTCATAAAAATATGATCATTTTAGAAGAAATGTTGGGCCTTATGGCTCATACGGAGGGAAATCAAGTTCTAGACAAAAAGGTGAATGTAAAGTATAGCGAAGTATCGTTCTCATTTCAGTTTCAACGTTGAGTGGGTTGGACCATAGGCCCGAAGGTTTGGGGGATGTGGGAGGCAACGTCCTCGATACGGTATAATTAAGGGTATTATGAGAATCAGACTATTTAATCCTATTAAGGTTAGGAATACTATGTAATCCTATTATGGTTAGGAATACAGGCAATTATAAATACTCTCTATGTGATTAATAAGAA
>QLOD02000002.1:4938982-4949575 GCA_003260245.2 Sideroxylon spinosum
TTTTTTTATATTTTTATTTAATGTAATTTTTAAATTAAATTCTTAGATTTATTAAAATTTTCATTGTTCTTAAAGTTTTAATTTTTTGTGTATAAATATTGAAAGTATATTTAAATTCGAGCTTAATTTATAATTATAAAATTGAATTCTATTTATTTAAGGATTATAATTAATCTAATTCTATTTAACAAAAGTATAATTTTTATTATTAAATAATGATATCTTAAACTTAAATTTTAATAGAATTAGAACAATCAATAAACAACAATCAAAACAGTCTATAAGTAACAAAAAGAATTAAAAAAATTACATTTAATTTCCTTTACAACAACAAGCCTAACCCTGCAAGCAACAAACAGTACATGTATATATAACCAAAACCCCCCTTCCAAAAAAAAGGCTGATAAAACTTACAGGAGAAAGAGAAAAGATTGAGAAATGAAGATTTTCATTAAAATCAACAAAGAAACTCAAAATATACCGGCAAAATAAAAAAAAAAGGTTAGCATATGTATATGTATATAGACAGAGAGAGAGGGCTGAGGCTGGGAGATAAATGAAGGAAAAAGAAGAAAGAAGAAAGGAAGAAGGGAGGGAAGAGTACCGGTTCTAGCAACCGACGGCAGCAATTCTGGCGACGGGAGGTAGAATGAGTAGAGAGAAAGATTGTAGGAACAAAGGGTGGAGAGAGAGAAAGAGAGAACGGGAAGAGAAAAAAGAAAGCGAGTGAAGAAAAAAATTTATATACTAACATTTAGGTGGGTATTAGTGGCCGCCATAGCAACTAACGATTATGGTCGCTACTAACTCATTAGCAACCAACAAAACGCTTGAGTTTTCCCATAATTATTATTTCTTGTCATAAATGACTAGCGATACACTCTCAGTGACCACTTTAATGCTTTAATAGCGATTGCTTTTAGCGGTTATCAGAGTTTTTTCAATGTAAATAACAATTCTTCTGGCATACCTAAGATATATGTAAATATTATTATGTTATTTAATATATTTTAAAAATAAATATATTTATTATTAAATAATGATAATTTAAACTTAAATTTTAATTTGTTTACAATATGCGTCCGTATGACTTTTCTCTTAGTATTTTGGAGTGATTGTCAAAGCATAAAATTTTATAATTGAAAATGTAAAGCAAAAAATGTTTTTAGTTAAATAAATTTTAATATAACTAAATTAAAACATATCTAAAAGTACATATATTGGTGGTTTGAGATTCTCTAAATTTTTATGAATTTTTATAAAATTAAATTTTTTTAATTATAATACAAATTACAAACCTATAACTTTTATAGATTTATATTAATTTAAATAACTCCAAACACAATATTATCCATATTAGATCCATTAATGAGTTTTTAAACGGAAGCTCTTTTCCACGATTTGGGAGGTGAGTGCTTGGGCGATGTTCGGGGAATTAAAATTTCACGCTCTGCCTGGTTCTGATTGTAGTGACTAACCCGAAACTTACCATACTTATATTGCACACGTGAATTTACGTCTAAGCGAATCGCAACCGTTCATAAAGTTGACAATCCAATCATCCAATCAATCACCAATCAGTTGAAAAGCAGCTGAGAGAGATTGGACGATGCAGCAGATTGGGGGTTCTTCGCCTGCTCTCTGCAAATCCTTTACCCAGTGACGGACCGCACGAACGATCTCGCAGAAGCTCAATCAAAACCCTAGCTCTCGTTCCATTCAATTCTCCCCAAATCTTCGATTTTTTCTGCTTCCGTCCGTGGTTTCCTCAAATTTGCCCCGGAATTTGTTGCCAGATTGATCGCCGACTTCGTGCTCGTTCGCCGTGGTCTCAGTGCTGTGTTTGCAACGGGCAGCACTGAGTTTGCGCACTGGTTCTGATTCCGATTCTGCTGCGACGAGTTGGTGTCACTTTTGGCGGTAATTGAGCTCATCAAGTTCGAATCTTTATGCTCATTATTTGAATTTTTTTGTTTTTTTAATTGTGTTAGGGTTTTGAATGTTCTGTGGTTTTTGGTCTCTTCTCGTACAAATTTAATGTTCTAGTAAAATTCGGATGACAAAAAATTGTTTACGCGCCAGTGCTGTGTTTATATTATATGATTTAATTAAATTCTCTCTCTAGATCGATAGTAGGACTGTCATAATTGATAATATGCATATATGCAGAAACAAGAGTGTTGTATTTTATGTTTCCTCGTGTTGTATTCTAGGTATATAGTTAGAATTGTGTGTATATGTAGGTAGTGAATTAAAACTCTGTTGTAATTTTGTTTACCTATTTCAGGATGGTTTGAGGAATTCTTGAGGAGGTGTTGAGTGCAGTTGAATCATGGGTAGTAGCGAGATGGATAAGCCTGCAAAGGAGGCGAAGGAGTCAAAGATGCCGACTACGCAGGTATACCTCCTTGCTTCTTCAATACATTTCACGAGTATGTTTTATGCTGTTGAAATATGTGTTTATTATTTGGTGTTGTTTAGGAACAGTCTTCATCCACACCAACTGGCACAGCTGCTCCAGATTGGTCTGGTTTTCAGGTTCCATCATCAGATCCATCCAGTTTGGTCCTTTCTTGTTCAGTTAAGAACCTTGATGTCAGTAGTTATTTGGTATGGATTGTTTTGTAACAGGCATATTCTCCTATGCCTCCACATGGGTTCTTGGCGTCGAGCCCTCAAGCTCACCCCTACATGTGGGGAGTTCAGGTATATTTGTTTTAGTATTTGTTGATTTACGCATGTGAATTATTTCACTTCTCAATGTTTTAAACTTATTTATTTATTTTTTTATTTTTTGATAGAGTTCAGTGTAAAGATTTTGTTTTTGGAGTTTAAGAGTTATAATTCTGTGAAGATGGGAGAGTTCAGAGATTAGTTGAGTGACTCTATGTATTACATGGCTCCTAATAAGTTATTTTCATTAGCATTCCTTTATTTTTATTTTTTCTATGATGTTTGGGAACTCATAGCTACTATCTTTCGGGTGTGCAAAGGGTAAACCATCGGACTCATGCAATAATCTACAAACTGCACAAATGTGGTAAACTCTTGTAGAGTTTGTGTGTAGCTCACTCCCAAGGAGGAGCTCCTTGGGGTCAAACATAAGACCTCCTCGAAGGGGGTCTTGAGTTATAGCTAGCAAATCTT
Source organism: Sideroxylon spinosum (assembly GCA_003260245.2). NCBI lineage: Eukaryota > Viridiplantae > Streptophyta > Magnoliopsida > Ericales > Sapotaceae > Sideroxylon > Sideroxylon spinosum. Next base: position 4,942,130 of record QLOD02000002.1, read on the forward strand.
GTCAACTGATTCTTTCATTAGCATTCCATTGGCTCAGCTGAGCTACATGCTGTGTTGTTGAATTGATTTCTGTATGATTTAGTGTTGATCTAGCTATAAAGTGTTTAACTAACTTGCTAAAGCTTGTCGACTTAGCCTAGATTCCTAGTTGATTTGGTCCCACATTCATTTTATCTAATAGTTCAAAGATCTTGCCTTTGCAATTATGTGCCTTCACATTGTTGAGCATTTATTTGGAAGCCTTTAGGGTTTTTATTTTATGGTTGTATTACACTAATGCTAATTTTTTGTTTATCCTGATAACCGGAGCTTGGATTTTGCAAAAGTTTGGCATGACTCTTTTTTAATTGCTTTGATTCTTAGAATAATAATACTATAGTCATGCAGAATTAGACCAATTATTCTGGTAGGGAGCCCCTACAAGTTGATTGCGAAGGAGTTAGGTTTGAGACTAAAGCATGTGCTTTTAGAAACTCACAATGCTTTCCTGGAGGGTTGTTAAATTCTTGATGTTCTGTTGTTGGCTGATGAGGTAGTGGATGCTAGGCTTAAGAGTGGGATCTCGATGCGAGTTGCTAACTCAATGTTGGAAAGGCCTATGATAATGATAATTGGAGTTTCATAATTAACATGTTACATGGGTTTGGGGGAAAATGGAGGGATTATATTTTCTGGTGCATATCTATGTTGAAGTTCTTATATTTGAAGTTCTTATATGGTGAAGTTCTAGTTTTTTTCATGGCATCAAATTTGAGGATTAATTCATAATTTTATGTAATATTTGTATATTGAACTTTTCTACATAGTTTAATTTTTTTTGTTTATATGCAGCCCATTATGTCTCCCTATGGTACACCACCGCATCCATATGTTGCTATGTATCCCCCTGGTGGCATATATGCTCATCCGTCCATTCCTCCTGTAATTGTTCTTATTTTTGATGGCTATTCCTCCAGTAATTCTTGCTGATCTTCTTTTATTTGTTCTCCTTAAGTCATAGCCTCGTTCTCTGAACGCCTACTAACTTTATGTGCTATTCTTCAAACATGAACAGGGGTCATATCCTTTCAGTCCTTTTGCTATGCCTTCCTCCAATGGCATTGCTGAGGCTTCTGTAAGTTACTTGAACTCCAACAGTATGTGTCTTGTGTTAATTAAATATTTTATTTGCCATTTTTGCTAGCTGTAGCAATACTTGTAAATTTTTATGTAGGGGAATACACCTAACAGCATGGAAGCAGATGGCAAGTTATCCGAGGGGAAGGAAAAACTTCCTATCAAGAGATCTAAGGGAAGTTTGGGCAGCTTAAATATGATTACAGGGAAAATTAATGAACCTGGTAAAGCCTCTGGAGCGTCTGCTAATGGAGTTTATTCCAAAAGGTAGAATGTTTGTGTCTGGGTGATGAAGTGTATGGCCATGCTAGATGTGCACTGCCTGTTGATTTATTGAGGACTAATAGCCTATGGCTTTGTATTCAAGAAACTGATTCATTGAAGACATTATTTTTCTGAATTGAGCTTTTGGAGATTGGATGCATTTGGATAAGAGGAAGCATTAATTATTTGCCAAATAAGTAGAAAGCTTGTAATAAGCACCAAAGAAAGACCTGCGCTGATAAGTTTGATGTACTTTTTTTGGTAAGTCTGATATACACGGCACTTGTACTATACTCAACCATTCAAAAAACCTCCATGCTATCAAGAAAATCCCTATAATTGTCAGGACACCCTAATTGTAACCCAAATTACATGGTAACCCTAGGAAAGACCTGTCAGTTATATATCTCATTGCTTCCAATCTGTCAACCTATTTCTTTGAACCTCAAATTTACCAAATCAAGCATAAAGGAGCCACTGGCTAGTCTCCTTTCCAATAGAGAATGTGTCCCCTCTCCATTAATGAGCAAACAATTGGCTTTTGGCTTGGGCATCGCCCACATGACCCCAAACAATGGAAAAGAGGGAGAAAAAAAGGGAAAAAAAGAAAAAAGAGGGAAGGTACTGGTAATCTCTGCTTGATTGTTAGGGCACTTTCTCTGCTTGATTGTTAGGGCACTTTGTTGAAGTTGATGAAAATTGTGGCAACATTCATGTTGTCACTTGTCAGCATATTATATTTGATGCATCTATTTCATGGTTTGTGGTTTCCATGGGCTTGAGAGGCCCCTGCTGCATTTTTGTTTCATGGTACTTGTGGCTTGAGCTAGTGATTGACTGACTTAGGCTTTGTTTGGTCACAAAAAAGCATTTTGCTTTTTTTTTTTTTTTTTTTGTAGCATTCTTTTCTCATCTTATATGATTTTTTTTTAAAAATTTTTTTTTTACCAAAATCGATTTTCCTTACAAAATGTAGCTTTTAGGCATGTTTAATCACATTCGTTAAAAAATAAAATAAAAAAACTCGAAAATTGACGTCCGTCTGGTAGAAGGTAGAAAAAATTAAAAAAATCAGCTTTTTCCCCCAAATGGAAATTTTTTACCCAAGCAAACGTGAATTTTTCTATTTTTTTAAACGAATGCGATTAACACGCCTAAATGCTACGTCTTCTAAAAAAAATTGTTGAAAATAAGTCAATAAGACGGAAAAAAGCTACCCCAAAAAAAAAAAAAAAAGGTAAAATTCTTTTTCTCTAACTGAATGAAGCCTCATTCTTGACGGTCATTGCCGCTCACTTGATATTGATGTTGGATATGCAGTGCTGAAAGTGCAAGTGAAGGCTCAAGTGATGGAAGTGATGCAAATTCTCAAAATGTAGGTATTGTGTGATATAATTGTTGAATTGATGTGATTATGCAGCCATTCCATTTATATCTACCTTTTTTTTTTTTTTTTTGCATGATACTGTGGATGTATGGAATTAAGGCCTTTGTTTTTTAAAGCATTTTTCCTTTTCTGTATCTGTATTTGTGATTCTGTAAGTTTGCTCATGTACCGATTGAAATCCTTGTTACTTGAATTCGGGATTGCATGGATTGCTTCAACTAAATTTTGGCTAGGTAATATTTGATCTGTTTGATAACCGGCCTGGTCCGCTATCCTCTGCATATCCTTCTTCACAGTGAATTTACACTCCATGAGGCCTTTGAGTGTTTGAGTTCTGGTGGATTGATATCATTTGTTAAGCAGACAACCATCTCTCTCTCTTTCTCTCTCATGTGATAAGTGGTCCTTTGGCCTGACCATACTAGCTCCTACTTGCTGAGGGTTTAGGAGGAAGGGGGAGAATTTCCTCCTAGCCGGGCCCAAAGGTTTATTGGCAACTTTCTGGCCGGAATTATTTGGAGAAAGAAAAAAAATGGCTGGTTATGGCATTTACCAGCACCTTGTTGGGGGGATATATTATAGACTGATAACATCATTCTAAGCAGCATGCACAAACATGGAGCACAAATATGCTGGCATGACAGTTTCAAAAAATATTAAGACATAGGATAATTGTATATTTTTATAATTTATACATGAGAAACAGCTATTTATTTATTTTTATAATAGAAGTTTGGCACACTACGTGTGCCTATCAGCTTGTCACTTTCTCTGAACGTGTAGCTTATGGAGGGACACTAGAATTACAGAAAATTGTTCCTTTCAAGGTAGAGTTCTTATCAATTATTAAAACTTGAGAGTTAGGGTATTTGTGCCATAATAAAAATTTGACACAAGTTCATCATTTGACTTCACCAAGCCTTCATCAAACCTACCCGGATTTCTTATTATAGTAATATAGATTTATATGTGCATTTGTTTTTTCATTTACTTTGTGTTTTAGAAAATTATATTCCTAAATATATATTTATTTTTTATCTATGGTTTTGGGTTTTAAAGTTAATAAAATTAAAAAAAAAAAAGAAAAAGAAATTAAAGGGGAAATGATTAATATTTATTGTTTAATTCCATTTTTTCTTTTTCTTTCAAAGTTACAATGTTTTTCTTGTGTGTATAAGTGATGGACACGTGTTTTCCACATGTCCAGATTTAAAAAAAGTTAAAAATATTAGGACACGTTTAGATGAGTGCTCGACTGTGTAGGTTTCTGACCTTGGTGACCTGGAAATGGCACCCTCCTAGAAGCATTCGTGTTTCTTAGATATTATTGATCTGCTTCAAGTGGGTCCAGTTAATACTTATAACGTAAAAAAGACAGTGGTTTTACTTCGGTTCCTAACTGGGGCCTATATGGTACTTCTCCTGGTCTTGGACTTTTAGTTTCTATGAGATGGGAACAACTTGGGTGCTTACGCATGCAAGGGCCGGTTTCTAAAAAAAAAATTGCTTATGCTTATTGGTTTTTAGTTCATTAGTCAAATTTTTATGCCATGAGACTGCATTTCTAGGTTTGCCATTTTATGACAAAGTGCTGGAAAGAAGCTAATGTCTGGGGTAGATCATGATCGTGAAGGGCATTTGGAATTGTTTGAAACAGTATGGTCTCTCGGAGGAACTATAATGCCAAAATTGTTGTGGTGGTTGAAGAGATTAGTGTGCATAATGTGTGTAGATATAGTAATTTAAAGGGAATGTCAACGGTTTTCTACCACTAAGATTGTGGTAGACAGATTTAATTAGTGATTGCATATATTTTCAGCAAATCTTGACTAAAGTTCAGCCACGATTCTGTAATTTTTTCCCTCCATTTGAAATAGGGATTTTAAATTTATCCTGATTATTTTGGAGGCTGACCCTTCATAAATTCGACTTTTTAGTGCATTCAACCATATGTTCAATATTGACAAGGACCATACGTCTCCTATGAACCATGTGATTTTACTTTGACATGCCTTCTTTCTTTTGATTTGGGCAGGACTCACAAATGAAGCCAGGAAGCAGGCAAGATTCTTTGGAAGGTTCGGTTTTAAGTATTCTTTTCCCCATAAATGCAGTTGCTAACTCTAGCATTTTGTAATTATTTTAATGGAAAAAATTTGTGACGTCTTTACTACAGTTGAAGCATCTCAGAATGGTGGAGCTATGCATGGTTCTCAGAACGGAGGACCAAACACACCTCCAACTATGGTGAACCAAACAATGGCTGTCGTTCCAATGTCAGCAGCAGGTGCGCCAGGAGTCCCTGGTCCCACCACAAACCTAAATATTGGTATGGACTACTGGGGTGCTCCTACGCCTTCTACAATTCCTGCACTACGTGGGAAGGCACCTGCTGCTCCTGTTGCAGGGGGAATGGTCACTACTGGATCGCGGGAGAATATTCAGTCACAGCTTTGGCTACAGGTTTTATTTATTTGTTTTTAGTTTTGTTTCCTTTCTTTTCTGTCTGTGAGTTAAACTCTTTATTATGGTTTAGTGTTTACTGAATTAAATATTGTTAAGATTTCAAGCATTTCCTTTGTGCATGACGTGTGGTCATAAGGAGTACAATCACAGGACCTCTCTGTTTTCTTTCTAGTCAGCCCTCCTCTATGAATTGCTAATAGTGTTATGATCTAAAACATTTGCTCTATGTGTGATGTGAGGCCATAAAGAGTATGATTTACGGGACCCCCTGTTTCCTTTCTACTTAATCCCTTCTCTCTGGATCCCATTAATGGCTTACTTTTAATCTTCCATTTTTTTATTAAACTGCTATAGTTGTGTGCATGGTAGAATATGATGTGATCTTGCGGTTATTTAGAGGTTAATGATAACACTTCCATTTTTCCATCCAAATAAGTGGAGGATGCCGGTGTTTGCTCTAGAAATGAATGCGTAATTATTTAAATCGAGATGTTGGAGAGGCCATTAATGATTCTGTAGACAATTCGTCCATTAAATTTGGGCAATAGGCATCTGAGAAGAATTTAATAAAAGCCGTTAACCACATGAAAGTCATCATAACATGATATTTGTCCCCCCATGTGAACTGTTGTCTTTTGTTCTTCAGTTATGGAGGTCAGGGTTGACCACATAGGGGGTTTTGGTACGTACGCCATTATTCGTCCATAATTTACCCACTACTCCCATTATCCTAATTTGAAAGAAATTTGAACCACTAATTGGACAAATTCATCGGCATTTGTTCTCTCAAAAGCTGGAGCCTTTTAGTACTTATTGCAGGTTCCCTATTGTTACTATAATCATCTTACTTTTACATCTTATTCTTGAGTACAGGATGAAAGAGAGATTAAAAGACAGAGAAGGAAGCAGTCTAACAGGGAATCTGCTCGTCGATCCAGGTTGCGAAAGCAGGTAATGTCATATCCCTTTCAGTTTGTATATTCTATTTGCGACTTCCGTCAGTTGATTCCATGATTATATTATGTTTATGCATGCTCTCGGGTCAGGCGGAATGTGATGAGCTGGGTCAGCGTGCTGACGCTTTGAAAGAAGAAAATGTCACTCTCAGATCAGAAATGAATCGCATCAGGAGTGAGTATGAACAACTTCTCACAGAGAATGCTTCTCTGAAGGTGAGGATGATTTATTAGAATTGTTTCAAAGATCTTGTGCTGCACTAGTATATAGCGTTTAATAAAACAAATAAAGCAAAATTGGTGCTGCTTGTTCTCTGAAATCATTCTGTTGTCATGAAGTTGAATTGCTTGTTTTTCTGTTGAACCTTCAAATATTGTGGCTATTTTGGTTGTGGGTTTCTTGGAACTAATTTTGATTGGTGATTGCAAAAACTCAGGATTTTGCTCAGCGAATAGTTATTTGGAGTCTTCATCTATGACGAGAAAAACATTTGAATTATATATATGAGGGGACATCGAAATCTCTACTTCCCATTTGTAATAGTTATTAATTCAGCGGAAAATATTTGTTGCTTTCCAAAAATAAAAAGAAGAAAGAAAAAAGAAAGAAGGAAAGCATTTTTTTGGAAGTAAATCAATGCATCTTTATTTTCTACCTCTTTTGCTTTTAGTGAAAAGAAAAAAAAAAAGAAGGAAAAAAAAAAAGGAAAAAGAAAAAAAAAAGAGGAGGTTATATGCGAAATGCTGTTACTACATTGTGCATGCTTTCTGCAATATTTTTCCCGATTTGAGTAATAAAATTCTGATATATATATGTATACACACATACCTGTAGGAGAGACTTGGGGAAGTTCCCGGGCAGGAAGGTGCCAAGACTGGCAGGAATGAACGACGTGCGGGCATTGATGCAGAGACTGGGCAAACAGAGCATTTGCAGATTGGTCAATGAAGTTCCAGCTGCAGAGTGATTTCTAGGGGGATTGAGCTAACCAAATTAGTAACAGGTTGTCCTTTGTTTTGAATAGTAAATGTGATTCAGAAAAAATTTGTTAAAACCCGACCCTTCATAGTCTCAGGATCTGTTTTATCTAATGTTCTATCCATCGCTTGAGGTTCGACCAATCTTTAAGGTCAAACAACCCGGCTGGCTTGTAGAGTTAAAAAGTCCTGCGTTGCTCGGTTATTTTCTGTCAAAGAGCAAAGTATCGTACATTTGTTGTTGGTAATATGTATTAAAAAGGGTTGATATATATATAT
>QLOD02000002.1:4991313-5016767 GCA_003260245.2 Sideroxylon spinosum
GTGAGTTTTCTAGGGCTTTGGAGTCTGGTTGTGTAGCTAGAGCTTATACATATTTGACTAGTGCAGAACCACTGCCAGAGTGGTTTTTGTATGTATACAAATGAGAGTGTTGGGTGGCAACTGTAGAGAGAGAGAGAGAGAGAGAGAGAGAGAGAGAGAGATTTGCGTTTGCTTTCTACAAGTAGAGAGGGCTTGTGAATCATATGGTTCATTGTCGTGTGCCGGGTTTTGAGAGCGGTGGAGACAGAGGAGGTCAATGCCGGGTTAGTTAGGTTTTTTATCATAACTTTTTTTCCGTACTATATATGAGTTTTACCCAAAATAAAATTTTAAAAATTATTAAAAATTATTTAATTTTCATATCAATATATAAATAATAAATCTATATTTTATCTCATTTTTCATCGTTCTAAACTTTTATACATGAATTTCTTTTATCAAAATTTAATTTTTTTTTAAAAATTATAATTTTAGATGTATTAATTACATTTATAAAAAAAAATTCTCGCCGGCTTAAACAAAAACTATCCATTTAACTTAAAAAAAAAAAAATTGCCAAAAAATTTAAAAGATATTTTGAATCCAAATGTAGCCTAGCTGTGCTTCTCTCCTAATGCAGGTTTGGCCTGGTGTGAGGAGGACTACTATGCAGTTGCACACTCACTTGTGTGCTCCTGGGAAATAATTTAGATGGCTTCGTTTGGTATGTTTTTTTCTGGTTTTTATTTTTATTTTTTATCTTATATTTTGAGTTGATTTTCTATTTTATATTTTTTAAAATTTGAAAAATAATTTAAACGTATTTGCTCACTTGTACTTTCAAAATTTGTTTTAGAAAACAAAAAATAAATTTACACATAAAATGAAAAATAACAAAAAGTCATTTTTAACGTTTTTAATCTAAAAAAAAAATCTCAAATCAACGAAAACAAAATATTTACTGTTTTTTTGTTTTGAGACTTGTAACATATTAAACGAAAGTAGAAAATAGAAGATTGAAAAACAAACCAAATGCTATCGAAATAATTTAAAATAATTTATAAATTCGTAATTTAGATAATAAAATAAAAAATAAATAATTTTTAAAAATTTTTAAAATTTTTTACTTGCTTTAATACGCCAAACAAACCTGTAACCTTCTTTCTGGTGTTCGGCAGTTGCTAAAACTAGTACAACTCAGTTGTTCAGACCCGCTTGTGTTTGTGGTTCCCACCCGTGGGCCTCTCTACGCACATGAATTGGTGACTCATATCCACCTCATCATCTTTTAAAAGATTTTCTAAAAGAAGTCGTATTTTCCTATTTGAAAATATATTCAAAATTCTAAATTAAAGTAATAAAAACGAATCAATTTTGTATTTTATTTTTTATGTTTTTTGTTTTTTTTTGTTAACATATTTAGTTCTTAATATGCAAGGAATGAAAAATATCATCTCTCTATCACATCACTCTCAATTTTTAAAATATGACCGTTGAATTTAAATTTCAAAAAAAAATATCCGTTGTATTTTAAAATTTAAAAATATTTATTTAAATTTAGAAATTCGAAAATTATTTAATAAAATTTATTAAAATATTTCAAAACTCAGAAAATATTTATTAAGTTTATATTTTCAAAAAAATAATTATTAAGTTTGTATTTTCAAAAATTTTTATTAAAATTAAGAAATTTAAAAAAATTATTAAAATTCATTAAAATATTTAAAAATTCAAAATAAAATTATTAAACTTTATATTTTCAAAAAATATTAATTAAATTTTAAAAATTCAATAAATATTTACTAAAATTTATATTTTCAAAAAATGTACATTTGAAGTATTCGAATTACAAAAAATATTCGTTTGATAATAAAAAAACCACTAATTTTGTTGATTTACAAAATCTACTACCATAGAGAATTTGAACAAGAAATTTGTTGGGTAGATAAGATTGAAAAGTAATTCCCTATACTATTTAATAACACTATAATTCTACTACATAAAAATTGGGATGAAAAAGCTGCTCACAATATTCTTAATAGACGTTGAGAGTATATGCGAAATACATTTTTATCCCGCACAAAACAAATGAAATCTTTATTTATTTATTTATTTTAGAGAGCGGAAGGTTGATAATTAAATTTCAGTATTCTAAACGATATAGTTTGATCACAACGTCAGGGTTACCTTTCAATTTAAATGTGAGGCAAGCTATGGTTAATTAGAGTCCAACCAAAAGCAATTAATGGATGAAGTCAACCTCAAATCTTAAATGCAAATTACGTTTTCAAGTACAAATTATTTATTAAAAACGTGACATTTTAATACAGAGTTGGTTTGGCGTTATATAAAATTATATAATTTTTTTTAAAATTAAAATTTTTTAATTATTACACGAATTACATAACAATAAATTTTATAAATTTATACTAATTTTTTTAATTACAAACACCTCCGAAATTTGACTCATGAACGAAGTCGTGCTTGTGAACCAAGAGCTTAATAAAAATTAAATCTAAAAACGTATCTGAAAAGCACACTTTTGTTTTGAGGGAAAAATGAAAAACGACCAACGGAAAAAGGGTTGAGCGGAAAGGTTCCTTTTGTTCGGTGTCAAAAGATAAACGAGAGGGAAAATATTTTAAAAAAATTAAGAACTCGTTTGGTTTGTTTTTGTATTTTTGTTTTTTGTTTTTGTTTTTTTATTTTCTGTTTTGAGTTTATTTTTTATTTTATACTTTTTAAAATAAGAAAAATAGATCAAACGTAATTAGTCACTTGTGTTTTCAAAATTTATTTTAAAAAATAGAAAATAAGTTTACACATGAAATAAAAAATGACAAAAAATCGTTTTGAGCGTTTTTAATACAAAATAAGAAAAATCTCAAAATAAAGAAAACAGAATATTTTCAGTTTCCTTATTTTAGGACTTTTAATATATAAAACGAAAACAAAAAATAAAAACCAAAAAACCAAACCAAATCCCACAAGAAAGGAGGACTTTTAATATATAAAACAAAAACAAAAAATAAAAACCAAAAAAACAAACCAAATCCCACGAGAAAGGAGTTTGGACGACGCGTGAATACATAAGAATTTTTAACCTATCAAGAATCAAGGTGAATAATACAATTCCTCATTTAAGAGCGTGTTTGATAGATCCAAAAATATCTAAAGTCATCCAAAATAACAAAAAAAATTATTAACTTTTTTCTATTAAATTTTATCATATATTACATTTATATTAACTTTTTATATTTTTATTATCCAAACACCGATTGTGTTGACCTGGCATTAAAGCAAGCCCATAAAGCACCCTTCGGTAAATAAAATTTGATTAAATTACATATATCGCCTTTATTTAAATAATTACCCCAATACTTATAACATTTTAAAATTTTAATTATTTTCTTTATTTGGAAATATTATTAGCATTAATCATTTTCTGATAAAATTAGCTATTAAAACTTAACAGAAAATATTAAAATAACTAAAATTTTAAGTATTTTTTTTCTATTTTATCCTCCATTTTCTCACATTTTCATTAATGTTTTTTACAAAAATGTTAAAAAATATAGGTAAAAATAAAAAGATTTTGAAAATTTTTGTGAATAAAACTAACGAGATGAGAAAGAGAGAATGGAAAAATAAGGAAAATATCTAAATTTTTGATTAGTTTGACATTTTATATTAACTATTAATGACTAATTTTATCAAAATAAAGTCAATGTTAACAACATTTTAAAATAAATATAAATATAACTTTTAAATGTTATATTTACTAAGTGTAATTTTCTAAATATTAAGGGAAACTAGAGAAGTACGTTAATTTATCCATAAAATTTTTCATGACCTTTTGTAATTTGGCACCACACATTGGTAAAAATTTATATATTCTTTTGCAACTTTTGATGAAAATTTTAAGTTCTTATAAATTTAATGTGTGTGATAATTTTTTTTATGTAATTGGTAGAATATAAAATTTAAAAAATAATAAGTTAAAATTGAACTTTTATCAAATATAAAAAAGGAGCAAAAAGTTTAAGACTAGGTTGACATGTGTTTTGCTAAAAACAAAAAAGAAGCCAAAAAACATTTGCTTGATGGCTGGTCCAAGAATTGGCTAGTCTAAATATATATATATATATATATATATATATATATATCAGCATTTGGAGTGTCAAAAGTTTTTGAAAATTTTCTTGTTTGAATAGTGCTAAAAAAGATTATAAAAAATTTGATTGTAAAAGTAACATCTTGAAAAAAATTTTTAAAAAAAATTAGAAACTTTTAAATATTTTTAAAAAATTTTAAAATTTCAAATAGTTGTATCAAATCATACTGCCAAAAAAATATCATATCCAATCAGACAGATTCCCGAACAATTTTGTCAAATCACTGTGCATATTGTCTTGAAATTTAAAGAATGCATTATTATTTAATTTTTTTTTTGGGACAACATGCCTGTTGACTTTGTTATATTTTTCTAATAATAAATAAATGTTTTTCAAAATTAAAGGAGGTTAATAGTTAAAATTTTTTTGAAATTTTAAATTTTTTCTTTTTGGTAAAAATTTAGAACTCTAAGCGGTCCCATATATAAAATAAAAAAATTGAAAAAAAAATTTACTCTACCAAACATCTCAGATTATACTAACACGTGGAGTGCATAAAAAAAATTGAATTACCAAAAAACCGTAAGATTCCGTTCGTTTTAATTCGGATTGGTTGGATTCTATTTCTTGTTGGTTCGATTTCGACTTAAAAATTAATAAATCGATATTTTCAAATCGATTCTCAAGTTAATAGATATTCAATTCGAATCCGAATAAAAAATAACCCAAGTCTTATCAATCCAACCTAACTCGAAAAATAAAATATTATAAAATCAACTAATATTATAATATAATTCTAAAATTTAGATTGAATTAATCTAAATCAAAAATAGATCCGATCCAATTCTAATAACTTAAATCGAAATTCAAACCGAAGCAATCAAATGTTTTAGAATCGATCTTAATTTAAATTAGTTTGGTTTTGATTTTAAACTTTAAGAATAAAAAAAATCAATTCGATTCGAAGCCCAAATGACTTGACGCATGCATGCACGGCCCCTACCGGCACCTCAATCGTACCCTTTGAGACACGTGGACGTGATGGTCGCAGAGTCACTCATAACAGCGTGAGACGTTTTTTGAACGTTGACTATGCAAAATTTTGTCCCATGCGAGCGTCCCAGACGATGGATGGATGGAGGGACTCTAAAGTTATTTTTTAATTTTAAGTTTTTAAAATTAAATTTTATTCGTTAATTAATTTAAAAATAAATAATTGTGTATTTAAATCAAATAATTAAATCATTAATTAAGGAATAAAATTTAAAATTTAAAAAGTAGCTTCAGCTCCGTTGTCTCCGTACGGTAAATCATCACCTTTGTTAACTTGCATCTGTTAGATTCTGTACGTCAAATAAATTGATTTCCACAGATCTGATGGCTATCAGGACTTGACGTGTCTGCCATATTCTTGTGTGGTCACGTGTAGGAACGGGATGGTGCTCAGCCTGGCCCGTTTAAGTTGAACCCGTTTCTGTCATGTCATTATAATACCCTTTTTTTCAGAATAAAATATTTAATTATATAATAACATTATCTTTATAATAAAATATATGATAATTTTTTAAATATTTCTTCTACAATCTCAAATCTAACTACAAAAAATTATTTTTTATTTGATTCAACAATTGAGATTATTTCCATATTCTTCTATGTAACAAATTATTTGTGTTAAAACTTTCGTTTCTTGAAGGAAATTGAGGGAGGATGTAAAAGTAGTTCATCGTGTTGGATTGATTTGTAAGTAATGTATTTTATAATTATTGATTAAAAGGTAATAATACTACTACTATTACTACTACTAATAATAATAATAATAGTGGTGGTGGAGCATTCACTACCAAGCACGAATTGTCAACCGATTATGATTAGATGAAATTATTAATTGTTATCATTGTTGGACCAAAAAATTTCCTCAATTCGCAATGATTCTTTTCACTCACATGAGTGGCCATACCTATGATAAGAGACATATATTTGAAGAATGAAAAAATGTGATTGATTGATATTGAAATTCTCTAACATTTATTATTTTAATAAAGGTATGTCATGGGATACATATATTATCAATAAAATTATTTTATTTTCAAATCAAAAAATAACATAATATAATAAAACGAATCCATCTTCAGCTGTCAATTTTTAATTTTTTGTATTTAATTTTTATTTTTATAGTTAAAAAAAAATTTAAAAACACTTTTGATGAATTTTTATTAATGGGGAGTTATACTATTGGGAGAGTGACCAGCAGCAATAATTTGATTGAAGGTCAATAACAGTCAATAGTGAGTTACATTTGCGGTGGTGGCTGGAGAGTGGCCGATGTGATTGAAAACTCAGAGATGAGTGGTAGGCATGGACATGTAAGATTCAACTGAATTAAAAAGTTACATTAAAATTTCATTATTTTTGTTATTTTTTCTCATAAATTATACCTTTTTTTTTCCATATTTTACTCTATTATATTTTTACTTTAAAAATATAATTTTGCTTCCATTAATTATAAATCCTAATTCTATCTGTGGTGATGAATGACAATGGACGGCAGTAGTTGAAAGTGGATGACGATCGACTGACCGACATTGATCGGAAGTGATGATGAGCAGCAATGACTAGAAGTAGATGGTGCCTGATAATAGATGATGATTGTGACCGGTGATGGTGGTCGAGAAAAATGAAAACTAAAGATAAAACTTAGAGAAAACTCCTTGGTTGTTAGGATGAGAGAAAAAAAAAAGTTAATTTTTGAGTAACTACTTTTAAATTTTTTTTAATTTGATATTTTTTATAATTTAAAAAAATTAATATATAAAAAGTTAAATTTAATAATTTAAAAAGGGAAAAAACTGAAAAACTGAGCACCTTCTCTTTCCAAACACGCACTGAGCTTAGTAGCTTCGTTACAATGCAGTAGAGGCACTTCTTAGGTGTCTCCCAACCTGCTAGCCCATGAATTTCTTAGAGTGAGCTGGTTGACGGGTGAAGACAAAAGGGATAGCACTGCCAACCAAATCAATCCCAGTTCTCACCGATAAGCACGGTAGCTTGCTTTTAAGTGTTGACTTAATGCTGTTCGATGGATTACAAAATAAAATAGGTATCTATAAAATTTAAATTTTTATACTCATAATACGAATTACGAAACTATAATTTCTATGAAATTATTCTAATTTTTACGATTGTAAACTCAATTATATGATAATTGTGAAATTTATGAGTAAGGGAAAAGAAATATTAACTCTTTGATAAGTATTAAAAAATTGTTGTTCTTTCTTCTTGCAACAAGAAAAACAAACTATAATTACATGTGCAGGTATGTAATGTAGCTATGTTAATACATGCATGCATAACATACATACATATATATATATATGTGTATGTGTGTGTGTGTATTATTATCATCGGTTTCTGGACTGTATTGTACATTAGAATGTGAGATGATTCGATACCCTCGTGCATGCGACGCTAATCAAGTCTTAAATAATGCTCTTAACGATGCCTTGCCCTGAATAGGAGCCTTGTCATCAGCAAATTCCCGCATATGCATGCGTGGCGATGGGGCAAATATATATATATATATATATTTATATATATCAATGTGGACCAACAAAATTCACAAAAGCAAACACACACAAACAAGAAAAATAAAAGTGTTTATTTTCTTGTTTTTGACACCATAAACAACTTGAAAGATGCAGTGGGGAAAGTGCTGGTAATCTTCCCCTCGCGCAAGAAACAAATACCAAAATCGAAACAGACAAAAGCAAAGTCGCAGACTTCAGCAGATTATACTCATGTCCCCATTCCTCAATATTTTTTAGCAATTATCTATATAATAAGTGACAACCGTTGTTGCAACGGTTGTCCTACTTGACAAGAAAGGCTTGGGTTGGGTTAGGATGGAGAGGTTGGGAAAGATTCAAGTTCAAGGCACGTGTATCGTGTTAGTATCTAATATTTGATTATGTTAAAGGAGTCTTTATGGAGGTCTCAATCTCAAAATCTAGGTATTAAGATAAGAGAAGTCTATCTCTTATATGAGATAAGTAATTTTTACTTTAAGCTGATGTGGGACAACATCTACCACATCTAACAGCCTCCCTCATGTTGGTCCGCGAAGACATAGGCTTAGTGTGAACTATAGTGAGACCCAATTAAAAATCTGTTCTGATATCATGTTAAAGAAGTTTAACAACATATAAGAGTAGATGTCTCAATCTCAAAAGGTAAGGGAAGTCCATTTCTTATATGAGATAATTAATTTTTTACTTTGGGCTGATATGGGACAATATCTACCACATCTAATAAACTAATTACAAATATTTACCTGTGATATTTGAAATTTATACCTACACCATTTATTTTTAAAAATCTTTAACTATCAATTCCTTCCGTTAGGTAAGTAGCTAAATATTAATGGAAAATGACGAAGATCGCTGAAATTTTAAGTGATGATTATACTTTACCTCTCTCTCATCCTCACTCTCTGTATTGGTATTGCTTATCCTTCTCTCTCCTGGTATTGTTTAACTTCCTTGGGGTTGGAAGTGACAAGTTCCTTTTCATCCTCCATTACCAAAAATCCAATAGCTCGCAGCAACCAGATTCGACTTGTACAAAAGCAGGGTAAAAGTCGAATTTGTTTGAGTGCAGCTATCCAAGAAAGATATAGGAACAATTCTGGGCAAAATAGTTGATACTGGTTTTTGTTGGAGACATGCACAGAAACTTGGTGGCAGGCACGTGAGGTTCATAGAAGTGTGCAATTTAATAATTTTGGTTCTTTTTGTTATTTAATTAACAATGGATACCAAAGTTTCCTTTTTTTTTTTTTTTTTTTTTTCTTTTGGAAGGTGGATACCAAAGTTAATTATAACTAAAAGAGATCAATTAATATGCATTTCCTTGACACGCTGTACAAAGGTGTATATATATACACATATATATTTTTGAGGCTCAAATAGACTATTAACTCGGTGTTTAGATCGGATCTTACATTTGTCAAAAGTAAAAAAGAAATTAAAATTAGTTATATTATTTTTATAAATAAACAAAAACATAACTCAATGTCGAAAAATATTATAGTTTTTCATTAGTATCAAGGGCAAAAGGCAGACATGCATGTGTGCCTATTACTTTGAATAAATTACACTTACCTTCATTTAATATTTAAGTAATTACATGTAACACTTTTAACGTTTAAAAGTTATATTTACCTTCTTTATTTTAAAGCATTATTAACATTACCCCTTTCATTAAATAAATTATTAAAAATTAACAAAAATAAATTTATAAAATAATCAAAATTTTAAATGCTTTTTTATTGCACTACTACTTTTACATTTTCATCTTTTTTCTCTTTTTTTTTTTTTTACAAAAATTCTTAAAAATAAGTAAGAAATAAAAATAGCAACATTTTTAAAATTTTTGTTAAAAAAAAAGACGAAAATATAAGATAAAAAGATATAAAATTAAAAAAAAAACCTAAAATTTTAATTATTTTGTAATTTGCTATTAAAATTTAACAATTGGTTTAATGAAAGAGAATCAATATTAACAATGTTTCAAAATAAATGAGATAAATATAACTTTAAATATTAAAGAGTGAAAGTGTAATTACACAAATGTTAAAAGAGATAATTTACCCTATTAATTTTTTTTTTTAAATTATTTTCATTTTCTTTTATTCTCTTGATAGAAGTACAGACTAAGAGGAGAATGGTGAGTAAAAGTCGGGAGTGGATTGCATAATAGTACTGACCAAACAGTGTAAATTAAAAAAAAATTATTTGCAAACCCGCGCTGTTGTCAGCTGATAAATACTCCCGACGAATAAGAAACTACCAATACATAGCTCGGTTAGATTCAAAAATTATTTTATTTAAAAAAAAAAAAAAAAGAAGTCATTACAAGACGTTGGAATTCTTAATTTAAAAACAAGGGGATCCAGAATCAACTCGTGTTTGGGCATATAAAAACATGAGCAAGGTTAGAAGAATAAACGAAAGGGCAAAATAATTAATAATAAGACCGAGATAATGGCGTATACTACTTCCAGTAAGGAAGCAAACAAAAGAGAGGAAAGTCACCGAATCCAATGAATAGAACTCAAAATTTAGCTCAAAAAAAAAAAAAAAAAAAAACAAAATTTGATACACCGACAAAGGTGAAGCATACATCCTGATCGATTGCTAAGATTTGGCCCTGGATTCTTTACAGAAAGTAAGACTAAACTGTACAGTTCACACCGGGGACAAACCTCAGTAGACAACTCCAATTTCTGTTGACATCTCCACAAAGCAGGAGCACATAATAGCCACTGAGAAAGGCTATGGTTTGGCTCTGGATTCTTTACAGATAGTAAGCCTAAACTGTACAGTTCACACCTGAGACAAACCTCAGGAGACTAAACTCCAATTTCTGTTGATCATCTCCACAAAGCACTGAAAGCAGGAGCCACTGAGACAAGCGATTTGCGATTTGGTAATGCAACAAAGACTTCCTCTAGCAACTCATCTCTAGATTGAAGAAGAGAGCAAAGTTGTCTACACATATTATGTCAAAATAACTATCATAAGCTGCAAAAACAACAAACCAAGTTTAAGCCCTTTTAGTTCTGGTGCATTCTGAATCTTCCATGACATTGAATTTCAATCAATCTTAACCAAATGAACTCGCACTCTCTCAACCTAAAGACCCCCCCCCCCAAAAAAAAAAAAAAAATAAGTAAAAGCGAAAAGATTGCAGCATAAAAGAACATCTGTAAGACTGCATCGACAAAAAAAAAAAGGTAATAATTTCAAGAATCCAGAGTGTTTCATTACTGACCCTGGATTTCAGTAAGAGCTGTGAAGTACAAAAAATAACTACCTGATCGGAAAGCGCAATAGCATAAGCAGTCGACTAGTTCCACGGTTGTGACACTGAGATTGAAGATATTGATGCCTCCAACCCTTTTTTGCCATGAATAGCACATTTGAGGACATTGAACTGCTCCACAACAGAATCATACAGTGCCTGCGTATATGCCAACTTAGCCTGCAATAGAGAACAGTCGGCTACTAAAATAAGCCACATGCACTTCCACAGGTCAAGTTGACTTTGATATGCTTCTCAATATTGGTGTAATTATAATAAAGTGATAAAACTCTTGGAAAGCTTGAAGCTATATCTCATAGTAAAGACAATTTGCCAACAATTTGCTAAAAAGTGGACAAGACGACTTATCAAGGACAACTTTACAAACAGAGGTGAGAGGCTGCTGGATGGTCCTTGAGATCTGAGTGGATCCCGGTCAGGCGCCAGGAAATTGGAGATGAGCACTGGATGGCTTGGTGAGACACTTGAGGGTGCCAAGAGGAAGGAACCCCGAGAGAGAGAGAGGGGTACTGAACGCCCTTCAATGTCTGGTAGTTGCTTATAGGACTAGTGGTAAATGAGGGTACTAGGTTTTTTGAGCTTTGATGGGAAGGAAGGTTGACATATGACTCTTAAGGTGTAATTAGATCCTTGAGAATAAAGGTCTTGCAACTAAGCGTATCAGGAGTGTCAGTGACACGCAGCTACATTTGTCATTGATGCAGAGCTGAGCATGATAGAGCCTCAGAGCTATCAGTCCAAAATATGGGAATCCAATATCCAATAACGACGTGCCATGCGACAGCAGTAGTTAGTGGGGTAGTTGAGGCACATTTATTAGGTAACTGAGCTCTCTCTCTCTCTCTCTCTCTCACAGATGGCCAACGCGCTATCTCCCTAAGGGTCTTGCCTGGGCGTCCCCTCACTCATGCCTCCATTCTGCAATTCTCATGAGTGATTACTAAGCAGGGTCTATAGTAACTATGCTCAAGTGAGAAGGTCAACTCCCCAGGTATGGCTAGCCAAGGTCATGACCTGTAGGCACTTAGGGGCTGGATCCGTCGTCGTCTTAGCAACATGAGCAAGGTACCCACATTAGCCACATTGCATGAGTTTTTAGAGTTGTCAGGCACGTGTTTTCTTCTTCTTCTTCTTTTTTTCCCCCTTTTTTTGGAGTTTTGGGGGGGGGGGGTTGATTGCGTTTCGATTAAGGCTGAGGTGCCCACAAACTTCATTTGCAAAAACCATTAAAATGAGACTACGATTTTGCAGACGTGATAAATTTGGATATTCAACTCGAATTCCATTATTTGGGAAGTGGCTTAAATGGCAGTTTTGGATTAGAAAAATTCCATAGATGGATTTCAACTCTTCAGCTTATAATAGATAACAAGTGCATACAAACCAATCTTAAAAACATAGCACTAGCGAATACAATATAAAATTTTAAGCTAGAAAAGGAAAGCGGGGGTAGGGTATTTTCCCACTTCTCCTTTGAATTTGAAGAAAATTAGGAAAAAATGGCCAAACTCAAAAATCATAAAAGGAAAATTGAAGAGAAAAAAAGGAGACGAATTAATGACTTAGAAGTCAAGTCTAATGCAACAATCAATTGAACTCACATTGACATTAAAACCCAGCCCTATCTTACTATGCATAATTTTTATTTATTTTATTATATACCAGGGGTATCCTTGACAAAGGTGGAAGTAATCCCCTAGAACTCCTGACCCACCTCAACAAAACCAAAAGCAAGGTAACACCGAGAGGTTCAAATTGGTGACCTATACTTTAATTGGTAGAGGTCTTACTACTAAAATACTCTCATGTATGCTTAAAATACCCCCACCTTTCATGGAATGTTTTCTTTTGTAGTCACATCATGGTCTCCCCAAATATCTGCCTAAGGTATCCAGGTTGGACACTTGGGTCATATGGAGTGTGCCACAGGCCCATAAGACAATGCCAGGTTTGAGAACAGACCTTTTTTTGAGTCTAAGAGCACCACTTATGGTGCAAGCTATGCATCAGATTATCTTTTCCATATAATAGTAGTAACAAATATTTATATTTCTATTTACTATCAGGGAGAAAATTATCATTTGTAAAATTTTTAAAAATCTCTTCCAATGGGGTGGGTCAAGAGCCATAGAGGATTACTCCACTAAAGTAGAGGGATACCGCCAATATTAAATAAATAAAAATCTCAAAACTACACAAGTGGCGCAGTGGAAGCTATACTCCAGGTAAAAGCAAGCCCCCATTCCCAGGTTCAAGTCAAACTTGCCAATGATCTTTTTACCACCTTATGCTTGGAATGATCTTACTGGAGAAAGTGAGTAAATTACACATCAGTGAATCATTCATTAAATAAAAAAAAAATTCTAGAATCTTCATAGTGGCTAAAAAGAATTTGCAAATTGGTGGGAAAAAAAAAAAATCACCTATTGTGAAATTTCTCTCAATCACTGATTCATTAATCAAAGCAACCCCTGCAATTCTATGGTGGAAGATTTGAGCACTTAGTTAATGCCAATAAGCAGTTTCTCCAACCTAGCCTCAGTTTTCCCTTTACCCCATTCAATTTCTCAGCACCCCGCATTGGCAGGATCAACTGCAGACAGCCTTTAATCATGCATGTGAAATTATTGAAACCCAAAAAAAAATAAATAAATAAAAGAACATGCATATATAATTTCCAATTTGGGTTCAAACTTCAATCAGCATGCAACAGTTATTTTTTATTAATAACAGCTATAAGCATTTCAACAAGAAAACAAATCAACTTTACGACACCCAACTCCATCTCTAAGATTCCTTCTTGTATCTGTATCATGACTAAGGGAACCAGAGTAGTACTCCCCACATCAACAGATTTGTGGCTTCAATGGAGCCACTGCAAGAACGAGGAATCGCAAAGGAATTACATCTTCCCTAGTTGGCAAGGTGTTGAAAAAGATGAAAGTGTAGAAATTGTGGTATAAAAACGGGTATTCCATGCTAAATTGATGGATTATTTCTCATAGTAGTCAAGATTCCACAACAACTATTTATTTTGCTATTCTGTGTTCAAGAAAAAGGAAAACAATTGGAATCCAACAGATCCAAGTGGGTTTATATGGGACGAACCTCTTCAGGGTCTCCACAAGCAGTAGCAATTTCATGGAAACTGATTTCAGGTGCCACTGATAATCCAGCGCCATGAAAGGAGATCAATCTTCTCTCTCCAATTTCTTTCTCAACCTTGAAATTTGTTTATTATAAGAAGAGAGACAGAAGTCACATGGGCTAGCGTATTAAAAATAAGAAAATACCTGGGGTGGAGGGGGCATAATATCATAGCACAATATTGCTAAGGGATAAATATGGCCTGGAACACCAGCATGCTCAGTGAGCCTTCTCATATTGTCCACTGAAGAAGCATCAAAGGGTGCCTGAACCTCATTTATCAGCAAGGAACATCATTGCATTACAACAAAAAGGGAAACTAGTACAATTCAAAGTATCCAAATAAATTAATATAATCATTTCAATAACATGGTGCAAGAGGACGAAGAGAGGATTTTTCTCAAGGGGGCCAAATTTAGGTATATAAAAAATTATCACTAACACTACATATTATATCTAGTAAATAATAAATATATGAATAAAATCTAATCAATATAAAATAACAACGCATCACCAAAAAATAAGTTTTAAATAGCAATGTCCACAAAAAAATAGTTTCATATCCATAATTTAGAGACTAATGTCCAATTAAAGTGGCACTCAGCGACTAGGGCACAATGTTAAAATCGAAGTCGAAGTGAGAGCTTGAAGGAAGGAAATTTATTTTGGGATAAAATGACATAGTTTTGAGCGCTAGTATTATGCATATATATGTATATAATTTATCGAGTCACTTGCTAACCATGTACTTTCAGGCTTGGGCTTAGGCTTGAATTTGTAACAATTTATAGGATCAAATTCAGCTTATTACCATACGAAACAAGTAGCTCAATAAAAAGCTCGATTCACAACCACCCCTACTTATAATGGGCTTAAAATTTTACGATATTTGGGTTACAAATATTTTCACATGTTTGAATGTTTGGGTCATTTCAAATTTGGAAAAATCTTTTTTTCTTTCTAATCTTACAAGTCATGTAACCATAAGTGATGAATTAGATTAAGTATTGATGGCATAATTAATTGTGCTGTAATTTTTGTGAACTACATAGAAAAAAATGTAAAAATTTTTGGGGGGCCAATCCATCGCCCAAAAACATTTGTACATATTAGTGGCATTTTTCTACGCTGGGGGGGGGGGGGGGGGGGGTTTTGTCCCTTCACTGATGGTACATGGAAAAGTACCAACCTAGAAAAGAAAATTCAGACAAATTTTGAGTTACAGTATCCTGTTTGCAAAACGAAGTTAGAAGCACTCCAGACCTAATTCTTTCTTTTTCAGTTTTTATAAGTGCTCTACATACCTAATTTTTAACACCCCACATATAGTCATGATATCATGCCAACTCCAATATATGTGTCAAAATCAACTACCATAAAATATAATCTTTAAGATAAGCTAAGCGCGTGGAAAAGGCATTCCCACCTAGACTACAAGTGGTTCGAACCGCCCCTCATATATAACATTTACCTATCAAAAAAATTGCTAATGAAAAAAAAGAACTTTTTAAATGAGATCACTAATTTGACAAGAAAATGTAATGTAGTATCTATCACTTCTTATATTTTTAATATGTCCTTTCACAAAATAGGTCAGGTTGAAACCTTACCGGATACCATTCTTTCCTGATAGGATCTGGACGGT
Organism: Sideroxylon spinosum; assembly: GCA_003260245.2. Lineage (NCBI taxonomy): Eukaryota > Viridiplantae > Streptophyta > Magnoliopsida > Ericales > Sapotaceae > Sideroxylon > Sideroxylon spinosum. The sequence goes on from QLOD02000002.1 coordinate 5,007,079, forward strand.
CCCTTCCACCACTTGGCGCAATCCATATTATTTGTGATCCACTCCTGGAGTTTATATCAGCAAAGTAATTAAACATCTTTGCACAGAATCAAGCATGCCAATAAAGTCAACAAACTAATTAACCATTAGAAATGCAAATGCAAAAATTACCATTTATCGGAAAATGAATTGAGGACACAGAACACCTCAACTGATAACCATGAATTAATAAAATAATTTTTTTTTTCCCTTCAAAATAGGCCTTCCTTTCATAATTTGATGTACTGCATTACTAGAATTAACTTGCAAAAAAGGCTTGATATTAACTAAAGTGGCAAGATAGTAACTAGTGAACCTTAAACAAATAAACTTTACATTCTTTAATTTTTATCTTGTGACATGGATGCAAAATGATGGGATTAGATATTGCAAAATAAACATCATTTTTGTAAAGCAAATTTAGGTTGTTATTTGATTGATTAGAATATAAAAGAAGAAGATACTACGTAGAGGTGGAGAGGTGGTTTTGATAAGTCAATTAAATGTTGTCAAAATAAGAATTTGGCCATGTCTAACGAAGATATAGAGATGCACTAGTAAGAAAAAGTAATTGGATCTAAGTAAAATGTGTAAAAAGGGCACAAGAGAGACCTAAGATGGTAACTGAAATTGAGAAGTATCTAACTTTAAATAACCTCACAAAAAACATAACGCTTAACATAAATGAATGGATAAAAGGATTTATGTACCCGACTTCAACTAGTTTGGGACTAAGGCTTTTGTTGAACTAAGTTGAGTATTTGATTTATTAGAATGTTCTATTAAATACAATCCATTCAACTTAGCCTTTTCGTAACTAAATGGGGTTCGCTACATGGATCCTTTCTCTATATTCTACTCAGTTAAAGGCAACTAAGTCACTTCCTCTGTCAAACCTTATCAAGTCATGTCTTTCTTTATTATTTACGTTAGTTCTGATCTGTCCGGCCCCCTTGCATTACCCACAATTCGGATGCTATCACTCCTTTTATCAATTGGTGCATCAACCTAACACCATTGTATGTAACCAAACGAACTTTTCATTAGTTTATATCCAACTTATGCTATCTATCACCTCATGAATCTTGTCATTCCCAATCTCATCTTTTCTCATTTTCCCATACATCCACCTCAGCATTCTCATCTCAAGTACATTTATTTTATGAACATATTTTTTAGTTGCCTAACATTCTGAACTACATAACACAACAGGCTAACCTATAAAATTTTCTTTTGATACTTAAAAAGGTATTTCAAGGCAATTAGAATGTTCTATTTAATATATACAACAGTAAATAGTTATGTACAATGTGCCCCTCACTTCAGTTAGGTCTACCTCTTGTCTTGTGCCTAGGCTCGTAGATACTCATCGAACTACTTCACTTTGAGCCTTAAACTATGCATTATAGTATCACTAAAACTCTTTTAAATCTTGAGACAAGACAACAAACGGACAAAACAGGATCCATTTATCCAACCCCAAATAGGTGGATAAGGCATTGCTAAGTTAAAATAGAAAACAGAAGTTAATAGCCAATATAAGAAAATAGGAGGGGTGGTAGGTGAAGCTAATTTTTTTGTGAAGCCACCAATTTTGGTGAAGAATAACCCTTGACAACCCATAACTACATACAAATTAAATATATCTACAAGTAGTGTTTCAAAAATCATTATCTATTTAAGTAATTTTACTCTCAAATTTTGTTTTACATTCCTTGAATACCTTTTCTTTCTCTAGAAATAGTTGTTTGCAAGTGGGTAATAATCATGTGCATCACACACGCACTTACCTCTAGTGGTTATAGATGCTAACCCTGGAGGCACATATAGTGCATTACCAATAAAAGGCATAATATGAAGTTCTATAGTACCATGTCTAAATCCTTTATTTCTACATTATAAATTCACTGAATGTTAAAGTTTACAGTTTGAGAAAACCAAATCTCCACTCATAATTTGAATTTCAATTCAACAACTATATGCATGTCTAAGGCCTCTGCGACGATACTTCCAATTCAGGGCATTGAGAGGCTTGACTACTATAAAAATAAGCTGAGTGCAAACATCATCCAAGACTGTGAACATGATAATGGTAAAGGAAGCAACAGACGTACCTCAAAAGCAAAGCCATTTCCTTTAAACTTCTTGTATTAGCTCTTTTCTTCATCTCAGCAAGCTCAGGAACATCATACATGTGCTTTTTTGAGTACACACAGAAAAGATTCCTGGGGAAAGGAGAAGTGAAAAGGTTAAATGTATAGAGGACTAGGCATACAATTTTCATTACTTCCATTGCATTGGAAAAGTTTTTTTTTGAGCACCTTCCCATGCTGAAGGGCTTGCACAGAGGATCAGTTACAACTCTATCTCCAGCAACATAGGTCTGTAAAACATCATTTTTTGTTGAGTCAAACAAAAGTTTTTAATGCATCGTAGGCTGTGCACAAGAACCTTACAATGTTCTCAGCAATATGTGGATGTGTTGCTTCCAGCAGCAATGCAATAACAGCTGGATCTGCTTCAGTTTGGTGGTTGGATATCAAGACAATATTGTGCCCCTGCATTTTATGATAAAGTCGCACTGATTACATCCTAAAAAGGCAGAAAAAATAACATCAAGAAGACAAAAACAAAAGGAAAACCATAAAATAACATTAATAGTTTAGGTAGCACAATCATCTAAAATTTTTCCGAACCCCAAAACAGCTTTCGAAAGCAGCAGAACAATCATGTTGTTGCTGTTGTCGTTTTTTGTTGCCTTAAAAAAAAAAAAAAAAAAAAAAAAGGCTAATTAGAAGAAGATGAGGAGGTTATTAGACCTTTGTCAGCAGTTCCTCTTACCAAGCATGGATCCATAATCACTAACAAAACCAAACTACCAAGTAAAACAGTGACAACTAATCATATATCCCACAAATGTCACTAGGTCTTCTATCTATAACAAAATCACTGATGATATGACGTTGAGATGTAATCACTGATGATATGACATTGAGACAGATCATTCCCAACCAATTTCCAACCAGCATCTATTGTCACATCATGCTGAGTGATTAGACCCTGAATTGAGTGTTAAAGCTTTTGCGGGATATATCATTTAGAAATCTGATGTTACACAAGCATTAAGGGCGTGTTTGATTCAGGGAACAAGGATGCAGGATTGGATAACTAATTGCATGTCACAACTTATCTCACATTTGGTTCAATTTTAGACACGGGATAAATAATCTTGGGGGAATGATTCACACCCCACATGCTGGACTACATAATCCCAAGGAGATGGTGGGATAAAAATCATGGGATAAGAGGGGGTGGGATAAGGTTATGTGGTTATCAAAATTCCCTTGACTTACAGATATCAAAATACCCTTTTCATTATATATTATAATATCATATTAAATTATATTATATTTTTATAATATTAAATTAATAAAATATAGATATTATAATATGACATTATATATTATAATTATATTGTACTATTTATAACAGTATAACCACATTATATTTATATATAATAATATATTTATATCATAAATATATTATATATTTAGTATAATATAATACATATTATAATATCTTATAATAGTAATGTTATATATTATGGATAATATTTATTAACATTTTTTTTGGATGAGTAAATAAAGATTGCATTGAAAAGGCAACAAGAGAATGCAACCCAATAACAAAAGGATTAATTTATAAAGTCAGTGTAACCAACTTCTATATGAAAAAAGAGAATTTTGTATCTCTTGGCTTCTACACTAATATTTTTATAATATCACTATAATATACCATATATTATTTATTATAAATATACGTCTATTATAGTGATATTATAATATTAATAATATATTTTATTAAGGCCTAGTTTGGTCATTTATATTTTTATCCTAGGCTAAATGTGTACAAACAAACATGTCAAGAGACTCATAATTTTAATCCGATAGCAAAGTATGCAAAGTAGAGTATCTACAGGATACTAGTCTAGAATTTAAACTGAAATATAAAACTAAATTAAAAACTGAACTGGAAGACTTTATTATTTAATAGAACAAACTGTTTCGTAGGACACTCGGGATGGAGGGACTCTCCCTTAAACTAAAAGGATAGATACCCTTTTATAAGCAATACAAAGACTTTTGGCAAGCATGAAGCCTAGACTAAAATTTATTTTACAAGTAGTAACCTATAGCTGGAACACAACTGGCTATATTATTTATTCATACATCACTAATGACATAACACAACATAAACAGGAATCTATTTTTTTATTAAAAAAAAAAAAGCCTTTCTTTTACAAAGATGACACTAAAACATAAAAACACATATGTCCAGATAACATTCCACAAACCTCATTATTTCTTCCCCATGTCCATATATCATTAGCCCCATTACCTCCAAATGGTGCCTTAGTCATCAATAGTTTCTCAGGTGTTACAACAAAATGGTACTCTCACTCCCTCGCTGTCAATTATCGCCAGACTTTTCTGGCCGCAGCGAGAACAGTTCCACAAACTTATGTGCCAACTAAATGATGTCCAATACTCTTTAATTCCCTTAGATGAAGAATTACAATTACAATGCGATCATGATCATCCCACTGCCTCTAGATTGATTCAAAGGATGTTTGAGGATATTTTCAGGCTCCAAGCAATAACTTAAACACTCTAGCACACTCTTGCCAGCCTGGAAATGATTTGGGAACAAAGACTAAGTGATTCTACCATGTAGGGATGTCAATTTCAATCCACCCCAATGGGTACCCATCTGATCCCAATTCGATAAGGGCAGTTATTTTAAAATTTTACGAATACTGGGACGGGTTGGGGTATAAAAATAAAATAACTGTTGGGTTCGAGTATGAGGATAGTAAATGTAGTGCACCCAATAGGTATTACCCGAACCCACACTGATTACCCTAATTATGGGGTACCTAACAAGTATTACCTAACTACTACCCACATTGCCCGCGTCAATACCCATTTATTGGGTACATAGGTATTACCTAATTACTCATTTAAATTACTCAATCACTAATCCAAATTATTGAATACCTAAATTTATAAAAATAATACCATCAATTTGGATACTAAATTATATGTATATATTGTGTTCAAAGAACAAAATTCCTTTAATTAATACCAGACAACTCAAGATTCTAATACCAAATAATTTACTTTAGACCTAAGATTTGGTTCTCGATGTAACGAAACACGTGGGGCAGAATTTTTATTTTTTATTTTTTGCTTAATTATAGTTGAGGTTTAAAATGAAATCAAATATGAGATTTTATTTTTTAAATTTAATATTTATAATATTAATATAATAAATTTTACTAAGTAAAAAATATTTAAAATTTTTTTATTCGAAGATTATTTTTTTAGACTTTTAAGATGTAAAATTACTTGTAAAGTTATTGTATTCAAATTAAAAAAAAACTTTTTAATTATTGTTTTTCATCCTTAATCCTTATTCTTGATGTAACTGTTTCATATTTGAAGGTTACGGTGCCTGATTACCTAATGGGGTGGCGGATGGAAACCGATTAAAAATACCCATTGGGTACCCACCTAATTCAGGTATTTTTTTTACCCGACAAGTTTGGCGATGATAGAGGCAATACCCGACTCCCATCCGATCCATTGCCATCCCTACTCCCATGTGATTTCTCATGTGGCTTCCCATGTGTTTTAATGCTTTAGTGTCAGTTTTATGAAAGGAAGACTGCCTTTTTATAAAAAGCAGATTTCTGTTTATATTGTACGATGTCATTATTGATGTATAAATAAATAATATAGCTTGTGTTCCAGCTGTAAATTACTATTCGTAAAATAAATTAAAGTCCGGACTTCACGTCCCCCAAGAGTCTTTGTATTACCCATAAAAGGGTATCTACCCTCTTAGTTTAAGTTAGAGTTCCTCCATCCCTGAGTATCCTATGAAACAGTTTGCTCTATTAAGTAATAAAGTTTTTTAGTTCAGTTTTTATTTCAGTTTCAATTTAAATTCCTAGATTAGAATCTAATAAAGTCTTCTGGTTCAATTTTTATTTCAGTTTTATATTTCAGTTTAAATTCCTAGATTAGCATCCCATAGATACTTTTTTTTGCGTACTTTGGTATCAAGGCCATGTTTTTTTTTTCTAAACTTTATCTTCTTACCTTGAAGGAGACACTGTTATTTTGCCTGGAATTTTAACAGAGGTTTTAAGCTAATGTTGTTTCAATTAGTAGGCTCTGTTCATCTCCTGTTTTAGTATGCTCTCTCGTTGCCCCCATAGGGATCCTCCAGATCAGAAAACAAGGACAAATATGAACATCTGAATGCTTAACATAAATTAGCTTATGACCAGACTTCTTAAAAGTTTTTACAGCTAAAAGAGTACGAGGATTTTGAAAATCCTAAATCAAGGTGAGTAATTCCTTGGAATACCTGCAATAAAAATGGTAAATGTTTAGAGTTTTATGAAAACTCCAAGCAAACTATTCGGTCTCTTTGGAAAGGTAGGTTTTCCCTTCTCATGGCTTTGAATTGTACTAGTTTTGTAAGCCCTTCTGATTCGATGATCTCCATTAGTCCTCATGCTTCTACTTCTAAAACAGACCACCTGTATGAATACACCTATGTTTCTGAAGAAGATAAGATTTCTCTTACTTCTCTTCCTGTTGTAAATCCTTATTATGTTTTTACTAAGCCTTCAAGGTCAATTAAAACTACTGTAAAAAAGTTATTAGGTTCTTCTACCACCAAAACTGAAGTCAAGGAATACATTCAAGCCTCTCGGTTTGGTCATCCCAGCCACAGCTACAGAACAATTTGTTTCAGTGACTCATCCTGAGTATCTTCCTCAATAATTGAGACGAGATGGTTATACTCATCTCCATTGGTGTGCAGCCAGAATTGACTTAACTTTCCATGGCAGGAAAGGAATTCCATCCATTTCCAGAATTGCTTTGATAGATTCCAAATTCACAAAATACCAGCATGCATGTGTTGGCACAACCCAGACCAAATATTATGCTGGAATCAATCTGTTCCCCTTTTTCCCCAACTTTAACAAGCCCATCCATGATCCTCATCTTCATGATGCTTATTCAGATCCATATTGGAGATGCCTGTGCAGAAATGGTCCAGTAAAACATTTGCTACTATTCTTCACCATCAGATAGTGTATTGCGTGAGAATCATGCCTTTGATCTACCCACACCATTTTTTCTCAAACTTCTGATGCCTTGCTTCTTACTGTTGACTCTCAAGCTACTGCTCCTTGCACCTATGTCCCCAGACAATTACCCAGGGAAGAACTTCTTAAACTTCTTCCTGAAGATTGGGTAACCAACTATGAGAACCTTCATACCCAAACCCAACAGATTCAATCCCCACTTCCTCTTTCCTCAAGCAAAAGGATGGAACTGTTCAAATTAAGTTTGATCAACTCAAGTTGTTCAAACTACCTGCCCAGTTTTTCCTACAGAATTTTCCATGCAATTGAACCTCTTCCAGTTTCACGTTTCTCCGCAAAAGGCATACAAATTTATGCTCAGCGAGATTTTTCAGACCACAAATGGTTTGATGATGATTGTGATTGTCAAATGCCAGGATGGTTCTTTTAGTGATGACGAAGACTTTGAGGAAAGTAAAAAAAATCCAAAGGAGTAAAGGGATGCTGTAAGCAGCTTATTCTTTTCAAAGGAGCTTTGACAACCAAGACCGTTCTATCAATACTCTTGGCCAACCATCAGGAAAATTTGATTATTATGTTTCTTATGGTCCAAGGAAATCAAGACCTTCCTCTTCCCAAACCACTTGTAAACCTTCACCACCACTGCCTTTGCCACCTTATTACCAGAAGGCTCTCAACAATCTATTACCCTAAACCTGCTTCCTGCAAACCTTTCCAATCATCTTCTCATAACCCTGAACCTCTAGAATGCCAGATGTTTTCTCCAACAGCTGCTTCTTATAATGAAGATTTCCCCCGTCGGAAGATTTTGAAAAACCTCCTGATGTAATCAGACATCCTTGGAAAATAGAAATCCTAGTAAAATCGCTTCTCATTGAAGAAAAACTGTTGTTTCTGCAGCAGAGGCTGCTTTAAATTGGCAGGCTGAGAATTCTGCTGCTCAAAACCATGCCTTGAAAAAAATTGAAAAACAACAGGAGGCTGTACAAACCAGAGTTTTATCTATCCATGCAAAATCAAATATTAGACTAGTATAATTTAATCATGAAAATTAATCATCCCAAGACTATTAATCCCAGGATTTTACTCCTGCATTATCCCATCCTGTGAATTAAACACAACCTAAGGACAGAGAAGAGTAGCAAATTGAAAACCCTACAATATAATCACTTTCAGATAAACATATGGATGTATATTACAATTTCATGCATGTTGCAAAAGCAAAAAAATTATGAAGTCATAAACCAAACCAAACCAAACTAAGCCTTTTCCCACTAAGTGGGATCGGCTATATAGATTTGACGACGCCAATCAAATCTGTTTAAGACTTTATCCTCTGTCAGATCCTTAAAGGTAAGATCATGTTTGATAGATTCTTTCCAACTTCTCTCAGGTTTCCCTCTCCCTCTCCTACTCCCGGCAATCTCCATGCTTTTACATCTTTTAACCGATGCCTCCATTGGACGTCTTCTAACATAGCCGAACCATCTTAAACGATTTTATCTCATTTTATCTTCAATTGGTACGATTCCTACGTTGCCCCTAATCTCCTCGTTCCTAATCCTATTTCTTCTTGTAATCCCACACATTCATCTTAGCATTCTCATCTCCGCAACTGCCATCTTCTGAACATGATTATGCTTTACTGCCCAACACTCTGATCCATATAACAATATTGGTCTTACCGCCATCTTATATTACCTTCCTTTCACCTTGAGGGATACTTTCCGATCACATAAGACCCCCGAAGCACTCATCCATTTAGTCCATCCGGCTTGAATCCTATGTCTTACATCTGTATCAATCCATCCATCATATTGCACCATAGATCCACCTAAAGATTTCTTTCTCTACAATCTTTTGTGTGCCCAAACTTACTTCTATACCTCCAGTTGTCCTACTTTTGCTAAACTTGCATTCCATATATTTCATTTTACATCTACTTAGCCTAAACCCTTTTGTTTCTAACATTTCCCGCCGCAATTCTAACTTAGCATTCACTCATTCTCTCATCTCATCTACTAAAATAATGTCATCTGCAAATAATATATATCACGACATCTCATCTTGAATATGCCTTGTAATCTCATCCTGAATATGCCTTGTAATCTCATCCATAATTAGGACATCCATAATTAGGACAAACAAGTACGGGCTTAACACTGAGCCTTGGTGTAGACCAATCGTGATAGGAAATTCTTTAGTCTCTCCGCCAGTCGTCCGTATAGATGTCACGGCTCCATCATACATGTCTTTTATTGCCTCAATATATGTGAAAAACACTCTTTTCTTTTCCAATACTCTCCATAGAATTACCTAGGAACCCGATCATAGGCCTTCTCCAAATCAATGAACACCATGTGTAAATCTTTTTGACTTCTCTATACTATTCCGTTAACCTCCTCAAGAGAAAGATAGCTTCCATGGTTGATCTCCCAGGCATGAAACCAAATTGATTCTCTGAAATGTTTGTTGTCCTTCTTAG
>QLOD02000002.1:5016867-5040964 GCA_003260245.2 Sideroxylon spinosum
CATTAAAAAGTTTTGTCAACCAACTTATGCCATCTTCCCCCAAGCACCTCCAAACCTCAATAGGGATACCATCTGGCGCAAACGCTTTCCCCTTCTTCATAATTTTCAATGCTTCTTTTACTTCCTCCCTATTGATTCTCCTATAGAGCATATGATTCACTTCTTCCCTAAAAGTATGTCACTACAGCTGCTTTCATTAAATAACTTATAGAAGTAGATCTTACAACGCTCCTTTATCTTTTCCTTCCTTTACTAACACATTTTCATCCCCATCCTTAATGCATTTAATTTGGTTTAAGTCTTTGGTCCGCCTATCTCTAGCTTTAGCAAGCTTGAAAATTTCTCTTTCGCCTTCCTTAGCGTCGAGTCGCCTTTATAATTACTCATATACCTTTGCCTTAGTCTCACTAACTACCTTTTTGGTTTCTTTTTTTGCCTCTTTATACCTCTCCAAATTCCCTTCATTTTGATCTTTTTGCCAAGATTTAAAACGCTCTCTTAACTTTTATCTTATCTTGGATAGTCTTGCTCCACCACCATGCCTCTTTCTGCGCTAGAGCACCCCTTTTGGATTTTCCTAAGACTTTTTTCCCTACCCTCCCAATACACTCTGCTACCTTATACCACATATTATTTGCACTCTCGTTCATCCCCCAGACGTCTTCCTCGAGTACTCTTTCCCTTAATGCTAATTGCTTATCACCTTTCAAGTTCTACCATTTAGTCCTTGAGCACCTATACAACCTTTTTCTAGTCCACCTTTAGAGCTGCACATCTATGATCAACAACCTTTGTTGAAAAATCAAGCTCTCCTCTGGTATAACCTTGCAATATTTACAAACTAAGCTCTCTCTTTTCCTAGTTAAATAGAAGTGAATCTGTGTCCTCGAAAAGCCACTCTTATAAGTCACCAAATGTTTCTCTCTCTTCCTAAAAAAGGTGTTCGTCACCATCAGATCATAAGTCATTGCAAACTCTAAAATATTCTTCCCTTCTTCATTTCTATTACCATATCCATATCCCCCATCTACTCCTATGTATCCATCTACGTCACGTCCTACATGGCCATTCGAATCTCCTCCTATAAAAACCATCTCTCCCTGGGGTATCTCTAGTAGCACTCCTTTCAAGTCTTACCAAAACTTCTCCATATGTCCATCTCCTAAGCCCACCTGGGAGGCATAAGCACTGATTACGTTCACTATATCTTCTCCTAACACTAACTTAATCGCAATAATCCTATCTCCAGAGCATTTTATATTAACTATATCTTCCTTTAAATCCTTGCTTACCACTATGCCGACCCCATTTCTCGATCTATTAAGTCCCATATACCATAACTTATACCCAATCCTCTCAATCTCTTTAGCTTTCTGTCTCACCCACCTTGTCTCTTGCAAGCAAACAATTGAGATACGTCTCCTTTCCATTGTATCCACCACTTCCATAAGCTTCCCAGTTAGGCTCCCAATGTTCCAAGTACCTAATCTTAACCTTCTATTTTGGACTAACTTCCTTACTCCCCTCACTCGTCCAGGAAAGTGTGAGGACCCTTACTTATTTAACACTACACCCGGACACCGATGCAACGGTCTTTATTCATTTATCATAGTACTCAGACCATACAACGCGTCGCTAAGTGGAGGACGTCTCCACAAAATTATAATATTGGATGACAGTTCACAAGCACCTATCCTAAAATTTCACTTTTAAGTAACCCAGATGTTTCATAAAACTGTTGTGTTTTGATGCAAGGTTATGATTAATATTAGTAAGTCACCAATTATCCCCAAAAAATAAAAATAAAAATAAAAATTTACCAATTATCTCAAAAACCTTTTTTTTAGGATGGTCAACAATGAATATCAAGCAAGCTGTGTGAACATTTTCGCTCACATGCAACCCTGCATTGGACGTGGAACGAAAAGAGAAATAAACTAAACCAAACAGGTGACAACACCAATAGAAACATAATAAACAAAGAAAAAAACATAAAACCAACATTTGAATCCAAAACCACCCGGAATTAAAACTCGAATACAATGTCAAGTCACTAATTATCTCAAAAAATTAAGTTTTTAAGAAATGAATCCAATAATGTATCAAGCTATCTTAACAAACATGTATATCCAAGTTTTTTATACTTAGCATTTATCACTGTTAACCGGAATGAATCACTAATTGTATGATGTTGGTTGGTACATCAAAAAGTAGATAACAAAAAATCAATTATGATGTTAAAGAAGAAAATGATGATGACCAGGATATAGAATTAGATATAATGATAACAATACTGAAGTGAACAAAGCAAAAACAAATTGAAAACCATCAAAAACTAAAATTGTCAGGTCTAAATTAGTTGGTCTAACTTTTATCTAGGACTTGGTAGAATGTGAATTGGTCATGTATTGGATTTTCCGCAACAAAACTGGAGCAAAAAGGAAGCTGAGAATGGATGGTGCACCCTGGTTTTAGGATGCACCAGAATCAGTGCAACGGCTGCTTACAGTTCAAGTGGCACCCTTGGAGCAGGGTGCATGTGCGTGCACATAGTGCAAGTTTAAAACTAATCTCATCTATTTTTTCGTTACAGCTTGGAAGAGGGATCAGTAGACATGCATTGGAGAACTTGGCAACTGTAGAGCTTCATTTGAAAACACTTCGTCGATCATATTTTGCAAATACAAGGCAATTAAGAAAAGGAAGACCACTTTGCTTATCATCTTTATACCACTTGAGTGCGGAATGTTTCTCCATGAGAAATCTGAAAAGACTGGTTAGTGGAGTTTCAGAAAGCAATCAAATTCAGTGGAATCCAAATGCATCTACTGCGAGTTCAATGAATCATGAATGCGATCAAGAAATTGGAGTACATAAATTGTGGAATTAGTTTTGAGTATCGAGGGGAATTTCTTCCAACTAAACTATTAATTTATTGATTCATAATGGATTGCTTTGGGTTGGTCATCATATAGCCGTGGGGTTTCACCTAGAGGAAGATCTAGGGTTTCCCCGTTTAAAACACTCTTTTTAGTGTGATTTTTACATATTTCTTCATTGTGTTTGTGTTTGGTGGTTGCTAATCCATAGTAGGCAGATTTTCAAAAATACAAGCTTGTTAGAGCAAAAAGGCACATCCAAGCATAAGTGGGTGTGCTTGTGTGTATATATAAAGCCAAATCCACTATGACCAAATCTAAAGCAAAACAAAAACCAAAAGTAATAAAATATGAGCATGTAACATCATTGTTGTCAGAGATTCATAATAAAAAAGCGACTTTAAGCGGGGGTTGTCAGAATTTGGTTGGGGGGATTTAAGCAAAAAAGAACCTAGAAATATATTTTGCAACAACTAATATGTTGCTGTAGAGTAGAGGATCCAACTTCAGCTGAGTACCATTAGCATAAGAGAAGAAGAGAGAGTGATAATTGAAGAAGAAGAAGAAGAAGAAGAAGCCAAAAAGAAGCAGAGAAGAAGAAGAAGAAACCGTAAAGGAGGAGAAATCAATCAATATCATTAATTTAGTCATTCAATAATGCCCCTGTTAATCATAATTAGGGGCTTTTTGTGTTTCCACACATGGATTTTAGAAGTTTATTATACTCGACTACATCGAGTTCAAAACTTGCACACTAGTATCTGGTCACATTTCCCACTTGACAAAACATCTTTAAAGTTGAGGGAAAATGAGATCCTCAACATTAAACACAGATGGACACCGCTGAAGAGATGGAAGAACTAGAACTGGTATGAAAACATCACTATAACCAACAGACAATATTTGAAACCCAAAGATGGCTTGACAAGGTAACAAGTTCTCCACATTGCAAATTACGACAGAACTTATATCACATAGCAATGTAAAAACAATTGTATTGGGCACAAAATCACAAAGGATATTATACTTTGGCAAGACGATATAGGATGGTTAATAGGCAATGCAAAAATCATCATTCAGTTACATCCATTAAAGTTTTTTTCCCATCAAGAACATTAATAGGAATTTTATAACAATTATTACTCAATCCAATTTTTCATTTAATATCAACATTATCGAAAAGAGATAGACTCCATGGTTGAGAATAAATGACGAGTGATGATGCAACTGAACTTAATGACTTAGAATCCCTCAAAGAACAAAAAATGGAAGGAAACTCAATGATATCAACAAAATAGTGGTAAGACATACCACACACAACTTGTAAGAAAAACTGTTCAATGTATACAAGAACGCCTTTGCTATGCACTAAAAGTGAGGACTCATGCAACTGAACAATCTCACGGAAGAATAACTTAGACAAATCCACAAAGAACTCCTAACTGATGTGGTCAATAAATAAAGCTCTTGAGATGCTTAAATAATATCTCCTAAACAAGTAATCATCATCAATGATAAAATCTATGCAATCCCGACGGTCTTTATTCATGATATCCTCAAATAAACCAACAAAATCAGGACGAAATGATGGTGGAACCAATTCAACCACTTCAGACACATTTTGAGGATTTAGTAACTCATCATGATCAGATGTCAAAAGAGGAGAATCAATAAGAGAATCACGAGTGTTGACAGAAACAATAAGAGTGCCAGGTCCAGGGGATGAACGTTGCGCAACTCAATGGTTTGTATAGGGCACTTTGACTTTGACATAGACTCATAAGACTCAAATTCATAATATTTTTTTTCAACCTTTAAAGCTCTAGAGTAAACTCCATTTAAGGTCTTACGAGTGAATCGCTAAACCTTCTCACAGATTCAAGGCCTTAACCTAATGATAAATCTACTAATAGCACAAAACTCATTTTGAAAGTTAGACCACTTCCTAAGAGTTTGAAATTGATCAAAATACTCATCAACAAAAGAATGTTCTTGTTTAAGGCGCACTAATTGACACCATTTCTTATCCCTGAAACTTTTAGAAATAAAACGATCGTTCAAAATTTCTTTCATCACGACCCATAGAGTAGCAGGTTATGGTACAACTCAACTGTCTACCAATACTCTCTAGCATAATTGATCAATCTTGTTTTGGCCAAACGAATACATCGGTCGTCAAACATGTCATAATAGTCAAAAATATATTCAATATCATCCACTCAATCATCATAAGGGTCGATAGTGCCACTAAAATAAGAAGGCTCTTTGACATAAGTTTGAGGAATGGAACAAAGTCCTACCTTGTTAGTCCAATATGATTGATTTTCAAAATTCATGGTAAAAGGACAGAAGCAATTTTTTTTTTTAAATGCTAATATTAAAGAAACTGAAAAAAAAAAGTAATATAATTATAAAATCCTAATATGCTTAGAATAGGAACTACGAATCTAATAAATGAAACTCAAAAAATAACTTAACCAAGTAATGGGTGATTTTTTTTCATTTTTTTTTTTTTTAAAAGATAGGCAACAAATAACTAATTCAAAGGGAACTAAGAACTAGGATAATGAAACAAATGGGCAAGGTTTAAGTTCAAATGTATGTAATTCACACTGCCATATGATATAAGCATATATCATAATTAATAATGAAAGAATTGTGCCTTAATTCAAACCTTTGCTCCAAACTATGTGAAGTGTCCACGTCCGAATAGGTAGTTGGCTTGGAAACTGCAAAAATATGGTCTGAAAGATTCTGGATAGATTCTGGACATCGCCGAAAAAGTTGTTGGTTGATCGTAGGAGCTTCGCCAAAAGGAGGCAACACCAATGGTGGTGTTCGCTGGAATTGAGTGTCACCGGAAATTTACGAAAGTGGATCTATTAAGTTGTTGCCAACGTCACGCGAAGGATTAAGGTTTTGGACTGCGACGGCTACTAGGGTTTTGACCTATAATGACGGCTAGGGTTTGGGCCTCTCTTCAACAGTAATTAAAGTACTTGTTTGAAGAAGGAATCAAGGTTTTGCTCTAATACCCAAGGTGATGTAGAACAATATAGATTAAACAAATAAAATAAGAAGAAGAAGAAGAAGGAAGCAGAGAAGAAAAAGTCACAAAGGTGGAGAAACCAATCAATATCATTCATTCATTCAATAATGCCCCTATTAACCCTAGGGTTTAAATAATAAACTTCCAAAATCTATGGGTCGAAACGTAGAAGGCCCCTAATAAAAATAAACCCAATACTGATAAAGCTCAAAACAAATGGGTCCAAATAAACTCTACTAAATATGCTTAATATTAATAAAGCCTAAAACAAATGAATCTAAATAATAAATAAAACAATAATAAAAAGAAATAAATCTGTAGACTTATGTCCTCATCAAAGAGAGAGACCACTATATCACTTCGAATCATTCCCTAACTGTTAAATTGCAGCATATAGCATCACTAATAACTAATACTTTGCTTATATATAACACGATAAGCACCAACTAGGATACACAACAAATATACATATATATAGATACAACACTAAAGCTGTGTACCTGCTGAAGCTTCTTTTCCATATCATCAAAAAGGGAGATGTTGCCAACATATGAACTTCTGAAGAGAAAACGACAGTGTATATGAATTTATGACACACACAGTTCTTTTGTTCTAATAAAATTTTCAACATGTAGAACAGTCAGTACTGTGGTTTAAGAACAATATTGCATGTTCCTATAAACTGAATGTTTGTTTTCTTTCTTCTGGGTGGGCGGTGGGTTTTTTTAGGTTTTTTTGTTTTTTTTTTTTTTTTTTTTTTTTTTGGTAGGGGTGGGGGGACATGGCCCACAACAGATTTGATTGGCGTCATCAAATCCATATAGCCGACCCCACCTAGTGGGAAAAGGCTTAGTTTGGTTTGGTTTGGTTTGGGGGTGGGGGGGTTGTTACGGAAACAGCTCGATATTGGAATAATATCAGTAATACAAAGTGGTACCTATCTGCCAAGAGTTAAAGACCACAAGAACATGAATAGAACTTGCAGGCCAAAGAATCCGTGTGAAGTGGGCAATGCTGTTGTGGATTTTATTGTGAAATTGGGAGCCCAGAAGGTTGCAAGACTGATGATCTTCAATGCTTTCCAGGAGGCATTCAGACTAGGCTTAACACTAAATGTATACGATATTGACTTGAGGTCGTCTTGTACAGGTGGAGATGTGTGAGGATGAGAAGAGTGTGCTGCTTCCAAATCTAGGAAGTTCGTGTTAAAAATTTTTATGAACAAGTTGGAAGGTACAGAGTTTGCTCCTTTTTCATGGAAACCAATGCGTATCATGAAAGTCCTTACCCAGAGTAGCTTTTTCTAGATTGGAAACAAGTGGGGGAGGATTCTTACCATGGAAAAACTTAATAAGAGGAGGAAACTGATTGTCAATTTAAAATATAGGTACAATAATGGAAATCACGTAGAATGCACCATCTACCCCATGCAATGTTTTAGATTTTGTTGATACTTCAGAAGCTTGAGTCATACAAAGGTTCTGGACAAGTAACCTACCTACATACGTGGGTGGTTACCTCCATGGTGCCTCCCAAAGAAGTTTGTCAATAAATTGCTTCACCCATTAAAAAGAGAAGGAAATATAAATCCAACGTGAGTCAGGTCATGCCCATACAAAACACGTTGGCAAAATAATTGTTGGTAACATAGTTGGACAGTCTAGAGAAGAGGTATATGAAAAGGTAAGGTGAGTTCTCTAAAAAAATGATTAAAATAGGATTTTGATAAACTGCTCTTGCCTTACTTAGGATATTTTCCCAAGTAATGACTCCGTCATTTCACATGTTTTATGTTTACCTGTGGTATGCGCTATTAAAGCCCACAAGGTAAATGGAACCAGTGGTATATCTATTTACTTTGAACGTTAACTACTTTATTGTCAAAGGAGTTATTCTTTTCAGAGAACTAAGAAACAAATGCCCATTATATCATACAACCATTGATTACAATAAGATGACTCTGCCAGCATTGAGAGCATGAATTGAGCCAAAGTACAAGCAGGAAAAATAATCATTACCAAACCACAATATTCTACAAGTAGGAAAAAATAATCATTAGCACGCCTCAGTATTGTTACCAAAGAGCAAGGTATTCAAACAACATATATTCTCTGAAAGCAAACAATCAATTCCCCAACAAAGGATAGTAGAAAAACTTACAACCAACATCCTTTCACTCTCAAATAAAACCCCATCACCAGATAAGAGTTAACACCCAATCTTCAAGGTAAATCTCCCGCCAGTGAATAGTTTTTATTGGTGGAGATGACACACATTGGTAGTGTTTCTCTAATTTTCCACATGCCAAGGTTTGTTTGCCCCTTTAACTAAATACACTCCACATGTGGACGCATGTAAAACATAAATGTATTATGCTGTCACATCTCAAAATTTCAAAGTTCAAACTAGTTCATATCAACTTCATTAATTAGATGTATATTCAACTACTGTCAAGACTTTTTTGTAAACTGGACAAAATTGAAAATAAGAAGTTAGTTACTCACCTGAAATCAATTAAAGGACGGATATAATCTTGACCAAACAAGTAGTAATCAAAAGGTTCACGTATGGCTTTGTGATATGGCAAGAAGATAAAAGGTTCCTGAAAAATTTATGTCAGCTTCATGAAAGAGGCACATACATATAAAAGCTAATAACACAACAAGATACCTCCACGTCCTTGAAAATACGATCAAGTGCATCAGTCATGTTTGATAAAACCACCTCGCCTGCATTGGGATTTCCACTTTGGAAAACCTGATAGTTACAGCATGTTAAAAATATTATGGAATATAACTTATAAAAAAAAATTACTGAATATAGACATGCCAGAGTTGGAAAGGCAACAATAACATATAAGACTGGAGGTGGTAACCCAGGCAAACGAAAACCTGACTTATCATCATTAGAAGAAACTTGATTATACTTGTGAATAATCTTTCCTAAAATTCACGTTCTATTTAGTTTTTTGAATGTCTCGGTAACATATACAACAAGGAACCGAAAATATCTTATATTCAAGAAAATTAATTTACCGCATTTCGATAATTCTGATAGAGTTCCTCCATTGCCTTAGCGACATTTGGAGGCAGCCTTCCAGCTTCTGTTTCCTTTCTGATTCTGGAAAGCAGTTCTGTAAAATACAAAACGCTAATCCACATAAGACAACAGTCTGGATTCTAATTTGAACTAAAGACATTATGAATCTAATCCAATCAAGAATGTCAACATTTACAAAGGTCAGAATTGACTGCACAGCTGATATTCACAAAGACTAATTATATGTTGAGCTAGTTTGTAATCCAACCATCATCAAACCAGCAACCACAAAAGAGGAAGCTAAACTTGTTATAACAATAAAACCAAAGGAAAATTCAATGCCCAAGTATCACACAAAAATATATTGATTTTGCAAGTGAAGAAGATCTCCAATATCTTTATTCAGTCATTTGAAGGTCTGTTTAATTAAATCGAGATTCTATTTAAAAACTATGGAAGGTCCAAAAAATCAATCACAAAATCGTAAGTTTTTACCCAGTGCCTATAATATGAAAATATAGCCAATTACACAATTCTTCATTTAGAGCTTTCAACTTTTTATAAATAAAGAATTTTCCTAATGAGAGAAGACAAGAAAAACGTGCATCAAGAAATGTCATACACAAAAACTCATCTATATCAACAAAACAAACTTTAACAAAGTTCACAAAAGATTTGATATATTAGGTTCTATACCCACTCACCCAATCAGATAACTGAGACCTTTAAAATGTTTTGTGTGATCTATATAATTAATATTAAAATGCTAATTTCATTTTTTCTTAATTTTTTGTAGGAGTTGAAACTTGTTTGTAATATTTTATTATAGGTCTCTTAGTTTCCATAACAGCTACTACATTTATTTTATAGCAATCAATTTGATGAAACAATGCACATGATCCTCAACTGCTATAGTATAAGAAAGAATCATGTTATAGAATTTAAAAAAAAAAAAAAATCTATAAAAAAAAGTAACAAGTGAAACAGTTGTGGTCTATCATTGAAAAAAAAAATCATAATAAGTCTATTTTATTTGAGAAAATTACACAAAAATCACTCATTTTTTAAAATCAGCAAAATTACCTATAAAATCGAAATTTTACTGATTTTACGTCCCAAAATCAAGCTTTTATCTATTTTACACCTATTAAGATTTTACATAAGATCAAAGAATTTTTTTTTTTAACTCTAATATCGTAAAATCGCAAGTTTTTAACAACCTTATAAATATTTCAAAATGTCGTTACATTGTATGCATGTTCAATTGTAATTTGGAGGACCCCACTTGCACATCAAAAGGGGTGGACAGGACTCCCTCTCTCGTTGCTCTACCCTCTAAGACAAAACAATAATATCTAATCTTCAGACCCTGCCCCGGGGGGGGTGGGGTGGGGGTTGGAAATAATTCATTGCTATTTAAAAAACTAATCTTTGGCTCTAGAACTAAAAGAAGTTTAAGATTGATGCAGGGGAACAAGAACAGGCTTTATTTGTCGAAGAGAACTTTAGGTATCTATCGGGCAAATAAATACAGGATACACATTGGAGATTTACTCCTAAAGAGCCCAACCAGAATAGGGTCATACATTCCAATTGTAAGACGGGCCACTGCAACTAGCCTCACAATGTAGAAGGGTAACTAGAAACTAAAAATTAGATTGTTACTTCTATTTAACATCACTCATCACCTCAAGAATATAAATTCACTACCGAGAAAGTTTCTGATTACAACCTCCTCAATTCCATCTACATACATAAATAAAGAAACTCTAAAAAATAAGTGCTCAATTACATAAATGGGCTTCTCAATCCTTCCCAAAGAGCGATAATCCTTTTACCGTAACTACACCAAAACAAGCAACAAGAAATAGCACTTCCTCACCTTCCTTCCTCTCTTACTAACACCCCCCCTCACACCAACTATACATACTCTAAACTCTACCACTGGTCTAGGGAATGCCCAGTGAATCCCAAAACCAATCTAGTAAATACAACTCGCTAATCTTTAACTAATAGGGCTTAATTACTATAGAAATAGCTTACTATATATTGTTGGACTAATTTCTTAACAGTTTAAGCTTATAGGATAATTCGTGATCTATTGAAAATATAAAAGACAAGAAATAGAATTGCAAAGAAAATATAAACTCTATGTCTTATCATATATATAATAAAGGTTAGAAAAAAGCTTTCAAATAGGCTTATAATAAGGGGTATACATGATAATGATCTACATACTAAAATAAAACTATCTACAAACTAAAATAAAACTTACTAGTTACTAAATACTAAGATATAAAAGTTTCTATTATAGATATATATACAAAAAAATGTCTCATGACCTAATATAGAATATTCTAACATCCCCACAAACTCAAGGTGATAAGATAGAAACCAACTTGAGTTTGGAAATAAGAGAATAATAACTTCCTGGAAACCGAATGAAGACTAGAAACCAAAAATCAGAGAACCAATGAGCGACAAGCAACAATGAGCAATAACGATGATCAAGGACAAGCAACAAGAAGCAACAAAGAATCAGATAATCAATGAGCAAATAACCAACAAGCGACAAACAATAAACTGGGCGAGCAACGACGAGCAATTATCAAGCGACAATTGCGACTGAGCAGATCATCCAACCAAGGAAAAGCAAGCTTACAACATTAATAAAAACCAAACATCAAGCAACAAGGTGCTGAGCACTCCCCGACAATAGTCGTCGACGAGAAGCGATTCATAGGGTAAGGTTGCCAAGCAAGAGGGTTGCTAGAAGAGGAGCCGGCAACAAGTATCAATCGTCCATGATGGTCACACCCCCACTTCTTTTTTGCTAAAACAACTAAAAAAAAGGTTGGTTATGATACCATGCTAAAAATATAAAAGGGTAGAAATAGAATTGGAGAGAAAGTATAAAATTCATAACTTATCATATATATATTATAAAGGTTAGAAAAAGACCTTTAAATAGGCTTACAATGAATGGTATATATGGTAATGATCTAAATTGGAGCATATATATCATATGTTCCAATCTTATTACAAATGAACCTCACTCTAGCTCCCCCTAGAGCTTTTGTAAATAAGTCAACCAATTAATCTTCAGACTTTACTTGGCTAGGCTTGATGACATTTTGTAGGATCTTTTCTCTGACAAAGTGACAATCAACTTCAATATGCTTAATTCACTCATAAACCAATGGGTTAGAAGCTATATGAACAGCAACTTGATTATCACAAAACAATTCCATAGATTGTAATCCAGAGACTCCCAATTTTTTGTTAATATATAACTTATCCAAATCAACTCACAAGATGTATGTGTCATGACCCCATATTCTGACTCTACAATCGATCTTGCCACCACTGTCTGCATTTTCTTTTCTAAGACACTAAATTTCCTCCCACAAAAATACAATATCCAATAGTGGATCGTCTATTAGATGGAGAACTAGCCCAATCAACATCTGTACACCCATGAATGAGAATATGACCATTATCTTGATACAACGAATCTCGTCCTGGTGCACCTTTCAGATACCTCAAAATACGAATGACTCCGACCCAGTGACGAGAGCAAGGTGCATCAAGGAATTGACTAACGACACTTGTAGCAAACGAAATATCTGGTCGAACATTAGGTAATTTTTGCGGTACCGATCAAGATCATCTAGTAATTCTCCCTTATCGGCAAGAAGTTTCGTATTTGGATCCATTGGAGTGTTAACTGGCTTTGCTCCTAACATACCGATTTCAAACAACAAATCAAGTATGTATTTTCTTTGAGAAAGAGCAATGTCCAAAAAATACTTCAATGAACCCAAGTCCTTGGTATTGAACTTACTTGAAGAGACATTTTTAGGTCATAAACACCTTGTGTATCATCTCCTGTGATCACAATATCATCTACATAAACAACTAACTATATCTTTTCTTGAGGGGAATGTTGATAAAACACGAAGTGATCAACACCACAACGTGCTAAGCCAAAATCCATCAGCATATCACTAAATCATCCAAACCATACTCGAGGAGATTGTTTCAGATCATACAACGATTTTTTTAATTTGCAAACAAAACCAGACTCTCCCTAAGCAACAAACCCAGAAGATTGCTCCATGTATACTTTTTTAAAGAGATCACCATGAAGGAAGGCATTCTTGACATCTAGTTCATGAAGAGGCTAGTGAAAAACAGTAACAAGAAAAATGACTAGATGAACTGAAGTAATTTTAGCCACAGGGGAGAATGCCTATGAAAAATCAAGTCCATAGATCTAAGTGTACCCTTTTGCAACAAGCCGTGCTTTTAACCAATCAATAGAACCATTAGGATAAACTTTGACATTGTACACCCATCGACAACCAACAGTGGACTTTCCGGGAGGGAGAGTTACCAAATCCCAGGCATCATTGGTTCGAAGAGCAGACGTGGAGAAGATGGAGTTTGCTTGAAGCATCAAGGAGACATGTAGCTACGTGCCGCCTAGTGTAAACCTGCAAATCAGGACGAGACACAAAAAAAAAAAAAAAAAAAAAAGAAATCAAAGGCAAAGAAAGACTCTCATTCAAATCAAACAAGGAGGAAATATTAGAAAAGAAAGGGGTATTCTCAAAGAATGAGACATCAACACATACAAAATATCAATGAAGAGATGGACTGTAACACCGATATCCTTTTTGTGACCAAGCGAATCCCAAAAATACACACTTAAGAGCACGAGGAACAAGTTTGTTAGTGCCACTGTTAAGTTGATGGACAAAAGCAACACACCCAAAAATACGTAGTGAACGAGGAAATAGGGATGCTTTGGGAAACAACACAGAATAAGGGGACTGACCTTGTAGAACAAAAGATGACATTCTATTAATCAAGTAACATGCAGTGAGAATAGCATCTCCCCAAAAACCCTTTGGAACTTTCATGTGAATCATTAGACAACGTGCTGTTTCAACAAGATGTAAGTTCTTTCTTTCTGCAACCCCATTTTGTTGTGGAGTAGGAGAACAAAACTAATGAAGCATGCTAAGTGAAGTCATGAAGTCAATAAAGGGTTTCGAAAAGTACTCTTTGGCATTATCACTACGAAGAATCTTAATTGAAACACCAAACTGAGTTTTAACTTCGACACAAAAGAACTGAACAATAGATAATAACTCAAAACGATCTTTTATTAAGTAAATCCATGTAAGTCTTGAGAAATCATTAATAAAAGTAACAAAATACTTGAAACCCAATTGTGAAACAACACGACTTGGACCCCATACATCAGAATGAACCAAACAAAAAAGACTACAAGTCCTATTATTGACTCGAGGACTGAAGGAAGCACGGTGATGCTTTCCTGACTAACAAGACTCATAATCTAAAGACTGTAGTTGAAGCAAAATAGGAACTATAAACTTCAACATCTCAAGAGACGAATGGCCAAGACAACAACAAACTTCAATAGGGGAAGCCACAACAGAACAGTTGATAGATGATGATGTAGACGAACTAGCCAGATAGAAAAGTCCTAAGCTTCATGCCCTTCTCCAATCTTCTTCCTGGTTTTCAAATCCTGAATAATCACAGAATCAGGAAAAAAGGACACGGATCAATATAGTGGTTTGGTGAGTTTACTAACATATAGAAAATTGAAAGAGAGGGATGGAACATATAAAACAGAGATAAAGGCAAAGCTGGTGATGGGCAAGTTTTACCTATACCCTTAACTGGATTAGACGAACCATTAGCTAAAGTAACACTAGAGATAGGGAAACACTTGATGGTAGAAAATAATGAGAAAGTACCAGACATATGCTCTGAAGCACCTGAATCAATGAGCCAATGGGAAGTGGTGGACACACAAGTTGTAGATTTACCATGATGAGCTAAGTGAGCTGGAGGAAGAGATACCTAATGAGCTGCTTGATATTGAAGGAACTTGACAGTTCATCTCCTGAAAGAGTCACAGTTGATGGCTCACTGGTACTGGACTGTCTGTAAACACATCAAAGGAAGCTGCATGAACCATATGAGCTGGCTTTCCATGAAGATCCCAACACATCTCCTTAATATGACCAACACGACCATAGAACATTTAAGTATCGCACCACGCCCTCCACAGCCACGGCCACAACCTCCACGAGTTCCATGATCACCTAATTGGGACGGGATCTGGTAGCCAGAATTTTTGCTTTTTGGAGGTGTCTAATTGATTAGGGCAGATCGTGTAACATCAACCACATAAGATGAATCTCTAAAAGCAGCCCTCATAACCCGAGAGTAGATTTTTACAAATGAGGAAAGAAAAGCCCCACAGAGTATTTAGGCTTTGACAGGCTCAAATTCAACATCTAATCCCGCTAGAAATCGAAGGACAACCATCTGCTTTCTTTGCTTCTGCATCTCGTTAATGTCAGTAGATAGTGGCTGTAGAGAATTTAACTCCTCAAGAACACCTCTGAGAGCAGCAAAGTATTCAATGGCTGGCCCCCTGACTGTTGGAGCTGAAAAAACTCCAATGATAGATCATACATATGAGTAACGTCACTATTAAACAACAGTCAGATATATTTCCATATATCCTTACATATGTCAAGATGAGTACACATGTCAGCGATATTGGGTTACATGGAGTTCCACCATAAGCTAACCAAATGGGCATCTTCTTGAATCCAAGTATCACACTTGGGATCCGTTTTAGGGGGTTCAGATTCAGTCAAATGCTCCTGGTTTCAATACCCCGTTTAACGCGATCTTGATAACTTTAGACCACTACATATAATTCATCCCATCCAACTTCATTGTAGTTAACTGTTGGGGCACAGGCATTGAAACACTAATAAGTTTTCGTTCAACTGACATTTCAAAGGCCATTCGGGAACCGACTATAGCAAACAATCGTGTGCTGTGAAGTAGAACCAAAGCAGAGAAACACCAGAAACAAGAACAACCATGGTTCAAAGTCACGGTCATATCGGCTTGAGAATTTTTGATGAGGTAGCGGTGTCGCGTCGTGATATCGGACGATACGCATTATTTTATTTTTTAATTAAAAATAAAAATGTATATATAGAAAAATTCTAAATAATAAAATGACTATATTACATGACTAAAAATATAGTAACTCTCTTACTAAGCATTAGAAAACTATTTATAACATGCGAATAAGCTAATTTTTTTCCCATCTTTTACACAAATCATCGAGAAATCGTTTGTTTCATTGATTTCTCACCGCAACAATTAGTCGTCTTAACATATCGCCGAGATATTAGCTTGTCTCAATCACGACAAAGCGAGATGACTATTATTGACACATTTCTTTGACGCGGACTGAAATCTCGTGTCGCCATCCATCAATTCCGATACGACTCGGACGAGATCTCGGTGTCTCGAACGATACGTTGAACCATGAGAACAACAATAGAGAAATAGCAGGAGTAGAACTAGAACACCAACACTGGTGCAAAAATTGCAAAAAAAAGGGCACTGGTGGACTTGCCAGAGGAAGACGATACTGCCAGAGAAACGGCAAGTTCACCGGAAAAGGCACGCGCCTTCACGTGTCTTCAAACTTGCGCGCGTGGATTTCATGCGCCGATGAAAGGGCACGCATAGGAGCGCGTGACGGCAGCTTCGGCGATCAACTCTGACGGCAGCGATCATCTAACACTAGTGATCCCTGTGGCAGTTTCAAATCTTCAAAACCCTAAACAACTCGAAGATGGGTGGATTTTGGCTGATCGACTGAGACTCCGACTACTGACGAAGAACAGTGTTGTATGAAATCCTTCACTGTTCTAACCGCGAACTGAGATTTTGAATAGAAAAAACTTAGGATTTTCTAGCCCGCTCTGATACCATGAAGAGACTTGGATGATTGAACACAATCCACACACCCAACTGGGCTGTCGTATATATATTTATAAATATACAAAATGTCTTCCAATTCATTATTATTTTGATAAATAAATAATTCATTAATAAAAGAAGAAAGCAAAAACAAGTGTCAAGAAGAGACCATTCACAAAATCCACCCACACCAACAAACGGAACCCTCAATAAAACTCACAAAAAATTACATTTCGATACCCCTTTTACCCATTATACAATTGAGACAAAAAAGAAAAAACTCTTAAATCTGTCAAAAAAATTGGTTTCTCTGTTCCAAATTAAGCAGAAAATAGTTAATTTTGTAGAATTCAAAATGCATTTGTAATATGTTATTATAGGTATTTTGTTTTCTATCCTTACTACTACATTTAATTGCCTACTAGTATAGAAAATAGTAATGTTACACAATTAAAAACATCTACTAGAAAAAGCAACCAAAATGGGATAAAACGCATTTGGCCTAGCACTTGAAAATTAGAGGGGGGGGAAAACCCACAAAATCTATTTTAATTGAAACCTATAAAAGTCTATTTTATATGACAAAATTACACAAACAGCCCTCGGATTTTAAAATCAGTAAAATCAATTATAAATTTTCTATTTTACCGATTTTTCCTCTCAAACCCGAGGATTTTTCCTATTTACACCCATTAAGACTTTTGATGCGATTGAACAAGTTTAAAATTTTTAACCTCAATATATGCCAATTACCCGATAATCTAGCATTTAGATTTTACAGGTTCACTTTCATTTTTCTTTTAAACTTCAATATCCTTCCCATGTAGTTCAAAATCGACACTATTGTATAACCTCCCCTATAGAGAGAGAGAGAGAGAGAGAGAGAGGTTGATTAGTCCACTCAGGCAAAATGATTATAAGTATTTAACTTGTAAGTTAGAACTTGGATTATAATAGGCATATGCTACTATGCCACCACATCATAATTATAATTTTAAGTGTCATTGACTAATGCAATATATGTCGATAGGATTTTTGCTTCCAACAATTAGAGCATCAATCATACAAGTGAAGTGTGCAAGGTCTGCAATTATATTTTCCCCTATTTTCTGCAAAACATTAGACTAAATTGTAACTCCATGAAATTATATAGCTCCACCGACAAGTTATTAAAAATAAATTGAAATTAACAACAATGTTTTATTTAATGATAAAATAAATAAATAAAGTTTAGCCCAAAATCAAATTTAAAACTCAACACATCACGCCTCATGATTTGGGTCAAATGACAAAATTCACAAAATCTAGTAAATTAACTAAATTTATGTCTCCACAAGTCAAAATTGGTCGTGGAAAAAAACTTTTTGAAAATATTTGATAGATAGCAGTACATTTTTGCCCTTTTTTTTGTTAAAACAACATGTTTTCTTTTGTTCAAAAAGAGATTAAATGCAAAATTCATGAGCAAATTTAACTATTTATCTTTCTCAAAAATGATTTTTGCCCAATCACATATGAGTTTCCATGACGTGAGATAAATATAGTTAAATTTAACAAATTTCATGAATGTTATATATTAGTGTAAATATGGTCGGAAAATAATTAGTTTCTTAATTTCCTAATACGCATAGTTTCCTAAGAAGTAGGACTCTTATGTATAAAAATAGGCACAGGAACCTTAATACAATACACAACAATTTTACCTTTCAATTCAATTGTCTTTACATAGTATCAGAGCATTGATACCGTGCGAAACCCTAGCCGTCAGAAATTGTCAGTTCAATCCAATCGACACAAAGGTATTGTTATCCCCATCAGTACTTGTCATCACCCGGCGTCGCTCGTTCCATTCCCATCGGTGTCACTCGTTCCAGTTCCGTCAGCGTCGTTCCAATCCCGTCAACGTGAACAAGCGTTACTTATCCAATAGCGCCACCCATCACTAGTCCAACAACGACGCCCGTCGCTCATCCAACTCATCAGCAGCTCCGTTGGTGGTTGTTAGCAGCTCGTCCCATTCGATCGCAGATTCAACCGTTGTCGCTTCATTTGGTTCCGTTGATCTCATCGATCAACTCTGTCAATGGTTACACAGAGCTTGCTTATCGTTTGTTTGTTTGAATGATCGTTGCTTCTCATCGTTGGTAGTGTTCGTCGTCACTCACCATCAGTTGCTGCTCACGCAGTCGTCACACAAAGAGAACTTTCCAATCACCATTCCTCTATCTTCAATTGAGTGACACCAGTCTCTGTTGCTATTCGACACACATTTCTGGTACTGTATTAGATAATTTGTAAGACATCATGGAACCCAAAACTAATTCTACCACTGTTGGTTCAACTACTATTTCAACTTAGCATGATGCCCAACTCATTACCAAAAAGTTAAACGGAACCAATTATATACATTGGTCTAAAGCTGTTAAAAATCCTTTTAACGGGATATGGAAAACAAAAATACCTTACTAGTTTACCTCCACCATAGACTGATACTACCTACGACACGTGCTCCAGACAGATGCATATCTAGTTAGTTTACTTTGGAATTATATGGAACCTCATGTGGCTGATATATGTACTCACTTGGATACATGTAAAGAGATTTGGGAGATTGTTCGTTTGCTATTTTCTAGTGACTTAAGTCACATGTATGATCTATCTCGTGAGTTTTTCACGCTGTAGTAGTCCGGCAAATTAGTCACAGATTACTTTGCACCTTTCAAATGAATTTCTGAGGAATTGAACTCCATTCAACCATTATCACTGGATATGAATGAGATGCAAAAACCATGAACAAATTGTGGTTCTTCGATTCCTCACTGGTCTTGATTTTGAGTTTGAACCAGTGAGAGCAAATACTTAGTGGAGCTTCTCTTCATTCATTTGCTGAGACTTATTCCAGGGTTATAAGATCTGTATCTCGAGAATTGTCTTTAGTCTACTCTTGCTAGCCAAATATCACCATCTCCCTTTGATAGTCATGATAATCGTGGTACTCGTGGAAGTGGTCGTGGTGGATGAGGAGATCGTAGCAAAGGATCGCGACCAACATGCACAAATTGTGGAAAGCTGGAGCATGTTCGCGAAAAGTGTTGGGATTTATTTGTAAACCTCCACATATGGCACATGTTGTCTCTTTTGATCCTGCTATAGAAGTCTCAAACACTAGTGAATATCCTCAAACAGTGATTCTTTTAGGAGAAGAGTATTCAAGGCTCTTACAATACCAAAGAACTCATCAGGCCTCTGCATACTGTTCTCTTGCTACTGCTCCTCAAAGTAATTCTCTTACATGTCTTTCCACCTATTCTCTTACTCCTTAGATTATCGATTCCGATGCCTCTAATCATATGCCTAGAGCATCTACATTGTTCTCTGACATTCAATATTTTAAATCTCTAAAAGCAGTTGCTTTAGGCAATGGATCTACAACTCCTGTTAGTGGTATTGGTACAGTGATCCCTTCTCATTCTTTGTCTTTATCCTCAGTGTTATGTGTCCCTTCTTTTGCATTTAATCTAATGTCTTTAAATAAACTTACAAAGCACCATCATTGCTCAGTGATATTCTTTCCTAATTCTATCATTATTCACGATATCACGACAAAGAAGAAGATTTGAGGAGGGCATGAAGCAAGAGGAGTCTACCACCTTGATACTACGAGGCCTAAAGCTTGTTCTGCTTTTGCTCCTCCTGCTAAGATTCATTATCACCTCGGCCATTCGTCTTTAAAAAAACTAAAGACATTGTGTCCTAGTCTACGTTATTAAATTCTTTAAAATGTGAGTCATGTCAATTGGGAAAGCATCATCGCGTGTCCTTTGCTTCCCAAATCAATAAGAGATCATTATGTCCCTTTTATTTAGTCCATTCAGATGTTCTGGAAATTAACGGAGAAGTAATATGTTCAAATCATAGCATCGGAATCCCTTTCAATTCCTTCCAAACAACTCATGTTGTCAAGCAAATCGGACGAGTTGATCGAATTGTTCTCATTTGTGCCATTGAGAAGCTCCCACTCTAAAGATTTGCCGGCTTCTCCACCTATTAAGTTTGGTGTCAAATGATGAAAGATACAAGTAAACCAACCCCATCACTCAGTAGTGAAATCAATCAGCTTCGCCAACTTGTCGAGGACACCTCTACCAGATAAGATGAAATTAAAGGTATCCTCAAATAGTTGGTGAGTCGCCTGACCTGAAATCACCGATGGCTTGAAATTTCTTGCCTGATTTTTTTTTCTTCTAAAACATCTACTGCCTAAATTTCTTAATGGACACCACTGGGATGGAAAATCAAAGAATGGGCGACTTTCATTACCCACTATTGGTTTTGGGTATTTGTGAGTTGGAGTTTCTTCCCTTTTGGAGGTCCATCAATGGCAAATAAAAATTTGCAAGTAATTTCTTGGAAGTGAGCCACTTATTGCTGGCAACTTTGCATTGTCCCTTTTCCTTGTTTCTTTCATATGGGTCTCCTGATTTTGATTCGAATGATGGTTTGCGGAAGAAAATGATTTTGTTCTTCTAAAACATCCATTGTCATAAATTCTTCTTCCTCTTCCCTTGGTAATTCTTGATTTTTTGAAATTTTTTCCACCCGTGCCCCTTCAATTTTCTGTTTCTGTAATGATTTTGCTTCCCCTCCTTCTCCATGATTTTTCTAGATTTTCTGTATTGCTTCTGTGTTTGCCTGCATTTGAAGAAATACGTCATCTAACCTCTTGCTAATTTTTCCATCGTTTGCATCAGTTGTCTTAGCTGTTGTTGACCTTCTTGGCGTTGCTGATTTAACTAAGAAGTGTTCCCGGTATCTACCATTTCAGGATCAAAGAATGGCTTTGATACCAATTGTGGTGACCCCATATCTGGTTGTATGGATGGTGAGAAAGTAAAAGAAAATGAAAATAATTTAGATTAGATTCGAGAGTAATCCAAAACTCTCCCAATTGAGAAATTAATCCCAGAACAAATATTCTTTTCCATTTCATCTTCTCTTACAATATCTCCTATTTATAAGCTCCATTACACCCATTAACTAACTAACTAATCTAATTATTTAATACCCTGGTTAATTGGATACATAAACAGAAACCCTCAAGAACATCAAAAAATTACAACCGCTAACAATATGACAATGCATATACATAACGCTGAAATGCCAGTTCCCAAGTGGCATTTGAATGACCTATAAGTCACAATTGCCTCCCACCAGCCCAACAGATATATTCAGCAACCAGATTCATGAAATTTCTGCCCAGCCAAAATGTAAAATTGGCAGAATTTTAGAATATGATGAATGAACATATCCGAAACCATTGTGTACCAACATAAGTAGCATATATACCAACCCAGAATCCATCAAGAATAATTATATGACACAGATTTCATCCTTCAGACATCCATGAAACAGTACGTGCAGATAAATTTAAGAGAGTTAAAAATCAACACGACCCCCCCCATCACATAAACCTTACAATGTATAGGCATATAATAAGTTCATGTATCCACATGCAAACAACAAACTGATTATACTGCAAGATTTGGTGAAGCAAAAAAAAAAAAAAAAAAGCACGAGTATCGCATAAACAATCCGAAACCAATGCGTGGAGTCCAAAAATTGAATGCGGAAATAAATGGAGAAAGAGAAGTGACCTTCCTCGGAGCGGACATCAACAAAAACACCTGAATGGCCGAGCTCCGCGACGCTCTCCTCGGACTTCAAACTGGAGGCGACGACGGCCATCGCCGACTCCTTTTCCTCCACCATCTCCGACATTCCTACAGAGTTCGAACTACTGCAGAGAACCGCGCTCGGAGACCTCCGGGAGCTCGATTTAACAGCCAAGAAGTGCGAAATCGAAGTGAGCTTCGGAGGCGAGAGCAACGACGACGAAACCCTAGCAGCTGCGAAGAAGTGCGTGTGAAGCGAAGAGGAAAGGATCGACATATTTTGTATAGAGGGAGGGAGAGAGAGAGAAAGAGACAGTGGGCGGGGAGAGAGGGCTGCGCTGTTTTTTTTATCTTTCCAGTGAGAGAGCCGAGCAGTGGGTTTACGTGGCACGTGTGTATGATCGCCCACACGTATGAATTCGAGCCCTGTGCATTGGAAAACGAGACCAGTTAGACTTATCGGTACACGTGTCCGAAGGCTGGCGCCCTGCATACGACTGACGGACCCTTTAACCAAGAGTTTTGTGTAATAGAAAATTATAAATATGGGGACTCTGCGATTTCTGATTAGACGCTGGTGCTGACACGTATGCGGACGTGGCAACAACACAAATACACGATTTTACGGCACTAAGGCTTCGGCCGGCGTTTCTGTGTATTAGTTGTATTTCTGTTCGTTTTCTTTTAACTTTTAGTTTTATTTTAATATTAATTTTTGACTAAGTTAAATTAAAACTGTTAGGGTGTTATTTGATATGATAAAAAATAAAACAAAATAAAATAAAGTATATGTTTCATAATATATATAATGAAATAAAAAATAAATTATTTTAGAAGTTTTTAGAATATTTTAATATTTTATTATATACTAAACAAGTTTAAGGTGATTTTAAAAATATTGAAACCATGAGTTAATTAATGTTCCACAACACCAATTAAGGGGCTATGCATTTTAGGATGTTGTGCAAATATCAAATGTTTCTATTCAATCAAAATAAGTTTTATTGAATTAATAAATACTATTTAATTAAATTAATAAGTTTTGATTGACCAAAATCGTTAATATCTGTACTTCAAGTTGTAAAGTATAAATGTTTTTCATAAAAAAATCATACAAAATGGAAAAAAAAAGTTAATAAAAAAACTAAAAGCTATAAGTGAAATTAAATGCAGCCTCAATTTTTTAATTTTTTTTTTAAATGGCTAAATTTAC
Organism: Sideroxylon spinosum; assembly: GCA_003260245.2. NCBI lineage: Eukaryota > Viridiplantae > Streptophyta > Magnoliopsida > Ericales > Sapotaceae > Sideroxylon > Sideroxylon spinosum. Next base: position 5,040,556 of record QLOD02000002.1, read on the forward strand.
CTTTTACTTTTTAAATTTATTTTAAATATAAGAGATAAAAAAATCAAATTAACAAAAAAAAATTAAATTACTAAAAAACTAAGTTTTATCTCTTTCTAAGCACAAAAATAAAAAAATAAAAAAAAAGCTAATTTTTTTTTCCAAAACCTCTTAATCAACATTTATATAAAACCCTTCGAATATAATAAATTTTCTTCAAAATGTTTCTATATTAAAAAATTCTCAAGATGACGTTATTAGCTGTCCAATATATACAGTAAATTCCAAATTATATATTCCTTGAAATAGTCCGCAGAATTGCCATTGCATGTTTTAATAATCTCGTCACTTGAAATACGAGTACGATTAATTAAAATTATGAAATCATTAAAACAAATTTGAAACATAACTCAATAAAAAGAAAAAATAT
>QLOD02000002.1:5412744-5424643 GCA_003260245.2 Sideroxylon spinosum
CAGAAAAACATATAAATAATTTGGATTTAAATTTATTAAGCAAATATACATGAAAAAATGTAAAATAACTAATAAAAATTAAAATCACTAAGTGAAAAAGTAACTACAGATATCCGTATAAAATTTCATTACTTGTTAGAAACATTATCACAATCTTTAAAATATTATTTTAAAATCTTTTTTGGGAAAAAGGAGAGAGAGAGAAAAATAATCATGAATACTCAGTAAATCCAAGTCTTAAAAATATGTCAAATTCAAAATTATACAAATGATATAATAAGTATAAAAGTGTATATATTTAATTGTATATAGAAACGACACAAGAATGGTAATGAAAATAAGACCAAGAAGGAGAATGTGAATGAAAATTGAAGTAGGTCCAACCAAAAAAAAATGATAGGGATGAAATGCGAAAATAAATAAATAATCGAACTAACTTTAGACGTTTAAATTCAAAATAGTGTGACAATAAAATTAAATTAGTTAAGTTCTTTTAATTTGTTAAGAATGGAAAGAATCATTTTCAAGTTTTAAACTAAAAAACTTCATATTGTCCCATTTTTTTGTGGAATCAACCATTCTATTCCCAATAATAAATATCAATTGATTAAGGACATGGACTTTGAACATGGACTTTGAACATAGAATTTGACCACTCCATTTCCAAGTGAGTAACCAAGCAAACATACTCTCATGTTATTTAGATCATGCACTTTGGGAAAATAAAAAAAATATATATTTATATTAGGATTGTAGGGTGTCATAAATTGTGAAAGCAATTGATAATATATATATAAAAAAATGAAATTAAAAAGAGGTAATCAAGATGCCAAGTAACTACATGAATATCTGCCATGGGGGACCAATAAATCAACTTGTTACAATATTTTGTCCTCGTTACATCTTCACATCCTTGTCAAAACTTTTCTCCAGATTACTAATATTAATATTATTATTAATTTGTCTATATTTATCCATTAATATAATATGGATTAACAATAATGCAAATGGCATGATTGTGATACTCTTTGAATGGCTTAATTTCAGGAATGTTATATATACTATTATAAGGAAAACATGAGACATAATGGTAAGATAATAAATTTCATGAAGCTAATTTTTGGTAAAACTTTTATATTTTTCCATTAATAATTTTTAATCACTAATAACTATTCACCATTTAAAAGTGATATATAAGTAATTTTTTAATTTTTCTAAGTTATTTAAGTAATTTGAATCTTTCACTTTTTTATTTCCATTAAATGTCTTTAGATCGAGTTTTTCTTTAGATACAAGATTTGTCGCCTTCCTAATCTCAAAAATAACACAAGCAACTTAACAAAATTTTAATTCTAAATATTTAATTGGCTTTAAAACTTAATTATTAAAAAAGAGTAGATGCTACATGATTAATAGTTTGAACAAAAAGAAAATTTGTGGGGTTGATAACACTTTATAAGATTAATTGTTCAAATCGCCCCCAACATTGAAGAATAATAGTTGGTTAAAATAAATATAATATACGAAAACTTACCCAAAAAAAAAGATATAATATATGGAAAAGATGCGATTCTAATACATTTATTAATATTTATCTAATGTAATACGATTTAATAACTATTAAAGTAATAATTTGTTAGTAAAAATACATGATACATAAATGTCTAATATAGAAACTGTGACTTAAGCATACATATTTTATTTTAATAGGTAAAAATAAGTCACACAAAATTATAATTGAATAATGAAAAAATATACAAATATTAAAAAAAAACTCTTCGTGAAAAAAAAAAACGTATGAACAATCTATGTATATGTATAAATAAAAAATAATATTTGAATATCGGTAGAGAAAAGATACGATATAACACGTAAAAACTTTATTTTTATTTATAAAATATTAATCTCTCCCCTTTAATTATTTAGCAACCTTGGTAACTTTTAGGTGTTTGGTAAGAAATTTGATAACTTTTAAATAGCATTAAGGTGAAATTATCATAATATCCCTTGTTAACTTACCAGATGTTAGGGTTTTAGAAACCTATCAATTAAGTAAAATTTAGAAACCTATCAATTAAGTAAAATTGGTAACACTTGGTATTTTATCAAAAAACTAAAATTCCAAAAATTAATTTTTTTCCGTATCTTGTTCACCCTTCCGCATAGGCGTGTACATATTATATGTTTAATTATGTATAATATGGAGAAATTTGTATAATTGATTTAACTATATATTTATATATTATATATTTTATTTATTTATTTAGGTTGGGTCTAATTACACTCTATAAATATATTCGTACAGTTTATTTTACTTTTTTATTAGTTAAAATTACATAACTATACTCATTCTTCGTAAGATATGCTATATAGTTTTATTGTTTTAAACACTTCTTGATCAAACCAAAAAAAAAAAAAAACGGGTAAATGTGAAATTTTAATTAATAAAAAAATAAAATAAAGTACAATAATACAAAAGTAAAGTATGTGTAAATAGGCCACTCCCACCATGTTTATATACTAGGGGATGGTCCGTGCCACAGACACGAGAATCAATCTCAACCAATAAATTGAAAATATTCAATTTCAACTATTGGATTGGATACGTCACATTAATGAATTATTTTGTTTATATACTAGGGGATGGTCTGTGCCATAGACATGAGAATCAATCTCAACAATTAGATTGGAAATATTTAATTTCAATATTTACATTGGATATATAAATGTCACATCAGTGAATTATTTTATTATATAGATTTCACTTTTTTCTTTCGATCAAGTTTTTAAGAAAATTAAAGTGTAAATATATTTTTTTAAATAAAAAATTAATTGACTTTGTGTAACAGGTATCCATCCATTTTAATAAATTTTTATAATTTATTTATTTATTACAAAAATTATCAAAAATTTGAAAATATTAATACTAAAAATTTGATATATTTTATTAATAGTGAGAGATTATGTTTCCATGTGATGTGCCCGAAAAAACAATCGAAGTGAAGATAAAACTAAGTAATCCTACCCATTGAATAAATCTAACCTTTGAAAAAATCTCAAATTCAAAATTTTGTAGATTTGTTATTATAAACAGTACACAAATAGTGTTAAAGAGTATGTATTTAACCTTTAAAATTTAAACACATTAAAGTTAAAATATTAATTTAAAAGTCATAATTTTTAATAAAATTTGAAAGAAATCAAATGTATTATGTCCTTCGTTATCATAAAAATTATTTTTATGGTGTTCGAATATTTGTAATTAATCTAGGACAGCGAAACAAAGCAGTCAAAAAACACTTGTGTAGTTAATTCAAATTTTTTTTACAATCTCTATTAAAACTTCTTGTTATTACCTTCATGCATATGAATACATTCATTTTTTTAAATAAACTTAGACCCGTTCAAGAATTGTATCACCACTATCGATTTGGTCATCCTTCATGCGACAAGGTGGGTTTTTTGAGACCTAATTCTTTTTCGTTACGTGGATGCACAAATCGACGTATGCGATTCTTGAATTGTCCAGTTTGGACAGTTTGGGAATGCAATTATCCATCTTCTATTCAACGCTGACTATACGAGTTCTATGTTGCGCAAATTTTCGTGTAGCTACTCCCGTTGTTCTCTAGGTACATACAGAAATGCGTGAAACACCGCTTTTATGTCGTATTCTTGGAGAACTATGCGGAGATGCTGCCAAAATTTTGTCTGACAATAGAATGACCAAACGACGCGTTGAGTATGACTTGGATCGTGCATTCTCGAATGGGATAGGACCAACTACCTTGTAGTGAGAAGCATTTAGGTTTTTTTCCCAAACAAACATACATGTAGGCTAGGATTCCAATGTTACTAAAGCATACTTCCTCAACTAATTTAGTACGTTTGACGACGTTATGCTGAAAGTGATGGACAAGAGCTGGATTGACTTGCCGGATAGGTTGTCCTCTAGATATGTCCAAGGGATTAACAATTTGATTGCATACACCTACCAGTTGACTACCCAGCAATCGATCAATTGCCCGAGTAGAAAGTGTATCAATCGATATTATTTCACCCGAGATGTGTTCAAGGACCATTTATTGAGGCAGATTCTTAAAGACTTATAAGAATTGGACAAAGCATGGAGAAGCTTATGTTTCGTTGCGAACGAATGAGGAAAGAATGGATCTATATGATGCTGTGATGCCTCATGAGTAGATGATGGAAATGATACAGGATATTATGGCTGGAATTCCCACTGCAGAACCAAGTACGATGGCGGATCACGAGGGTAAGAGTGATCCGAGGTCAAGTGCCAACGAAGATGCATTAAAGTTTTTCAGAATTTTAGATGACGCAAACACCGAGTTGTACCCGGATGCCAGAATTATAGTCAACTATCTTTCATCGTTGAGCTATTGCATGTTAAAATTCTGAACCAGTGGACCAATAGCTCATTCAATATGTTACTAGAATTATTGAGAAAGGTATTGCCAGAGGGTGCAAATGTCTGTGAGTCCTACTATCAAGCTTGTAAACTGACAGAAGATTTAGGCTTCACGTATGAGACATGGGATGCGTGCCCGAATAGTTGTATGTTGTTCCGTAATGAGCATATAACCCTTGACAAATGCCTCGTATGTGAGAGTTCTAGATGGAAGGAAGGCATTACAGGCCAGATAAGTAATGGCAGCCGGAGGAAGGGTGCGAAACCAGTCGCTGCAAAGCAGGTCCGATACTTTCCTCTAAAGCCAAGGTTGAAGAAGTTGTTTACATCATCAAAGACAGCGAACTTGATGAGATGGCATTCAGAGAATAGTCATAGCAACGGAAAAATGACGCATCCGCGTGACTCCCCAGCGTGGAAAGATTTTGATCAGCAACATCTGGACTTTGCCTCGGACAATCGTAACGTCAGGCTTGGTCTGGCTGCTGATGGGATGAATCCTTTTGGAGTGATGAATATATCACACAGTACATGGCCGGTTGTTCTTATTCCTTATAACCTTCCGCCGTGGCTGTGCATGAAGCAACCGTATCTAATTCTTTCCACCCTTATTGATGGGCCGAAAGGGCCGGGAGACAAGATCGATGTGTACCTACAACCGTTGATAGAGGAGTTGCAAGAATTGTGGACTGTCGGTGTGATAACTTATGATGCTTCATCCAATGAAATGTTCAATCTTCGTGCAGGTTTGTTATGGACAATTAATGACTTCCCAGCATATGCCAACTTATCTGGCTGGAGTACTAAAGGGAAATTCGCTTGTCCTCCTTGCAATAAAAGCACACACGCACGGTGGTTGCGTCATGGTAAGAAGTTTGGTTACATGGGGCACAGAAGATTCTTACCCAGCACACATCGGTTCAGAAGGAATAGAACTGCCTTCGATGGGAACCGTGAGTTTGGTTCAGCCCCGAATAGATTATCTGGTAATGAATTATTGACCCAGCTTCAAACAGAGGGCATAGTAACTGCCTACAAGGCGGTGGACTTGAGAAAGCGGCTACCTAGATCAACTGAGCCTTGCACCCATAGCTGGAAGAAAAAAAGTATATTTTTTGAGCTACCCTATTGGAAGGACAACTTGGTTATGCATAACTTAGACGTCATGCACATTGAAAAGAATGTGTGTGACAACCTACTTTGGACGATATTGGGTGACAAACTCAAATCGAAAGATACCGCCAATGCTAGGCGTGATTTGGAGGATATGGGTTTACGGAAACCTTTACATTTGCAGTTGAGAGGAGGAAATAAGGCATATCTACCCCCAGCAGAATTCACAATGAGCCGTGATGAGAAGGCATTGTTTTTAAGCGTCCTACAAAGTGTCAGGGTGCCCGATGGGTATTGTTCTAATATTTCTAGACGGGTGAACATACAAGAGAGGACTCTATCAGGTTTAAAGAGCCATGATGGTCATATCCTTATGCAGCAATTGATTCCTATTGCCATTCGTCAATGCTTGCCGAAGAAGGTTGTCGAACCATTGATTGAGCTCAGTAACTTTTTTAGGCTATTGTGTTCGAAAGTATACCGTCCAACCGAAATACAGAATCTGAAGGATCGAATTGTGCTGACACTTTGTCATCTTGAGACAATATTTCCACCTGCTTTTTTTGATGTAATGGTGCACCTCACAGTACATTTAGCCGATGAAGCTATGTTGTGCGGGCCTGTTCAGTTTCGATGGATGTACCCGATTGAAAGGTATCTCAAGACCTTAAAAAAGTATGTTCGCAACAAGGCTCATCCAGAAGCTTCAATGGCTAAAAGGTACTTGATGGAAGAATGTACTAATTTCTGTGCCACATATATGGGTCATGTTGAAACAAAACTGACTCGTCCCCCGCGAATTCATGATGGCCCTTTAGGGGAGGGAGCATTCTTCAATCTCACCAACAATTCTTGGGTTCAAGCTCATCGATATGTATTATTTAACACGGCATCAATTCGCCCATTCATCCAGTAAGAATTTCGACGCACACATATCTCAACTGCATTTTTTCACATTTACCAATATTGAGCATGAATGAAAATTAGATCGTCGTTCTGTTTTTATAGGAAACACTTGACAGAAGTAAGACAACAGTTGCCTCGTGCGGCCGAGCATGTTATATATACTAGACATTTCAATTCATTTCACGTCTGGTTTAAAGAGCATGTAAGGGCCATGTCCTTCGTAGTAAGGGTTAGAGGTTTATGCACGCGTCCATTATTTATATTCTAACTTTAAATAAACTTCTAATCAGGTGCACCATATGCAAATGTCTGGTCAAACCTTCCCCACAGAAATAAATGCTCTATCAAACGGTCCGTTTACAGCAGCACGTTGTTATAAAGCATGCGACATTAACGGGTTCCGATTTCGTACGAAAGAGTTGGACGGTAGACGGGCAACACAGAACTGTGGGGTAGCTCTCAACGCTAATACCCTAAGTTTTTCGAGCCGGCAGGACAGTAATCTACAGGTTGGTATTGTGTTCTATTACGAGAAGTTTGTAGATGTAACTGAGATTAGATACACCAATGAATTCAAAACTGTGCTGTTTAAGTGTGATTGGGTAGATCCTAAGCATGGTGTTAAAACTGATGATTATAAATTCACATTGGTCAACTTTAATAACCTGATGTACAAAGAGGATCGGATCAACAATGAACCATACATTTTAGCATCCCAAGCTGAACAAGTTTACTTCGTGTCAGATCCGACCGATCTAAACTGGCATGTTGCAGTAAAAATGTCACGAAGGGGAGTTTTCGAAGTTGACTGCAACGATCCGGAGGTGGAGAGGTACCCACAACAAGATCTAAGGGACAGTGTCGTGCCGGCTCGTGAACAGGATGCAAGTTGGGTTAGAGAGACTGGTGAAGGAGATACAGTTGACATTTGAGGTCCATGACATTCTCGGGTAGGGATGCTATGTATTTTTTTCCCTAGAGGTGTTTGAACTATATCTGTGATTAATATATAGGATGAACGCCGATAGTTAATTTTTTTTGCTAACTTGAAATGTTTACACTTTTTAGATTTGGTATATGGCTCGGGGTACGAGGCGAGGTCGTCCGCTTACCATGGGTGAGGCACTCCGTCGAGGACGGTCACATGTTTGGGCAGACGATACAGCTGGTGCGGATCACGATGGCCAGCCTAATACCACTCAACCTCCCCAGGACACAAATACACAGTTCGACTCCGATCCCACCCAGGCACCTGATACCACGCAGCGCAGCGCTGTATTTACATCTTTTCCTCATCCACAGACCCCACGACCACCCGTACCAGCACCATTGGTGCCACCCAGTTTTTCCCCATTGCATTCATCTTGCTCACTTCTCCAGTCGCCCACCATCCATACTACCTTACCCAGGTCTCCGATCGAGCCATCTAGTACATCCCGGGATCATATACAGTTCCCTAGCCGAGGGTGTCAGGGTTCATTGTCGTCTCGATGGCAACGATCTCATCCAACACCCTCTACGTCTACCCCCCAGGCTACTCAGCCACCCCCTACATCTGCCACGTCTACCCCAGTTGCCTCTCGAGCTACGAGAGGGCCCACCACTCCCATACAGGGTTGGGGTAGTGGCCAGCCTCTACAGGTTGAGTTTAGTAGCTACCATCATCCCGTAGGAAAGTCCGGTGGTCGACTCATTAGGCAGCTCGGTGTGATGGTTCGTGATGGTCATCTCGTGCCGTTGTCTACCATGGATTGGGCAGCTGTGCCCGTCGAGACGTTAGACCGCATATGGCAGGAGGTTATGGTGAGAGATGTTAACATATTTATTTTTAAATGATCGTTAAGTAGTATTATAGCTGATATATAAGATTTTTTTTATTGATTAGGATAATGTAGCTGACTGTCCTCCAGAGTTTCGGCCAGTCTGCATGGCCAAATGCCGAAAGATATGGAAGGACCACAAATGCATCGTGAAGAGTAAATATTTCACACCTTTTATGGGATCCAGAGACATAGTACAGCGATGTCCTCCTTGCGTGGTGCCGGAGCAGTGGCCAGACCTCGTAGCATATTGGTCGAGCGACTCAGCCCAGGTATAAGTTTAAAACAGTGCACAATTTATTAAATTTGTATTTCTTATGCTTACAAATCTATCTAAGTACTTTTGCTATTTTTAACGCAGGCTGAAGCGGCAACGAACTCGGCCAATCGGGCCAACGTAGGGGCACCTCACACTAGTGGGGGAAGGCATATTCAGGATATTCTCCATGAGGTATACCATTATGTAGTAGTTCACTGTAACTTATTTTTTTTCATCCTGTATTACTACGGTGAAATATTTTATTTCTTAGCAAATGACCATTGACATTTTATGCAGATGCGAGCAGAGGGCATTCCCATTGATTGAGTTACCGTGTTTGAGAGGATACGTAACCCGGCACATCCTGAGGTTCGGGCCATCATGGATCAGATTCAGGCACGTCTTGCGGAGCTACCAGAGGCACAGCGTGTCTATCCTGAGGTTCGTGATAGGGTGTATGCTGAGGTCGTCGGTCAGGATGGACATGGCTATACGCACGGTGTAGGCTCTGGTATCCCCCGATCTGTGATTCGGGCGGTGATAGCAGACGCATCTAGTGCGGCGTCGCAGAGACGAACTGAGGTAGAGATCGAGCGGGTCCTAGCTGAGCGTTTGGCCACATTCCGATCGGACATGCGCGAGCATTTGCGCGCCGAGATTCAGGACGAGCTTCGAGCTAAGCTCCGAGATGAGATCCAGGCAGAGATTCGTGCTGCTCTTCACGCTGAGGTCCAGAATGAGATTCGGGCTGAGGTTCGAGCAGAGGTCATAGAGGAGGTACGTGCTGAGATGGAGACACGCATTACAGATCTGCGGGACCAGTTGCGGGCTGAGATTCATGCTACTCGACACCGAACACATGTATGATTACATTATTTATGTGGGTTCAATTAGAAATTTGGTTATATTCTCCATGTAATAATGTAGAACTGAAGAAATGGGGTATAACTGTAGGATGGAGACGATGACACCGATCGTGCATCTGGGACATAGATACAGTCATTATGAGGTAACCAAGTAATTATCAATGTTTAAATTTCATTACTGCATATAGTTTATGATTTGAGGGGTTGACACGTAAAGCTTGGAACACCCGTACTTCACATGTAGTGGTTCTAGACCATAATTCAAACTGTAGGAATGAACGGGGCTTCATTCCGAGTTACGGATGGCCATAAATGCAGCCGGATAGGTTTGAGTTGACACACGAGGCTTAGAAATAATGTAAACTTAGGATTTCACTTATTAAACTGACCAAACGGGGTCTTTTGGGAACCACACTTTGTGTGTAGTGAGTCTAGACTATGTAGAAACTATAGGAGTGAACGCGCGTTGAATCCAAGGTATGGATGGCCATTAATGCCTCTAGGTAGGCTTCAGTTGACACGTAAAGTTTGGCCTACCCGTTCTTAGGATTGAACTGCTTAGACCGAGCAAACGGGATCCGGTGCGAACGAAACTTCACATGTGGTTACTCTAGATCATTTGGAAAATATAAGAATGAACGGGGCTTCAATCTGAGTTACGAATGGCTATAAATGTCTCCGGGTAGGTTTGAGTTGACACACAAGGAATAGAAATAATGTTAACTTAGGATTTCATTGATTAAACCAAGCAAACGGGATCCTTTGTGAACCATAATTCTTGTGTAATGAGTATAGACTATTTAGAAACTGAAGGAGTGAACAGGTCTTGAATCCAAGTTATGGATGGCCATAAATGCCTCCGGGTAGATTTGAGTTGACACACAAGGCTTAGACACGGGTTCTTAGGATTGAACTGCTTAGATCGAGCAAACGGGGTCCAGTGTGAACGAAACTTCACATGTAGTGACTCTAGACCATTTAAAAACTATAGGAATGAACAAAGCTTCAATCCGAGTTAGGGATGGCTATAAATTCTGTCGGGTAGGTTTGAGTTGACACATAAGGCTTAGCCCACCCGTTCTTAGGATTCAACTGCTCAGATCTGGCAAACGGGGTCCAGTGTGAATGAAACTTCACATGTAGTGACTCTAGACCATTTCAAAACTATAGGAATGAACAAGGCTTCAATCCGAGTTAGGGATGGCTATAAATTCCTTCGAGAAGGCATTGAGTTGACATATAAGGCTTGGCCCACCCGTTCTTAGGATTCAACTACTCAGATCGAGCAAACAGGGTCCAGTGTGAACGAAACTTCACATGTAGTGACTTTAGACTATTTCAAAACTATAGGAATGAATAAGGCTTTAATCCGAGTTAGGGATGGCTATAAATTCCTTCGAATAGGATTGAGTTGACACATAAGGCTTAGCCCAGCCGTTCTTAGGATTCAACTGCTCAAATCGAGCAAACGGGGTCCAGTGTGAACGAAACTTTACATGTAGTGACTCTAGAACATTTCAAAACTATAGGAATAAACAAGGCTTCAATCTGAGTTAGGGATGGCTATAAATGTCTTCAGGTAGGTTTGAGTTGACACGTAAGGCTTAGCCCACCTGTTCTTAGGATTCAACTACTCAGATCGAGCAAACGAGGTCCGATGTGAATAAAACTTTAAATGTAGTGAATCTAGACCATTTGGAAATTCTAGGAATGAATGGGGCTTCAATCCAAGTTACGGATGGCCATAAATGCCTCCAGTTTGGTTTGAGTTGACACACAAGGCTTAGAAATAATGTTAACTTAGGTTTTCACTGATTAAACCAAGCAAACGGGGTCCTTTGCTCACCACACTATGTGTGAACTGAGTTTAGATTATTTAGAAACTACAGGAGCAAACGGGCATTGAATCCAAGTTATGGATGGCCATAAATGCCTCTGGGTTCTCTGTTGAGTTGACACGTAATGCTTAGCCCAGCCGTTCTTAGGATTCAACTGCTCAGATCGAGCAAACAGGGTCCGGTGCGGATGAAACTTCACATGTAGTGACTCTAGACCATTTCAAAATTATAGGAATGAACGGGGCTTCAAACCGAGTTACGGATGGCCATAAATACCTCTGGGTAGGTTTGAGTTTACACACAAGGCTTAGAAATAATGTTAACTTAGGATTTCACTGATTAAACCGAGCAAACGGGGTCCTTTGCTCACCACACTATGTGTGTAGTGAGTCTAGACTATTTAGAAACTATAGGAGCAAACAGGCGTTGAATCCAAGTTATGGATGGCCATAAATGGCTCCGAGTAGTTTTGAGTTCACACACAAGGGTTACGATACACGTACTTATTATTTCACTGCTCAGACGAAGCAAACGGGATCCATTGTGAACTAAACTTCACGTGTAGTGATTCGACACCATTTGGAAACAGTGACAATGAACGAGGCTTGAATTCGACTTATGGATGGCCATGAATGGCCTTAAAAAGTTTATACTTTAATTTGATG
>QLOD02000002.1:5429863-5448458 GCA_003260245.2 Sideroxylon spinosum
TATGTCCATATATACATATATGTACGTGTGTATATTGGAGTGATTTTTCAAACTATTGTTGTTTGTTCAAGTCAAAAAAGAAAAAGGCTGAGAAGAGTCACTTACCCACCCATTTGCTAATTGGCATGCCTTCTATTTTATTTTTATTTCTTTTCTTTTTGTACGAATTTTGTAACCCAACCCCATATAACATGTGTACGCACACACTGAGTCCCATTTGAAAGTCAAAATTTTAGAAACTTTTGCTAATTTTTTTTTATTTTAAAATTTAGTAGGTTAAATTCTTGTATATTTGATAAAATAAATAAAAATTTTTAATAATTTTTGACAGTGTTTATGTATTTCATAAAAGGTTTAATAACTTTAAGTTGAGTTAAATTGAAATAATCATTATAATCCTTCTTAATTTAGTAAAATTTGATATTTTGATAATTTATCAACTCAATAAAATTGATAACTTTTACTATTTTATCAAATACCTAAAACAACAAAAAAGTTCACTGACTTTTTTTCTATTTTTTGCTCCTTCAAACAGGGCTTAATGATGGCTTAAACATATATATATATATATATATATATATATAATACATAAGGCTTTAAAACACTAAGACTTTTACAATTATTATTGTAAAGTTAAAAATTGGCGGCTTAATTCTATTCATTTTATTTTGAACCAGCAAACTTGCCATAGATAATAAACATGATGCTACGTTGACATTTTCATGACACGCCCATATAATTCTAACAAATCCTCCTGTCAAAAATTCCACAAATCCAACGGTCAACAAACCCCCCCCCCCCCCCCCCCCACAAACACACACACACAGAGACACACACACACTTTCATTCTTTCTTAATTTGTAATCGAATCTAATATTGGGCAAGTAAAATCAATTAAAATTTATTAATTTTTTTATACTTTTTTAATTAAATTTTATCATATATCGTAAAAATAGTATCTTACAATGCAGGGTAAGACTGTTTATAATAGACCTAATATGACCCGATCCTTTCCCGGACCTCACATATGTAAGAGTTTCGTCCACCCAACTGCCTTTTAAATTTTATCACATATCATTTTTATATTAAATTTTTATATTTTTATAATATTTTTTAATTATTTTTTTTCAACCAAACACCTCTAATCAAATAACATTTCTATGTTGCAAAAGGAGGATAAACAAATAAATATCGTGATATAATAAAATTCTAAGAGGACCCTATTTGGTGAGCAACAGTCCATCTCAGGACGCGACATGTGCCACGTGTTCCGATACTTGTGAAATTCCACGTTTCACACCACATTGGCATTTCCGTAAATTTAGCTCACGCGCCAGTCAATTATATAACTGGGACTGAAGAGAGGGTTGAGAAATCTGAATTGCTTAACCACGGTTAACTCGTCCCTTCCGCCCGCCCTTTTTAAGCCGATCCTCAGTCAGGACCCCGTGGGGCGAAACAAACAACACGCAGGTTTTAGATAGAGAGAATTCGAATAAAACGGAAACCTGTATTGGAGAGGAGAAAGAGAGAGAGAACTGTTACAGGAATGGCGGTTTACGTGGACGAAGAGGAGGTGTGGAAATGTCCAACGCACCCGTCAAAGCGCCGGAAGACCGGAGTTTGCCCCGTCTGCCTCCGTGACCGTCTGAAAGCTCTCTGTCCCGACTGCGCTAACGTGCGCCCCTGTTCCTGCTGCAACTCCGCCACGACGTCGTCTTCGTCGTCCTCTTCCTCGTCCGGCAGAGCCGCCGACGGTTCCACGTCCGCCGGCCTCGGCTCGGTCGGACGATTGTCGAACCTCATCGATAACGAGCCTTCTTTCCGGCGGTCTCGGTCCGTAGCGATTCCGTTCCTCCGTTCGCGGTCGCGGTTCCCCGGAGAGAGAGAGTACGCCGGAACCAAAACTCCGGCGCCTGGAAATTGGATCAAATCTTCGTTGCGTTCGCTGTTTAGGTCGCGCAAGAGCAAGAAAGGCGAAGTCGACGAAGGGGCGGAAGGTGAGGAAGCGAAGAAGAACGAAGCGGAGGAATTACCGCCGCAGGACGATTATGTGAACGGCTATGTTCAGCAAATGATGATGAGATCGAGATCGGTAAGCGTGCCGGTGGCGTCAGATTCCATCTTCGGAGACCTCAGATCGTCCTCTACAAGGTCCAGGGGCAGAGGTTGGCACTTTCCGAGCCCGATCAAATATTTCCGGTACTCGAGGACCCCCAAAGTCGTTCAAGAACAGTCGCCTTTGTACAGAGGTTGATGAATATTTTTGTACTCCAAACTAGAATTCATCACCATGACAAATAAATAAATAAATGACTAATTTAAACCAAATTTATATTTTATATAAATTAAACTATAATATTGGAAACCAATTAATATTGATTCGACACATATATTTCACAATTTGTATGAATCATGCATCGAAAGTTGAATGAATCTCTCTTATGTATACTTTTCCTTGCTCTGGAAAGGTCTTCTTTCTATTTCCTGGTTCTGTATGTGAATACGTTTTTATGTATTTATGTATGTATGTATGTATGTATGTGTGTATATATATACATATATGTGTTGTCATGCATGTATGCAAATCACATGCTAGGTGTTGTCCGTTACTGTAATTTGCGTTTCAGAGTTCCACTGCCCACCCCCATAATTTATAGAATGGTCCCTTTCACCAAAAATGTGTATTAATTTGTTAGATTTTGATTTGATTAATATTGATTAAGCATGTGAGACCACTCGAAATGGTTCAATAATTCTGGGGTGATTACTTTACCTATCCTATCCTAATTTAGTGATTGATTTTGCCAAATGGGGGGTCACTGATCTGTCACTATATGCATGGCGTTTTGAGTACATGATTGGAATGTGAGCACTTGGATATATTATTACTAGTGTTTTGATTACAATACATACATATATATATATATTAGTGTCTAGTAGCATTGACAAAGCCATGATCAGATGAATGTTCTTTTCTGGCGTACCTTCAAATCATCACTGATTCAAGATTGCTGCTAAGGAAAAAAAAAAAAATAACAAAATTAATTCATCTAACTTTTAGTCGAATACCCAACCCTTTTTTTTATTTTTTTTCTCTTCAAAACAGGTCCAGAGTCAAATTTATTTGATAAAATATGATGTAGATGGTCATTTAGATAGGTTGAGGTAAACTCACGAGCTCTATTAAAGTACTATGATAACAACACTTTTTTTATTGATCTCAAAAATTGATTCTAAGTTTGTGGACCCGAGGCGAGAAATTGGTGAAGACTTCTATATAAAGTTTTATAATTACAAAAAAAGATATATGCTATATAAATAAGAATAATATTGTAAAAAATCATTAATTAGTTAAAATACCAATTTTCATACTTTTTGAGAAGTAAATTTTTCTATTAAAATTATACATAAGTTTTATTTATATTTTTCTTTCAATCGTCTATTGAAAATTTGTACAAGTGTAATTAAAATATATATAATGAAACTAAATATTATTGTTTGACTAATAAAAATAATTGATGTGATTTGTATACTATAGTGCGTCATATTAGCGGGTAGAGAGAGAGAGAGGGAGAGAGGGGTTGTTGAGATATTAAATAATAAGAAAATAAAAATAAAAAAGAGATTGTTATGATTTTTTTAAACATTTATAGCTGTTAGTTAAGAGAGAGGGTGGAAAGAGAGAAAATAAAGTAATCGCACTAATTTGTTTCTAAAATAGTAATTTATTGAGAATAATCCATTCATATTTAATTGGTTTTAGAGACTATATTATATAATAGCATTTGACCTTGTTTTCTAATTTTCGATATAATTTAGGTTAGAAGAGGGTATTTGAATTATTGAGAATTCAACCAAGTGAAAAGAATTGTTAAAGAGACTTATGGATTCATTAAAGAATAAATGAGAAACAACCCAGAGAATAAAAAAATGAGAATTGGAACGGTTTCGAAACAATTTCCAGTGAGCTTGATGGGATATCAAATTAGAGGATATATGGGTTTCATTAAATATTTTTGAAATGTTTAAAATTATTGTAAAGTGAAAGATTGAAAGGTGGGAAGAAAAGTTACATAATATGAAAATTTTTTAAAAACTTGGCACTTGTTCAATATTTTGATCATAATTCTTCACTTATAACACTATTCAATGTGATTTCTTGCTCCAATAAAATAAAACTAAAAAGTTTACAATTTTGTCCCTCATCATCTCCTAATTTGGACATTTCAAGGATTAAAGAACGTCGGACATTTCAAGGATAAAAGAACGTCGTAAAATAGAATATTTTCCAAAATTCATGAAAATTGAATTTTTGAGCCGTTTTAATGGATTTCACTCGAAAACAATTTTCCTATGATCATTCGAACAAAATTTCAACCAATTCCGATGGTCCTTCACTAGTAAATTACTTTTATATTTCAATATGAACTATTGGCAAGTATTGTTTATTTATATATTGTTTTCTAAATTCTATAAATAGATGATTTGAGAATCCCTAACCCTAATTCTATTTTATTGTTTCTTCAAAGTCCGGTTCTATGTGTTTTAAGGATCATAGCTTGATTTCTCTCTAGTTTAAATATAAGAAAGAAGTTTTTGAATTATGTATAGATTTCTCTATAGTTTAAATAGAGTGTCATGATTCGGTAACTGTGAGTTATGAGCAGTCCGAGTAACACCTTAGATAAGATTCTTTAATAAAGGTAATGGGAACAAATAGTGTAAATTGTCGTTGTTATGCCAAGTTTTTTGGCTTTGAGTGTTCGATCTTCCCCAAGCTTGTATGAAAACAAAAGGAAACATAAGAGATCTAAGGAGATTACATTACACCCAGAAACTTCCAATAAGATGTCTAATTTTGGAATCAAAAGCATGGATGGGACCAAAATCACCATCTTTGTTACCATTTTTCTTTCATGAAAGCTTTAAATGGCTAAATCGTGACACAGAACCTTCACAGTACTGCATTTGGAGCTTTAAATTTGTGGGAGAAGAGTAAGACGCCAAAAGGTTAAAAAAATAAATAAATAAAATAAATAGCAAGGCAATACACTTATTTTATTATTATTATCTTTTTGGTAGGATTATAGAGAACAGACATTTATTATAAAAATTTATTTTTATAATTGATAAAATAATTCTACCCAGTTCTCTCTGCCAGCTTTAATACATTCCTGATGGGGTAAATCCGAGTCCCATGCTTGTTTCTCATATCCAAACAATCGTACTTAGCTGACGGATTGAAAACAGAGTTGAGATTAATGGGCAATCTGGTAAACGTAGACTTAAATTTTTTGATTTTGTTTGGTAAATTGCCTCTTACAGTTACAGCTCTAAAATGATTGCTAAATCTGAATGTCACCCTGGGCCTCCCTTCGTCTGAAAGCAAACAGAGAAGAAAGGGAAAACTCGGTGGCCATGTCAGAACGCCCAATAATAATATCTGCTTTTGAAGTGGCCAAAAAAAAAAAAGTTAGCATAAGGTACCATTTGGACCGTGAAAATATCAAAAAAAAATTTAAATTTTTTAACATATTTTTATATAAATTTATTTATCTTTACATATCCATACAATTTTTTCAAACTCTAATAAATATTTTACGACCCCTAATAATATTTCCACAAACCTTATAACATTTTCATAAATCCCAAAAAATTTTCAACAAATTTCAAAAATTTCTAATATAAATCCATTCGAATAGACTCAAAAATCTATTCGAAATGATTTAAATTCAAAATCTCTACCGCAAAAGTTAAAAAGTTTCTATCAAAATCAGTTCAAATGGATGAAAATCTATTCGAACCGTATTATCCATCTTTGAAAAACTTGATCTAGTGACTTAGTATCAAACACTAAAAAGTTACCCAAACTACATTTTATTTTGTTTTTAGAGCCCCAAACAGGATCTAAATTGATAAAAATTACATTTTCATAATACGCACAGTGTGTAAGTAATTAAAGTTTTATAGAAATTTATAAAGAGATGGATTTGGAGTCTGACATCTAAAATGTTAGTTCGACGACATCATTGTTCGCGTTGTTAAAATAAAATTCAACGGTTTAGATGCATTCATTTTTTTAAATTAAAAAAAACAAATGTATTTTATTTGTTAAATTTTAATTCAACGACTTGAGTGGCGTTATCCCCAAACTGGCATCGAAAACAATGTCAACCTCCCCCTTTTCATAATATATAATAACTGATTTTGAAATTTTGAAGAAATTAAAAAAATTATATATTAATGTAAAAGTGATACATGATAAAATTTAATTGAAAAAATAGTTAAAAACTTTTTAAATTTTTTGGAGTCATAAATTGGTTTGAAACATTTTATTTAATTGGAGGTAGTTAAAAATTTTTAAAGTTTTTTTGGGGTTTTTTGAAAAAAACTTGGAGCTCTAAAAATTTTTACCAACAAATTCCAATTTTTTTCAATTTTTTTCATAAAAAGGTTTCCAACTTATTAAAACTTTTTATCAATTTTCTCTAACTTTTTTTTTTTTAAATTTCAAATTTTTTATGAATACACTAAACACCTAAAGATGTAAAATATGAATTTTTTTTTTCTAACAGAATATGACACTCCAAATAAGCCTATAGTTTGTCACACCTGCATACATACTTTAGTGCATCCATTCGGTGAAGCAGTTGTTGATCAATTAATTTGGAGATGTAAACTACTTCAAGCTACAGTAGAAGTTAAATTATAAATGTTCAGTAATAAAAAAATATCATTGAGAGTGTTCACCACATTCACGGAAAATGATGAACTCTAGCTTGAAAAGAAAGAAAAGTCAGAAAAAAAGATCGAGGGGTATTTCCGACCACAATCCCTCCGATGATAAGGTCGAAAATGACTTAAGAGAATCAGAAAGTACACTTCGTGGATAATAGTAAACGTACCTGAATTCAGTGTTAAGTGCCTTATTTATAATATGGTAATTGGAATAAAAAAAATGTCCAAATAATAAAATTATCATCATCACCTTCCCATTTAGAAAATGCTTTTAATGTGACAGTGCGCTTTATAATAAATGTCGATCACATCATATTAATTACCTATCATATAGCATTAAATGCGCATGACGCAAGCCAAGGGAATGAGTATGATGTGACTTTTAAGGACTGTCCACATTTCCGATCTGTCTGCCACTTTTAAGATTGGGGATTAACCAAATATAATTAGATAATAATAAATGAATTTAATTTATTAACTCAAGGTATTTATAGTGTTAGTTGAGTAAATATAATCACTTAAAAAAAGTGGGACCCACTTGAGATATCATATCTAGTCAGGCGAGCCTTCCTCGACCACTCCCATGTTTAAGGAGTGTGCTTGAGGATCTTGTCATATGTCTTACATATATTTCGTACCAATATTATGCCCTATTTTCGTCAGGTTAATTTATTACCCGAACAGAGTAGAAAAAAGTAATGTATAAAGTTGATTTTACTTGCAAAAACTCTTTTATATTCTTCCTCGCCGTCTTACTTTTGAGGTGTCGTCTTTCTGGTCACTTATTCATGCTTAAGATGACGCATGTGAATCTCTTGAACATCTAAGGTGTAAGGTTCGCGATTTCGTCTTCAGAGTTCCCAAAAACGGCTTGTCACCCGTCAAATTAATGTCATTCAAATAGCAGCATTAAATGTATTTTTGCCGTCTGTTATTTTTTAATCTTTCAAATATACATATACATATTCATATGTTGATTCTGCGATCGTTAACCTTTTCCAAAACTTTCTTCTTTTTGAATGTCTCTCTGTAATTTTAAGCTTTCTCTTACAAGTTCCTCTCCCACTTCCAAATTTTTCGTCCGGTGAGTGGCAAGAGTTTCTTTTCTTTGTACTTCTTCTTCTTTTTGTTTTCATTTTTCTCAACAAAAATATGTAGACTGACAGACAAATAAAAAATCAAAGGAGGACTTAAGGCTTTCAAACAATGATTCAACATCCCTGATGATGTTAAAATAAAGATTGGACATAAAAGGGACTGAGAAATAGGGTTTTTTTGTATTGTCGCCACAACCAAAAAGGTCTTATATTCCCAGTTTCTCATTTCTTTTGTCAAGTTTTTCATTAGATAAACATTTCCCCCTAGATGTGTCACCCACAATTTTTATAGGATAGTGAACGGGATAGACGAGATAAATCATAGGTATGGATTTCATCATTCCATCTCCAATTTGCTTTTTTGCTATAATCTTCAAAAATTAAGAAGAATAACAATAAATGGTACCCCAAATCTAGACCTGAAAAAACCTTCGTTCATTTGTTACCTGATAACATTAAAGGGCTTGAGGATGATTGGTGTATCGTTTTGGGTTAATGGATGTATAAACCCAGGGAAGATGTCTTTCCTCCAATAAACTCAACAGTAACGGAGCCAAGTCGGTTAGCATTAACATTTGGTCTAAATGCTTGTTTTTGAATCTTTTCGATAAAAATTGCTAATTTCTTTCCATTTCTATGTGTAGACAAATGTGAGAGGAAGTCCTATGCTCGTGAAAGTCAGGCTGAGCTTCCCCATATTAAAGAAGTCTTAAATTTCCTCAGCGGACCAGTTACGTTCCCGTTCTTAAGGTCGGCACTGATTCTCTTCAACTTCCAGTCCATGTATCGCTTTTTTATTTCCACACCGCAGGGTTTTAACATTAGAATAGCGGCCAGCACTCTACACAAGTGGTATACCTGGACTTTAGAGGAGAAGGTCGAATTCTACAACATACATCATCCAGCTTGGTGTCTAGCTTCTCTCATTGCCATCTTCACTGAGCAAAAAAATTCGATACTCCAGTCACACTTTCTCTAGTAGTTGAAAAGCCTCATATCCGTTAGCCATTGAAAGCCAAGGAGAAATAAGAAGAAGAAATCAAGCTTTCTCCAGTACAAGCGCTTAAACTAACCATGCCATGGAGGTGTGATATAAAGAAAGCAGTAGAGGAGAATGCAAAGTGAAGGAAGATCGAGGTCTCCAAGAAGAAGGCCAAGGAGATAAAGGCCGAAGAGGATAAAAAGATGGAGTTTAGGAGGGCAATCAAAGAAGAAAATATTGACAAAAATAAAAAAAGGAAGGGCATTACAATAAAAGAACCTAATAATATTCAAAAGAAGACCTCTCGAGTGGCCGAGAAGGATTTAAAAGCCAAGCAGAAGCAAAAGATAGATGAATCTCAAGACTTGGTGATTTTGGATCTTCCAACCTGTAATAAAATGCTCCTGATCAAAACAACAGAAGCCTTAAGGACCTCGAAATTACCTCTTCAACAACAAAAAAGCTCTGAAACTCATGCTGAAGAGAGCTCGAGGTCCGTTTCTCTAGAAACTGCTTTCCCAAATAACCTAGTTCGAGATTTCGCTCTCTTCATCGCCCACGTTATGATTCTAAACCTTGAGTTTCCCCCCAGTGGCCCTTTAACGGTTCAAGATTCAGCCCTCAATTATCCAGAGTATTATCTAAGGGGTATCATTTCTTCACATGACATCCAAAATACAAGGAAAAACAAAATGGAAGATCTTCACACGATGTTGATGAAGAGCTTGATTATAGTAAGCTTTCTTTGTCTAAACCCTTCCATTCACATTTTGTTCTAGAATTGTAGTTTTTTTTTTTACTAACTTTCCTGTTCTGTTGCAGACTACTTTATACTCCATGGAACTCATCACGAGGAGTAAGGACCTCCATGATAAAGCTGGCATAGATGTCTCCTACATTAAAGCCTTGAAAGAAAAAGTTGAAGATCTTGAGGGGGAGAATGAGAAGTTAGGGAAAGAGATTAAGGTAGCCAACTTGAAGATTGCGACTGTCGAGGAAAAATCAAAGACTTGTGAGAGGAAAATGAATGGAGTATTAAAGCACTTGACCTCCAAAGATAAAGAGTTGGTGGAGAAGATCGGCCAGCTCACGGCATCCAATGCAAAACTTTCTTTAACCAAAGCCGAGCAAGAACGAATGGCCAAAGAGCTATCAAGGCTCAGGTTGGAATTCTTCAACCTGAAAGGGGACAATGAGAAATTGAAGGTCGAGCTAAAGAAGAATGAAAAAGCCCTTGAGCAGAAATATAAAGTTATGAAGATTTCTAAAGAAAAGGCTGTCAAGGAGCTTGAATCCCAATTCAGTAATTTTGTCAATCAGGTAGAGGATGCCAGGAACGAATATTTCCTAGACGGTTGGGAGGCAGCGATGCGTAAGTTAAATGTTGAGCCACTTCCGAAACATACAGGAATGTTCCATTCCCAAATCTAAAATTTAACTTTGACCGAGATTTCCGAACCCTGATCATCGAATTTGTAAAGGGAGAGCTCTTAAAGAAAAGATTAGTGTAAAGTGTAAAGTACTGGAAGAGATCAAGACATCCCAACAACTTCAACTATAGCCCCAAGAGAGGTCCTTGAAGGCATTTCTACTCAAAGGCCAATGTAGTTAATCACCAATGTTGTGAAATCTATCGAGGCTAAACTTGATATGGATAAGTCTAAGGAAGATAAATAGAAATGAACTGAAACCTCTCCTTTCTCTTTATGTAAATAAAATCCAATTCTGATTTTCCATTTTTAATGAAAATTTCGTTTGAAGTTTTATGTGTAGTTGATTCGTCTTCATTACACTTTTGTAATGCCGTGCCTATGTTATGAGATCTTACTACCCTTTGCACTAGATTTTGTTATATAAGGTTGTGTTGAGATGTAATTCTTTTCAAACTTCATGATCATGTCTTTAATTAACCAAGACAAATAGACCAAAATCCAAGGCAAATCAATGAAAATAGTTAACTGATTAAATCAACCAGCAGTTAGACAATCAACTGGATTTTAGTGTCCAAGAAAAAAACTACCTTTAAGGAACTTTAAGTCTTCGAATAATTTGGTCAGATCTTTGACCATACTTTAATACTTGGAAAATTCTCTAAGATCATATACTGTTGACCATTATATGGTTGATCTTATGTAAAAGCTTCCTAAGGAAGTAGGTAACTGCTTATCTACCATTTGATAGCATGATTAATCAATGAGAAATTTGATTGTGGCACATTGCTTACTGCTGACCACATATAATGTGGTCAGGAAGATATGAGAACTCCTGTAAAAGTGAAAATTGCTTATTTGCTCAAAAACTAACACAATCCATAACACTATTAGCTTGTCAATGTCAACCATTAGAGTATTCAAAGATATTACTTTGTCTAGCTCGTTTACATGGTTCCTAGTAGAACCATTCTTATCAGAATCAGTATGGGAGAACCTAGTAGGACTGGACTTGCTGGAGTTAGCACTGGAGGGACCTAGTGAGACTAGGCTTACTAGAGTCAGGATTGGGGGGACCTAGTGAGACTAGACTTGCTAGAGTCAGCACATGAGGGGACCTAGTGAGACTAGGCTTACTAGAGTCAACAATGGATGGACTGAGTAAGACTAGGCTTGCTAGAGTCAGCATTAGAGGGACTCAATGAGACTAGGCTTGCTAGAGTCAGCATTGGAGGGACTCAATGAGACTAGGCTTGCTAGAGTCAGCTGTTGGAGAACTTAGTGACACTAGGGTTGCTAGAGTTAGCATTGGGGGGACCTAGTGAGACTTGGCTTAAATTTTGTGCATGTCTATGAAATTACATCTTTGTATTGCCCCTTGTAGAATACTTTTAATTACAATGGAAACATAAGTAAATGCTTACATGTAAAATAATTTTAAATGAGTCGTGTTCCATTACCTTTTGATAGGTCTTTCTTCTAACTCTACCAGCTGGTAAGCTCCGTTTTTGCGTACTTCTGTAATACGAAATGGACCTTCTTAGTTGGCGCTGAGCGTGCCCTTAATTAGATCTTTTCTTGCTACCATCAACTTTCTCAACTCAAAGTCCACGACCTTGAATTCCTTTGGCTGGACCTTTTTGTTGTACTTTTTATTTGTCTCTTGTTGATAACTTGCCAATCTTATTATATCTAGTTCCCTTCTTCCATCAATTAGATCCAGGATTACCCTCATTGCTTCATCATTTTCCATTTGGTCAAAGGCTATTGAACAGATGGTTAGCATGTCAACCTCCAACGAGATGACTGCTCCCACTCCATATGCAAGAGAAAAATAAAACTCTCCAGTTGATCTCATTGGGATTATCCTCTATGTCCATAACACTATTGGGAGTTCGTCTAGCCACTTTCTCTTAACCGCCTCTAAGTTCTTCGTGGTGCCATTAAGGATGATCTTGTTTGATACTTCAGCCTGCCCATTGCTATAAGGATAAATGAGCATTGAATAGACATTTTTTATCCATATCTTAAATAGTATTCCTTGAATGTAGCACTATCAAATTGTGTTTAATTGTCTGAAATAAGTGTCTTAGGGATTCCATACCTTGTGATGATGTTTTTCCACACAAAGTGAATGGTGTGAACATCTTTGATGTAAGCTAGAAGTTTTGCTTCCACCCATTTAGTGAAATAATCCATATCGACCACCAGCTATTTTCTGTTTCCAGTGGCAGAAGGTAATGGTCCCATTATATCAAGTTCTCATTATATAAATGGTTAAGGACTAGTAAGCGGGCTAAGTTCTCGAGTAAGTTAATGAGGTATGGGAGCAAACTTCTGGCACCTCTTACATCTTCTTACATAAGCTTGTGCATCTTTCCCCATCCTCGGCCACAGTATCCTTGAGTGATTACTTTGTGAGCTAAGGATCTGCCTCCAATATGTATATCACATACCCTTTCATGCAGTTCAAAAAGAAAATTTTGTACCTTGTTTGAGTGAACACAGATAAAATATGGGTCTATGAATGACTTTAGATAAGTAATGATTGGATACATCCAAGATAGACCCAATTGAATATAGATAACTTCTTTTACCCAAGACACGCTTGGGCATTCTAGTACTTTAAGGAAGACTCTGTCAGTAAGCTTGGTCTTGGGAAATGCAACTAATGTTACCAAAGCATCGACATCTATGTTATGATCCCTTCTTATCAGTTCAATTTCGACAACATTGAACCCTTATAATTTTCGCTTTGAAAGCGCTAAATAGTCATCCATTCTCTCATTCCTTATAGAATATTCTTCTTTTAGCGGATTAACCACCAGTTGAGAGTCTATTTTTATGAACACGTTGTTTGCAAAAAGACACCGAGCAATATCAAGACCAGCCAGAAAAGCCTCATACTCGGCTTCATTATTAATAGCTTAGAACTCAAGTTTTATTCATACTCGGCTTCATTATTAATAGCTTAGAACTCAAGTTTTATTGCATTCTCAATGGATACACCTTCAGGGATTGTCAAAGCTACTTCGATTCTAGCATTCCTTTTTGACGAGGACCCATCGACTTCAATCCGCCATGGATGTGCGACTGTTTTTGCAATTACTTTAGCTTCTGAAATTATTTTCAATTACCATATCTTTTGTACTTGCTCGGGAGCCAAGGGAGTAAATTCTGCTACAAAATTAGTTAACACATATGCCTTTATTACTGTCTTTGGCACAAAACGTATATCAAAAACAGTCAAGAAGATGACCCACTTGGCCATCCTTCCTGTGATATCTACCATTTTCAAGAGTTGGCTAATAAGTTGATATGTAATTGCAAGAATGATATGAGCATAAAAATAATAAGTAAGCTTTCGAGATACAATCACTAAAGCCAGAGTAAACTTCTCCAGGGGGAGATATCCAGCCTCTACCCCCCATAAAGTCTTACTTGTGAAAAAAATTGGCCTCTGTCTCCCCTCTTCTTTCATTAATAATGCGATACTAATTGCCTGCTTTGACACCACCAAATACAGTTGTAAAATATCCTTAGGTTGGGGGTTGACAAGATTGGGAGAGTAGTCAGGTATTCTTTCAATTTCTTTAGTGTTTGACCAACTTCTTCATCCCAGAACATCTTATTTGCCCCCTTCAGTAACTTAAAGAATTGTCGGCACTTGTCAGATGCTCAACTAATGAATCTACTAAGTACTACCACCACTGTATTGCCCAGCCATTCAGGGTACGAGAATTCTATGATGGCTCCACTCTCAAGTAATCTGTCGACCTTTTCTATCACCGCCTCTACGTATTGTAGAGTAGACCTCTTTGCTCTTGGGATAATAGGTTTAACTCCTGGATTGATGTTCAACTTATGACTTATGATTTCAGGGAAAAATACTTGGCATTTCTTGAGGAGTCCAGGCAAAAGCACTAACATTCTTGTATAACATGTCTGTCAATTCCAGTTTCTCTTCGAGGGTCAGATTGGATCTAATGAGAAAGTATTGATTGTCCTCGGGTGGGTAAATCTGAATTTTTTCTACGCCTTCAACATCTTTCTTTCCGGGGTCACCACCAACATAGTCTATCTTTAGTGTGTTCTAAGGTATCTCAATAAGTTACACTTACTCGAAAAGTGGTTTGGACTTAAAGGCTGCCGTCAAGAAATTTTTGGATATATCCTAGTCTCCTTTAATCTTAATCACCTCATTACCATAAGTAAACTTTAAGACCTGGTGATAACCTGATAGAACTGTCTCCAACATGTGTATCCACGATCTTCCTACAATAGTATTATAAGAAGATGGCGCATCCACTATCGTGAACTCGACATCATGTTCTACTAGACCAGTCTAGATGGGGATCAAAACTCTCCCAATGGTCATACTGGAGCAACATTAAATCCTATCAGTGTGCATTCGGCTAGTTCCAGGTCTTGTTCTGTCAGGCTAAGTTTCTTAAAAAGACTAAGAAATATGATCTCTGTTGAATTACTAGCATCCACCAAGATCCTTTTTACATCCGATTCAAACATTTTTAGAGTAGGTAACCACAAAAAACATTGTTATGCGGTTGTTGTACCCTAGAACTTTCTTTTTCATGAAATGTGATCCCTGAGCACTTTCTTTTCACCGTCTCTTGCTCGGGGTTCTAATAACCTTCAGGATCTTACTCACCTGACCAACAGTTTGTTCATCTGCTTGGGGGTAGGTGGTTATACTCTGAGGATGATTTTCCATATGTATAACATAGATAACCACCGGCCTCTAAACTTTCCTCCTAGCTCTGGCTCTTGGTGGTTGTTGGGCTTTATTTAAGAAATCCTCATCTTTAGGGCCTTTTCTCCTCTTTCACTGATTCTCCCACTGTGCTCAGGAACGTCATTTGTATTTCTAGTTCGTTCCTTGTCTATGAACTCATTCAAGTGTCCATCTCTAACCAAATCCTCAAAAAAGTAACATAGGGAGCGGCACTCTCCAGTGTGATGCCCCTGTCTTGGTGATAAAAATAAAAATCTTTATGATTCTCTTGTCCGAGGAAGTTGGGCAGCTTCTTCGGCCATCGAAAGTATGGTTGATCACGGATTTTAGGGAGAATCCTGAAGATAGACACCTTAAATACCGTATTGACAACTTCAAAAACTAACTTGTTGTCTTCAATAAACTTTGGTCTCTTTCCTTTGTTTTTCCCCTCTTTAACTCCGAGGATTTCATTTATTTCTGCTTAGCTAATTTGGTCTCGTCTTCGAGCTTAGCATATTTCTCAATCCTACATATGAGATCGGACACATTAGCTGCTGACATTTTAGTAAATGATAGCCATAGTTTTGTCTCCTCTTTGTAACCCCAATTTGAACGAGGTCACTACCAACTGCTCGGAACATCTCTCTACTTCATTGTAGAGCTCCATATACATTCGAGAGTAGTCCCTCAGGTTCTCACTATTCGTTCTTTTCATGGTGAAGAGCAAATCGATAATTTTTTACTATTTACATTAGCTAAGAATCGTGTGACAAACTCATTGGCAAGCTAACTCCAGCACCCAATGCTTATAAGAGGTAACTTACGGAATCATTAAAGTGTCATCTCTCCTAAGTTTAATGAAAATAACCTGCACATAAGCTCATCATTGTAACTCCACAAGGTCATTACTTGTATGTAATGTTACTAAGGCGCTGGAGGATCCAATTTACCATCATAGATGGTAAACTGTAGGGTCTGGAACTTCTTTGGGGGCTCCATCTCATAAATATCCATCATGAGTAGTGAGACAGATATTTTTCCAAGTGGCCTTTTGGTCACTATCTGAGTGGTTTGGTCTGTACCTTCCCAATCATTATATTATGGCCTCTCAACATCCTTCAACTTACCAAATCTTTTTGCTCTGGTGAGAACTACATCATTGCTCGATGAGTTCTTATTATCATCATAGTGCTTCTTCTGGCTGGAACGCTTTCCTTTTGCTACATTATCCCTCCTTTGAAACTTGGAAGGTTTTTACTTCTATCGTTGGAGGCGTCCTGTATGCTAAGTCTACATTAGATGTGTCTCGACAGTAATAGCTTCTACAGCGGAACCAATTGAATGCCTGGCTCCTGATTGCCCATCTTCACGAGTATTTTTCCTTTCACGATCTTCCTGCCTAGGAAAATCATCATAAAAGGGCATCATAGCTTTCATCTGAGCTAGACCTTTGACCTTTTGGCTCAAATCAGATAGGGCCTTTCTGCTTCAATTTCTCTTCTTTCATCTTGAGGAGTATTTCTTCCAACTCTACCTGTTTTGCAACAGCCTAAGCTTTCAAATCACGCAACCATCATGTAGCTTCTAAATCATCAACCTCTTGACATTTCCACTTACTTGTGCAGGGGGTATATATCGTCATGCCTTCCTCTTTTTATCTCTGAGCTTTTGCTTCATCCCTATATTAAGAAAAAAGTGGAGGAGTTTTATCTCCATCAGTAGCCATTTTCACTCTAGTTTCTTTGTGAACAAAAAATGTCTCGCAAATGAACAAGGTGGGAAACTAAAGAAATCGACCCCACAGTAGGCACCAAATGTTCGACAATAAAAAAAAAAAAAATCAACGAACGTGTTCACTACGTCCATAGAAATGTAATAATTCTAGCCTGAAAAAAAAAAAAAAAAAAGTTAGAAGAAAAGGTTGAGAAAGGTCCGCGACCATAATCTCTCTAATGATAAAGTCAAAAATCGTTTAAGAGAATCAGAAAATAAATGAGCAACACTTTGTGGACAATAGTAAATGTACCTGAAATTCAGTGTTAAGTGCCCTATATATGGTATAGTAATTGGAACAAAAAATGCTCAAATAATAAGAATATCATCATCATCTTCCCACTTAGAAAACTCTTTTAATGTGACTGTGCACTTTATAATAAATGTCCACCATGTTGCAGTAATTACCTATCGTATAGTGTTAAATACATGTGAGGCAAGATAGGAGAATGTAGTGATGTGACTTCTAGGTACTATCCATATGTCCCATTTCTCTACCACTTGTAAGGTTGGGAGTTAACCAGACATAACTAGATAGTAATAAATGAACTAAATTTATTAACTCAAAATATTTATAGTCATGGTTGAGTAAATGTAATCACTCAAAGAATTGTGGCTCACTTGAGGTATCATATTTGGCTCGGTGAGCCTTCCCCGACCACTCTCATTTTCAAGAAGTGTGCTCAGGGATTGCCACGTATCCTCCACATATTTTGTGCCAACAATAACTATGCTTTTAAATTAAGTTAATCGCCATAATAATAATAATTTGATTTTGTTTCATACATTGAGAAATTCTAAAGTGGCATGCTTACATTAAATCATGATATTACCATCCTTATTTTTTTTTTTTTTCAAATTTTCACACTTCTTCAAGAAACGTATCAAATACCTAACAGTTCAAAATTTACTTATTTTATTTATTTATATTTTTCCAAAATTTGAGAATACTCTAAACTAGCACTAAATATTCTAACTTCCCTAAAATTTGGTTCGAACCAAGCACGTGTATATATGGTAAATGCGAAGGTGTGATTAGGGTGTTGTTATACTTTATTGTTATAAAGCATGATCATGATAGTGACATGTTAAAGACACGTAATATAAGCTTATATGTAAAATGAGCACACGTGACATTATATTTACTCCTCTACAGTTGTGATTGTAAATTCTAAGATAAGGTCACCTATAGAGCCATCGGTGTAAAAGACAGTCTCTTTTTCCTTTGTCTTTATTTTGATTATTGTAATTGTTCTTTGTTTTCTTAATGAGATATAATGATGTATATATTATGCTATTGATATAATGGGTCTGTATTGGGTCTCATTTTGTCTAGTACTATTGTGGAGTAGATTGTCATACTTATGTTAAAGCTTATTATATTATATTTTTGTTATTTTATATTATTTTATTGTCGCTCCATTGCGTATGACCCTAATCAAGAAATGAGTTGATGTGTGACAATGAATGTTTACAAGCATGTTAGGTTGCGTTTTTCCCGGTGGCAAAATTTGGAACGTGACAGACACACATATGTACAAGACTAGTTAATTATCAAAATCATCAATTTTGTTAATATAAGTTTAATTATTGTGAAATTAATCTCGTAAATTTTATTATATTATCATAATTATTCTTAATCATTTTATAGTAAAAAATATTCTCCCTTTCTCTTAATTATGTAATTTTCTAATTTTTGTTAAGATAATTTTAGTTTTCTTAGTGACTAAAAAATGTTAGGTCTACTCTTAAATGAGGGGCCCTGTTACTCCAAAAATAAATAATCAAAAATTAAACATTGAAAATTTTCTAATTTGGAATATATATATATATATAT
>QLOD02000002.1:5449928-5452428 GCA_003260245.2 Sideroxylon spinosum
ATATATATATATATATATATACACGTGCGCAGGTGTGTGTGAAATGAATTGAATTACTTATGAGAATGATCCAAAAGCAAGTGGCGTGATTTAATTTCCCAAAGTTAACTGTTTTGTCACTGTGAATTTGAGCGAAAATTTTGTCTTTAGAGCATTTTCCCTATGCCTATAGAGCATTCTCTGTAGACGACTATGCATTTGGATATGAGCATGATTAAGTTATAGTAAACGATTGAGTTGAGTAGAATAACTGATCTACTGTTTATTGATTTCGATTATTTTATGAGTACGAGTTAAAGTATAATTGGTATGAGACAAATTAATGAGATAAGATTTCTGACTGTGACTAATGTGTTAAAGTTTTAGATGTGGAATAATGTTGTGATTAAAATGCTGACTTAGTAGCACGCTATAGCATGTTATATACTTATTTGCTTATAGTGGGCATTGATGGTTGTGCTCGCTTCTCTATAGATTTTTCTGCAAGTTCTTGTGCTGATTCCCAGATTAGGATTTCCGGCCGAGGATAGTAATTTTTTTTTTTTTAATTATTCTTTTGTCATAATGTATTCTTTTGTGAGTTTCAGTACATTGCGTTTGATGTCTGCATGGGGTGAGAGTTATTGTACTTTATTTTACCTTGATTGTGTTTGGGTTGTGCAAGCTGGATTGAGCCTCGATATTATTGTTTTGCCTGGTCTATGACCAAGGCTTGATGTCACTCAATCTTTATTTATGTTTATCTGGTGGGTAGTATGACCCTAATGGGTTGTTAATTATAATAATATAATGTGGTGGTATGCTTAGAGGTCCATGCTCTATCTCCTTGAAATTCATGGCGTGACAATTTTAACTCAAATCTCAATTCAACGGTAGACTTTTTGACATGTTGTTTTTTGAACACTTAGTCAGGACACTGGTGGCCTTTCACAATTCACATTTGTAGTCTTCAAAACATTAGGTGGCATTTGATTTGTTTTTCTATTTTCTATTTTATGTGTTTTATACATTAAAAGTTTCAAAACAAAAAAAATAAAAAATAATTTATTTTCCTTATTTTGAGATTTTTCTTGTTTTGGATTGAAAACATTTAAAACAATTTTTTATCATTTTTCATTTTGTGTAAACTCATTTTCTATTTTTTAAAACAAATTTTGAAACCACAAGTGACCAAAATACATTTGAGCTGTTTTCCTTATTTTCAAAAGTGTAAAATAGAAAATGAGCTCAAAACAGAAAATAAAAAAAAAATATAGAAAAGCAAATCAAATGAAGCCTTACCATTTCAAAACCGCACCTTTTGTTATTTTCAATCTTTCTTTCTATTTGGAAGCGGCTAGGTTTATCAGTGGCTAAAATAGGGACTGGGCAGAGCAGGGCAGGTTATGTGACTCAAAATTGCGGACTTTAGGAAGCAAAATGACAGACTATTTGGGAAACTAGCTGGGTGAGGAAACACTCTCAAACTCTAATTTTTGTCGTGGAGAATTTCAATTCCGGCATGTTTGCATTTTTGCATTCCGAGAAGAATATGTTTAAAAAAGATATCTAACTGTTGGATTGGAATGTGTTATATCAATGATTTTCCTCATTTCAAACAATATTTACAGGCGCTTCCAGCTAGAGTAAGTCACTTCATCATGTCGAATTGCATCTTGACTATATATGCCTAAATTTCACTATTCCTGATTGTAGTTTGCTTTATTTTATTTTATTTTATTTCAAACTTCTGCCGTTGCAATTTTCCGGAAAGATATGACACAGAAATAATAGTCTTTTTGCAACGAAGGCAGGCTAGTCATATGACCCTGCTCTGATAGAGGCTATATATATATATTTATGGACTTAAGACTTTCCGTGATACAGATGCTGCTGTCTGTAAATATGACATCACGAGAACAAAACTTCAGTTGTATATGTGATTCGGAGATTTTCTTGCTTGTTCACTATCTAGTTGATCATGTATTTTCTAACAAATATTTGTCTAGATTTCTCTGAATACGTGACAGATATTCCTACGTTTTTATGTATTTGATTAGAGAGTTCCACTTTACATTTCTTCATTAATTTTTCTCCGGTGGTTGGACATGTTCCTAACCTCGATCACTTTATGACTTTAAGCCAAGCTCTTTTCATCAATTCTTTCCAATTGGGTCGAGTTTGACCCATCTAGTTAGTTGTTTTACTCGCAGTCTCCCGCTTCTGCTTCCCTTTCCCTTTCATGGGAATGCAGAGTTTTGATATTTTTTAGGGCACTCTCTTGTGGAATAATGAAAATTTCAAAAATAGCCCGAATAGGAACAAAAGGATCAGGTATCAACAGGGACGTAATAGCCTTTACCCTTCTTCGCCTGGTGACGTGAGGCTTGAGTGTACTCTTGTCTTTTTGTTAGTAGATGTTGACTAAATAGACAGAACTCTGGGTTTTTTCTTCTTCAAATGCAACTTGGTTACGTGTGGCCGTTTGTGGATTAGAAAACCCTTGTGCTCTTACTGCCCT
>QLOD02000002.1:5454928-5462480 GCA_003260245.2 Sideroxylon spinosum
CAAGATATTCTTCCATGGAGTGACGTACGTTTGTGTCATTCATAAGATTCTTAGACTTCGATTTGAGAACAGAAAAGTTGATTTTTTGTTTTTTATAATTTTTTCATATTATACGGTTTTTTTAACAAAATTTGATTTTGTTTGTATAATTTGTAATTTTTAGACATGTTAATCATAATTTTAAAATTAAAAAAATTCATGTTTGTTTAGATAAAAAATATATATTATAAAAAAATAAAATTTTTTATTTTTTAAGTTTTTAATTAATTGGATGTGAATTTTTGATTTTTTTTTCTTTTGTGAATGTAATTAGCATGCATAAGAATTACAATTTCTAGTAAAAAATTAATTTTTTTATGAAAAAATCACATAAGACAAAAAAAAAAAAAAAAAAAAAAGCTTTTAGTAGCCAATTGCAGATAAACAAATAAAACCAATGTGTGTTTGACGCGCTGTAATTCTCTGAATATCTCTGAAAATCTATAAAAATAATTTACTTTTTATTTCATTGTACGAATTACGAATTTATAATTTTTATCAAATTATCTCATTTAAATTTATTTTTTATCACTTCAAATTTTCCCTAAATCAGTCAAACAAAAATTGAAAAAAAACAAGGGAGGGTTCTTTGGGAGTAAAAAGAACAAAAAGCCAAGACAAATCAAAGCAATAAAAAGCATCGGCCAAGATAGAAAAATGTATCTTGGATTAGCAAAATGTACAAAATAAAAATTGAATGTATATATGCCATTATTCTAGTTCACACGGGGACAAAGTCAGAGAACTTTATTCAATGATAAAAAAATACACATTTCATAAATAACAAAAGTGATTCAGAAATTTAACAATACTTCTAGTTAAGATTACTAGTTCCATAATTGCAAAAGAAAATGATGTTTTATATTTTATTTTTATTTTCATTTTTTCTAGTTTTATAAATGTTTCTATTGGGCTATTCATAATGAATTTAAAATTTTAAAAATATATAAGTATAGGAATATTTTTGTATACTTAAATTTCTTGGACTATTTTTTTTTATTTTTTATGTAATTAACAAAAAGTGATTGATTAAGTTATTATGTATAAATAGTATAATTAGTTAGGTTATCAAATTTACATCATTTAAAAATTAGGGAAGAATATTTAAGTTTCAGGAAGATTAATCGATACTCTAAAATTGTCTAACCCGAAAATTTATCTATCAATGGTATTTTCGGGAGCTAAAGCCTGTTATATAGCTAAATTCAATTAATTTGAGACAAAACGGAGTTAAGTATTGGTGAAGGGCGGCCCAGAAGAAATTCTGACAACTATATATGGGTGTATATATATCTTATGGAAACGACATACATAAGAAATGATGCAGATGGAGAAGAAAATATCTGTGGGCATGCATCAACCTAATTGTCAATGGAGAAGAGCTGGATTATGTAAAGAAGGATCCACTAACCAAGCAAAACTAGATGGAGAGGTCCCACTGTGGACAGGAAGAGAAGAAGAATGTGCTCTAGCTATATATATGGCATGGGATGATCATTGTCCACTTGAGGAATATAGCACATTAATCGTCTCCACTATTGGTGTGGTTTTATATTATATTATTTATATACACGCATGCGTTATACATACATACATATATATATATATATTATATGAAAGAGGGGTGTTTTGTTATCCATTGATGGGATGTTATCCCATGTAGCGAGAGAGAGAGAGAGAGAGATGGGGGCTGGGATGGGAGACTCCGTACCACATGCCTAGTGTATATATATATATATGCGTGTGTGTCTCATTTGTATTATGGTATGCTATCAATTACTTCAAAAAAAATAATAAATAATAAATAAAAAAACCAAAAAAATCAAAACTCGATCTGAATAAAAGGGTAGACAGCCTTCCCCATTTAAAATATGAATGCAAGCAAGAAGTATGCGTAGAAATACATTATATGTACAGTACATTTATATATTTATATTGTTTCATGCTTCATTTGTTATACAGAATCCATAGAAAATTTAATTTAGTCATCTTTCCATCTCCTAAATTTCCAGCACATGAAGAGATGGAGATCTTTCCATCTCCTCCCTTCACCAGTTACTCTCATCCAAAAATTTGCCTCGCAATTAATGAATTGAGCATCAGATTTTGTGCAAAGTAAAAGCGCAATTCATCCTCTATTATGGAATGATTTATTGTTTGTTTGGTTCGAGGATGAGAGAAGTGAAAAATAAGAATAAGGAAAAAATTCATTCTTTGTTTAGTTGTGTGGTTTGAAGAGAAAAGAAATAGAAAACTATAACAAAAATTTAACCCATTAACTTTCTACCTTTTCTCTTTTCTCCCCCTTCTTTCTTTTTGGCTTTTCTTTCTGTTTCGGGTAGAAACATAGGGTAATGAATGTAATCTTCCCAACAGCACCTACGACTAATTTGGTGCCATTCTTTCCATATCCTTTGGTAATGTATATAATGTTCCAACAGGCTACAGCACCTACGACTAATTTGGTGCCATACTTTCCTTATCCTTTGCCCTCGCAGCAACCGCACTATGGCATATCAGACAGTTTTTCTTTTATTTTCCCTTTTTATTCTTTTCAAAATTTAATTTGCTAGAAAGTTAGAAATCAAAATGCTCTCTATGCAACCATAAAATAGGTCTATCAAAGTTTTATCAATGATGTGAATAAATACGTACTTATTATTTTAATATAACATATTCGTACATAAACAACTCTGTCATAGAATTATTACTGTTACATCATTTTGATATGAATTTTTAATCCTATTTTTTAATAGATCAGTATTTTTTTTTTATCTGTACATGTATATAAAGTAATGCTATATTACCAAAAAATTTTAAAGAAATATATATAGAACTAGAATGATGTGGCATGTGTTTATTTGTACCAATCAATTTTAAAATGACAACTTACTAAAAAATTATTTGATTGTATAAATATTATTATCACACCACTCCTTTCTTTTTGATAAAAAGGGGGGGGGGGGGTAATATCTTTTCTCGCATATGTAATGGTGATGGGAGCAACTTGATCTTGTTTACCTTTGCTTTGTCGTACAAGTCTGAACCTAGCTACTTATCCACTAAGATTAATTAATAATCAAACCTTGATAGGAGTTGGTGGAATTATAATATATATGAAAACATATAATCTTCTAACTATCCTATTTATGCTATAGTTTTCTCCCTTGAAAATACATTCAGAGCCAAATGAGCCTAGCTAGCCACTCTACTGAATATTGCGAGATCTCTTAGAGCACAAGGTATATTAACAAACTAGAAGTGCATATATAATATTGTAATTTAATATAACCAAATTCATCTCCTTGAATCAAAGCCCAATTAATCCCCCCCCCCCCAAAATTCGAAAAACTCCAACTTTCTTTAGTCAAAATTAATTTCACCATATATTATTTTTACATCAACTTTTAATTTTAATTTTTTTTTTTTTTTTTTTTTTTTTTTTTTTTTTTTTTGGGGATAAACCAAAGCCACCTAGATTACAGATTGTATAACAATTCTATTCATGAGTCCATGGATTAAAAAGGGTTTGAAAGGAGTCTCATGATATCCATCAAAATGTTAACATAAAGGAAGTTAATAGCAGAACAATGTTTATTATAATCAAAAGGTCCACACTAATGTATCACTGCATATAATATATAAGAATTGCTTTAAGATTGTCATTTCCTTAACATAAACTGGGGATGAGGAAATTAAATTAGGTCTGCATATAGTACAAGGTATGGGTTGAGAATCTTGAGATCAATATGATCACAAAATGTGGGAGACAGCAAAAGCACATTTGTTGAGTTATGTGTGTGTAGTGTGTACTGGACCGCATTGTGGGTGGTCTCCCCCAATTAACTTCTCTTTGCATGTGCTTCAAC
Organism: Sideroxylon spinosum; assembly: GCA_003260245.2. NCBI lineage: Eukaryota > Viridiplantae > Streptophyta > Magnoliopsida > Ericales > Sapotaceae > Sideroxylon > Sideroxylon spinosum. Next base: position 5,458,837 of record QLOD02000002.1, read on the forward strand.
CACTGTCTCAAATAGACGCGCTTTTGGACCCCTTTCCATGTCCTATAAATAGGCACCATCTCAAGCATTCTGGAGGCATGGTTGGTTATGGGTTTTTAATTAAGCATATCAATCAGTTAATTCATTAATCCCATGGCTACCCACCACAAGGTTTTGAGTGTTGCTTTCTTTGTGCTATTAGGGATATGTTGTGCTGCTGCAACTAGAGCCCTCCTCACTCTTGATGGAGGTGTTGGCTACACTCAGGGGTCAGGCGGTACTACTGGGTATGGCGGAAGCCACAGTGGTGTTAGAGGCGGCGGTTATGGTGCTGTAGGTGTTCATGATGGCGGTGCTTCTAGGTATGGAGGCGGTAGTGGAAGTGGAGGTGGTGTTGGATATGGGGCTGGTGGAGAACATGCTGTTGGTTCAGGGGGAGGTGGCGGCAGTGGTGGCGGTGGCGGAGGAGAGTATGGTGCTGGGAGAGTGGCTGGTGGATATGGAAGTGGGGCTGGTGAAGGTGGTGGCGCTGGCTATGGTGCTGGAGGGGGATCTGGTGGGGGTGGAGGTGGCGGAAGCGGAGGCGGTGGTGGGGCCGGAGAGGGCGGAGCGCATGGAGGTGGTTACGGTGGAGGAGCGGGCAGTGGCGGTGGCTATGGTTCTGGTGGAGGAAAAGGTGGCGGCTCTGGTGGAGGTGGTGGTAGTGGAGGTGGAGGAGGTTCTGGTGGGGGAGGAGCTGGAGGTGGTGGATATGGTAGTGGTGGAGGAGCAGGAGAGGGTGCTGGAGGTGGTGCAGGAGGAGCGGGTGGATATGGTGGTGGCGGCGGCGGAGGCTCTGGTGGCGGTGGTGGTGGAGGTGTTGGAGGTGCACATGGGGGAGGATATGGAGGAGGCAGTGGCGGTGGAGAAGGTGGTGGTCACGGTGGCTACATCCCTTGAGAATACCTCTTTTCTATCGCTCCATCTCCTAAAGGAGATGTCTTCTCAAATTTATATATATTATGATACCAAAAAAATAAGGGCAATCTTGCTAAGATGATATATATGTATAAGTATCGTACCACGTGCATGCAAAACAGATGCCTATATTTATGATTTGCATACAAGTGTATTAATGTTTCTTCTATAACCCTAGTTAAATTTATGACAGAAAGTCCCAACTTGTTCTATTAGTTTGCTCCTTCACTTTTTGTGCGCGCATGGTACACAATTTAACTGCGTTTTGGCTGTGGTTGCCACAAACTCTCTTTGGATAATTTTTAATTTTAAATGAATAAATTTAAAATAATATTACATTATAAAATAGCTAGGTAATTTATATAACGGGTGCGGAGCCACAGGTGGGCTGTGGTGGGCTATAGCTCGGATAAAATTTTGATAAATTTTTTTTGTAATAGTAATATTTTAATTTAATTATTTATAGTCCGGATAATATCCAATTCGTAACCTAAATATATTTTAAATTTTAGTTCAAATATTTTATAACTTAGGTAATACTCAGCCTGTAATTTAAATTATTTTATAAATAAAAAAATAAATTATTAGTCCTAAAAATATAAAAAAAATCCAAAAAGTCCAAAAAATAAAAATAAAAAATCAAGACAAAAACCAATAGTACATACCTGTACTTGGGTAAACTTCTAACTATTAAGGGCCGGTTGCAACTCCAACCAAATTAAAAAAACTCCAAAAAGTTTTAAAAGTTCTAACTTTTTTAAACTTTAAAAAATTTGTCAAAATTCATTGGAACAAACTACTATAGTGCATTTCAATGGATTTTGTCAAATTTTTAAAAAAAAATTAGACTGATATTTGTATCAAAAATTCCACAAAACTCCAAAAATTTTCAAGATTCTGTGCTAAAATTTTTTTTTGTATCACTTTATATAATTTTTAATAATTTCATATCAAATCCAATACAAACATCCAACTATTATTTCAAAACAACTTTTTACACTCCAAATTTCAAAAAAAATCACTTTTAGTTTTTTTTTTTTTTTGACACTACAAGCAGTCTCTTACTAACTTCTAACTTTTTTTTATCTTTTCATCTTTCCTAATTCTCGGTAAACCAATTTTTTTTTCGATACTGGGTTTTCAGATTGAAGGACAACAACAGCGAATATAATTTCATAAAATAACAAATTTAGATTGATAATTATTCATAACTGAGAAAAATATTATACGTAATCCGAGGTTAAAAAAAAAAATCCTAGGTCCGCCCTTCAATATGTATAAGATTTATAATAAGAAATATAGTTACTCCTCTAAAAAATTTAATCAAAAAGTATAGGAATAAGGCAACAATAACATTTTGATAATAAAACTTCGCTTACTAATCATTAGTGCACAATATGTAAGCAAAATAAATACTATGCGTATGTAAATTTAGGAACATCAAAAGGAGTATATCAATGCGAAAAATAAATATGTTTACTCTATAATTTTATTTTAGTTTGTGATTACGTCATCTCTAAAACTAGAAAACTATGGTATTATTAGGGTTTGATAAGATTATCAGATCTTGATCTGTCTCTATATTACAATCGATATGACTGTTATCATTGGAAAGAACTATCTGTATATTACGAAAAGATGAGACATAACCAATGTATATATATAGGATAAATTTTAACCTCACTGGCCCTTACATGAAAGACCTACAATGGGCTTAACAACTAACCAACACTAACCATCTAATCTCATTATCTTTATAAGGTACATATAGACCCAACAATATGGATCATAGCAAAATAGACCTTATCATGTATGTCCTCATCTTTAAATTAATTCTAATCTATTTTTTGATAAAATAAAAAATTAATTAATTATGCTCAAAATACAGAAAATTCCAACACAATACATTCGCATCATTTTGGTCAACGTTTATAATTAAAAAAGTTGGTTGCACATCACTGTTCCTATGATAATTACTATTTTACCTGCAAGTAATGGAGTAAATGGTAAAGACAAATGATTTTAAGAATTTTAAATAGTTATTTTTTTATGTTGATTTTAAATTAATTAAATATATCATACTAAATCACCCAAATTCATTGAAATTAATATCTTAAATTAACAATGTTATATTCAAGCAATTCTTTCTAAACAAATAGTATCAAAGTTTTAAATTTTAAATTCATAAATACGAACACAATATCAGAGATAATTATTATAATAAAATTGATTTAATTTAATTATAATTTAGTCGAAAGTGATCATGGTCTCCGGGGCCGACTAGGATCTAAGGCTCGTTTGGGTTGATGTAAAATTTTCTCTTAAGAAAATTTAGTTTTTGTTCATATAAAAAAATAGAAATAAAAGAAATTAATATTTATAATGAATAAGGCCGGTTGTGTTATAAAAATTTAAGGTGATTTAAATTTGTAAAAAAAGTAAAAAAAATAAATAAATTTAAAGAAAAAGTTGGGGTCAATCAACCCACATTTCAGCTTAGGACAATCCACTGATGTACGGAGCTTGTAACAATATCTTTTACATATATATGTATGTATGTATGTATGTATGTATTCATATATACGCATCTTCTTCAAATCCTGCATAGGCAAGAGACCATCACGTACTGATCTGTCCTTTTAGACTCTCGACATGCTAGCTCGTGCAAGTAACATTTTGTTTTAGCATATTCAACGCGAATCAAGATC
>QLOD02000002.1:5594164-5605474 GCA_003260245.2 Sideroxylon spinosum
TGCCCATCGTGGCTTGATTGAAGCGGTTAATATTTTCAAACTCTAGGCCTTCCTACTGATTTTAGGTAAATAAAGAGTATCCTAACTTAAAAGATGCAGAGAAAGTGACCAGCCTAAGATAGTAACCTATGATATTTTGCACCTGACCATGGAAGACAAATTATTACATCTGATATTTATTTTTAACTAATAATTAAAATTTGGACCGCTTTAGTACTTAAGAGTTCAGCTTTAGGTTGATATATACAGTTTATTTTTTATTTTTGAGCTGAATTGACTCCAGAATTCTATTTAAACTGCAGCAATGGGACAAAGGGCCGACCCCCCCCCCCCTTTTCCCTTTACTTTCTTTTCTTTGTTCTTTCTTTCTTACTTTTCTTCTCTTTGTTACAAGATACCCCGAGTAACTATTCTTGATGAACCTTGAAAGTTGGAAAACTTTGGTAAATTTATTATTATTATTATTATTATTATTATTATTATTATTATTTTGAATCTAAAGTAAGTGAGTGAGAGGAAACTTTGTTATTGTTTTGATCATTTGCACGAGGAGGATAAATACAATGCCATTGAATGAGGCAATTAGTATAGTTTTAGTATTATATCATTGTTAGTGAAATTTTGATGCGTCAGTGTCGAACTCATTCTGTATAATTTCTAGTTACTTTTTCCGGGGTGTGTAGCAGCACTCAAATTGTAGCCTAGCAAAGGCATACCCAACACCCATATAAATATATTCAACTTTTTCTTTTTGGCCATTTAAGATTTCAAACACCGAGGAATCCAAATATGCTACAATGTAATGGGTATTATTTTAATACACACTTGTTTAATCGTTGGACCCCAAATTCATTGAAATGAATATTTTACCACCATCGAATATTAAATGGATCGAGGGTTTGATTATCTGTCAATTTGCTGATTGGTTAAATTGAAGTTATTTTTGGAAAAGAATCAGTTAACATGCTTGCATGATTGCAAAGGAGTTCCGAACATACATATATACATATATATATATATATGTATCTTTTTGCTTCGACCTTGCAGGCAAAGTCCAATGCATTTCCATTTATAAGGCCTCGTTTGGTAACTATTTTGATTTTAGTTTTTTAATTTTTATTTTCATTTTTTTGAAAAGTGAACATGAAAACTCGTTTGAAAAATTTATTTTGAGTTTTCAATTTTTAAAAAGGTAAAAACTGTTTTCAAAATTTTCAAAAATTATAAAATATAGAAAATGTGTTTTTCTCAAGTTTTCATTTTCTTACACAATTACTACCAATTATAACCATCAATCACTATCATTCATAAGTCGCCACCAACATCCGACCATCGCTGCGATTATATATTTCACTCATCACCGGTCATTGCTAAATATATTATTATTTAATATAAAATATTTAATAAATATATAAAATATATAAATATATTAAATTAATAATATATTATTTTTATTTACAAAATTAATATATTTTAATTAAGAATTAATTTTATCAAAAATTAATTTAGTATATTAAATTAATTATTAGATATATTAATTAGAATTGAATTTAATTAGTTAAATTAATATAAAAAATTAATAATATATTGTTTTATTTACCTAAAATATATTAAATATAATTTAATTAATAATTAATTTTATCAATAATTAATTTAATATATTAATATATTGATTAGCTAATTTATATTAATTATAATTGAATTTAATTAATTAAATTAATATAAAATATTTTATTAAATTTTTTAATAAATAATATAATTAAATTTTATTTAATATATTTTGTTTTTATTGGATTAAATTATTTTTATAAATATAATTAAAACAAGTACATTTAAATAATTTAAATTAAATTAATTATTTAATTAAATTTAATTAATGAAGTTATAAATTATTTTTAATAAATAATATAATTAAATTATAATGAATATTTATATTTTTATTGAATTAAATTATTTTGAAAAAATAATATAATTAAAATAATGAAATTTAATTAATATAGTTAATTAAAAATAAAATTATTTTAAGTTAATTAATTTAGTTAACATGAAATATATTTTATTAAATTTTTTAAAAATAATTATATTTAATTTTGTTTAATATGTTTTATTTGTATTGTGTTAAACTATTTTTAATAATTAATATAATTAAAATAATCTAATTTATTAAATTTAATTAATTAACAACTATAACTATCAACTAATAATCATCACTTGTGTTTTCAAGTTTTTGTTTTTTTACTATAAAAATAAAAATTTTAAATATAAAAATTGAATACAAAAACTGAAAACTGATAGCTTTATTAACCAGTCCGGTAGTTGCCAAACAAAAAATTTCAATTCATGAGTTTCCTTCAGTCGAACATATTCAAGGAAATCGAAAGTACAAAGTCATGTCGTTGTGTCTTTGGAAGTTGAATGCGTGAAGTGGAAAGGAAAAATTGGATGAAAACGTTAGTAAAGTAAAATGACAAAGATTGTTACCTTCAAAGTTTTTGGATATTTAAAAAAAAAAATAAGAAAATTATGGAGATTTGAGATAAAGATCTAATTATATATATATATATATATATGTATGTAGGCAAGTATGAGGAAGCTTCAATACCTCCCAGATTGTCCAATCAGTTGAAAATATTGTACAATGGTTTGAAATGCATGCATTCACAAATTATTAAATTACGATCCACTTGCAAGTCAAACTGAAAAGAAATGGAATTGGTAATTGAGCACGTGCTTTTTTTATTTAAAGGATAACAAGCAAGGAAAGGAAAACGAAAAGGCTCAAAACCATGTGGGCATTAGGTCGTTCATTCTTTTTCATACATACTATGCATTGTCTTTTGCTTGCAAATTGATCGAACATTGACTTGACTCAGTGAGTCCAATAGTACAAGTTCTTAATTAATCAAGCATTTTGAATGGTGGTCTTGTGATGATCATGAACTGAACGGTAAGTCCACACCCCTAGGAACCCTAATCTAGATGCATGAGGAAATTTTTGGAGATTTAATATGGATAAGTATGTTTTTATTTTCTCACTTCCACTAATATGTATTTATTTTCTAGGTGAGATTAATCCAATATACATTTTACTATATTATATAATTATATTCTGAAATACTAAAACAATAGAGAAAAATAAATCACCTAATAGTTGCATGCATGCGAGCAACATTCAAGTATATTTATATAAGTTGATAGGGTCTTCTCGGTTAAGCGGATTTACCCGAGCAATCAATCCAGTGACCCGAACTGACTGATCCATCTGACCGATTGACCAATCGATTACTCGGTTGATCGGTAGGACGAAATTATTGATGTGATGGTCACATGGACACCGACTTTCTGGCAAACTTTGTGATATGCGCCTATATAGATGCTGCTTACCTGCTAGCGGTTATGATAACTAATAAGAGGAATCATCATTGGGATCCACAATACACATGGCCTCATCTGACTGAAGAGAAGCATGATTACATAAGAGTCATACATATACTTTGTCCATACAAGTTCAGGGTTTCTATATATATTACCATTGCACAAATACACAAATATGACACTTTTGCCATATTTATTCAACTCTCATGCTAACTTAAGTATTGAAGACTCTTTGACAAGTACTACATCAATGCACTAGACAGTATTTCGGGCTTGAATCTGATCATTCGAAGGAGACGGAATTACTGAGCTATCAGTTGGCGTCGTTTGTGGGAAACGACTATTTTCTTGTAGTTTTTATAGCCAAAACCAGGTCCAGCATAGATACACAACCTCAATCCCAATAAAAAAAAGCAATGGAAAACCAGATTGACAAAAGAATTAACCTTATCGAGAACCAAATAAGGGACATGGTGGCCGTCATGCAGACATTAGTAGCCCAGAATATTATCCCTGTCAACGCGCCACTTTCACCAACTGACCCCCTATTAATAGAGCACACAATGGGGGAGCCATTGAAGTCAATGGTGAGGAAAACGAAGATGGGTAGGGGGGTTGATGGATTCGGAATCGTGGGGAAAAATAAAAATGAGACAGCTACATGTTTAAGAAGACGAGGAGAGATAACTGGAGCTGATGGTGGAGTTAGCTGTCACCTCGAGGCCTCACGCACTGAAGCAACGAGTGTGAGGGATGCTAGTGTCCACCATTGGGAAAAACCAATGAAAGCCATGCAAACCTAGATTCACGGTGTCCTTGTGGCTGTCAAAGGCCTAGACGTAATAGATGAGCAGATGTAGATGGAGATTTGCCCTTCTCTCAGAAAGTAATGGCTTGCCCTTTACACCCAATTCAAGAGGCCTATAATGGGCTCTTTCGATGGGTCGAAAGACCCATTTGATCACCTGGAGATGTACAAGACACTAATGCATATACACACATACCCTGATGGGATTATGTGTTAGGTTTTTCTAATAACACTCAAGGGCCTAACTTGATTAGAGTTTACCAAAATCAAGTCAGGGTCCATTACCAATTTTTCATAACTCGACAACCTATTTGTGGGCCATTTCATTGGAGGGAAAAGGCAAAGACGGCCAGCTACCCACCTTCTAACAATCAAATAAGGTAAAGACGAGCCCTTCAGAGATTATGTTGGGAGGTTTAATAATGAGTTCTTAGAAATTAATGAAACCGAAGACAAAGTGGCCATCACGACCTTCTTTAGTCGGTTGAGGGCTTCTAGATTTATAGTATCTTTCTTCGAGAAGGCCCTTATCAATATGGCCAAACTAATGGTTCGTGCTAAAAAACATATCAATGTAAAGGATAGCCTGATGGCAAAATGTGAATGCATTGGAATAGGAAGCTCCAAGGCAGATAAGAAGAGGTCAAATGAATCAGGGACTACTTAAGACTTTCGGGATTCCAAAAATCAAAGATATGAAAAAAAGTCTAATCGAGGCGTATGATGGTATGATGACCTCATCGTAACTTTACTCCTTTTAACAATAGGTTGGAGTTTTTTAAGATCCAAAATGACCTGGCCTTAAAGTGACCAACAAAATTGAGGATCCTAACTGATTAACAATCCCGAGCAGAGTATAGATCAAAGAATTGATAAGAAGAGGAAGGCATGGGTGGTTTATGACTAGTCGAGACGACAATAGAAAGGGTGGGCAAAAGAGTCCTAAGCGAAGGAGCCTTAGGTAAATGAGCCCTAGAAGGAGTCCAAAATGTAGGAGTCCTAATCAAGCCTAACTGAAAATCAATCGATCAGCAAAATTAGGGTAATTTCTCGCTGATTCACTACTGGAAGGGAGTATTCTAGTGCGAGGAGGAAATATGCTCACGATGTGAATAGAGATAGAGAGGTATTAGTTGCTGAACAACTAACAAAGAAGACAAAAGCATAGTTTCACCCAATCATCTTCTTGAGGACGAAGCAAATGAGGTATGCTATATAACTCCATGATGATCCATTTGTGATTTTGTTCGGGATAGCAAATTTCCAAGATTTGGAGAATTCTAATCAACAATGTGAGCTCCATATATATTTTGTATTAGAGAGCCATTAAAAAAATAAAAATCAAAAAAGAAAAGCTACAACCAGTATCATCCCATCTTGTTGGCTTCACTAGGGATCAAGTAACTCCACTTGATTTCATTGTGCTACTCGTGACTATCAGGAAAGAGCCACATTAAGCCATGAAAATGGTAATTTTTTTTATAGTAGATTGCCCGTCAACATACAATGATATCTTGGGGAGGACATCTCTCAATCAGTTTAAACCTATTACCTGTTTACCATCTTCGAGTTAAGTTCCTAACCGAAAGTAGTGTGGGATGTGCAAGAAGTGACCACAAGACTACTCGAGAGTGCTACACGTCTTCCCTCAGGAAGGACTCGAGCAAAGAGGCAGTTGCTGTGGACAGTTTGCAGGTACGAGATGAGAACAAACTGAAGAGAGAGAAGATGACAGATGAATTGTAAAAGGTCATGATTGGCTTTCCTGAGCAGAACGGATCGGTTAAAATAAGCTCGAAAACACCCAAACAACTGAAGAACGAGCTGAAAAACTTCCTGATGAATAATTCAAATGTTTTCGCCTAGTCCTCGGATAACATACCAACCATTGATACGAAGGTGGTGGCTCACCATCTAGACATCTCCCCAGGGGCCACGCCGATCAAGTAGAAAATGAGGATCTTCTGCTTTGAGCGAAATAGAGCGATTGAGCAAGAAGTTGACAAATTATTAAGAACTAAATTCATTTACGAAGTCCATTACCCCACTTGGTTATCAAACATGGTCATTATAAAGAAGTCCAATGGCAAGTGGAAAATGTGTATGGACTTCTCGAATCTATATAAAGCTTGTCCAAAAGATAGTTTTCCATTGCCAACCATCGATTTTCCAGTTGATTTTACAGCAGGCCAAGAGTTGCAACCATTCATGGATGCATTCTTGGGGAACAAACAAATCAAAATGGCTGAGCACGATTAGGAGCACACAGTGTTCATCACCAATTGTAGCTTCTAGCTCAGTGAGAGACTTCTCGTTTCTCTTCCTCTCAGTGGCCAGAGCTCTCTTGGCATTAGATAGTTGATTATACACAACATAGGACCTGACCATGGTCTGATAACATGGCAAGCCAAGATTAGCTGAAAAAAAAAACAGAGAGAGAGAGGAAGGAGAAGAAAGGAGATAGCTAAGCAAAGAATAGAATAAGAGAGCATACTCGAAAAAGGTTATGGTTCATATCATAAACCATGTTAGGGCTCGAACTGTCATTCAACTCCATCAACTCGATCTCGGAGACATTAGCAAGCAGTCTATGCCGAGTTGACTAGCTATTTGTTAGTAAAGATTGGTGAAAAAAAGCTCTGGCTTGGGAGCCCTAACCCGAAGTTGTTCTCTTTGGAGGGGAAGAGTTGTCTAAACCACTTTCTTTCGACGGGGAGGGTCAGGAGAGCCTTTTTCTATTGGATGTTTGTGGAAGTGGACGATCTCGAGGTCCTTGGCTTCTTTAGGGTAGGCTCATCCATAGTCTTTCGAGTGGTAGAATTTTTCTTATCTGCCCTGTTCAAATAAGTGATGTCAAACATTTCGGCCTCGACTTATTCAGCTATCCATTCGGTCAATTTAGTGTGATCGATCTGCTCCTCTCGATCTTCCTCTTGCTCAGTCCCTTCATAACAGTATTGTCTGTTCAGAAAAGAAAATGAAGAAGGAGAAACGTTAGACAAATTATAGTGTAAGTATTTGTAAAAATATAGTTTGTAAACTCACTCCACTCACATTCAGCCACAAGGACTCTAATAGTTGGACCCGAACCAAGAAGGTAAAGGGCCAAGTTATCCAAGGTAATCAGATACTAGGCTTCCCGAATATTATGTTTCTTCATAAGAGGAAGAAGATCATTCAATTTGAAGGGCAAGCCAAGAGGCTTTCGATCTAGCCAAATAAAAAAAATGGATTAGAACTCTAAGACCTAAAAGAATATGAGAAAATTGAAGTGAAAGACCTGATGCACCTTTCAATGTCAGCTGGCCCCAGACTCGAGGGACCTGTGTCTTCTTTCCGTTGTCTATCTCCCAAACTTGGAATTCTCTTGTGCTCACCCTCTGTGGGAAGTGGATATGTTGGTGACAAAGTTATCCTTAGGCTTCCGTGCTGAGAAGTACCATCATCCCAAACCCTCTCGGTGATCTTGTAGAAATGTAAGAATTCGGTCAGTATCACATCATACCCTATGATAACTGCCCAGTATACTATGCTCCCGATCAGGATCCGCCAACTGTTCGGCGTTAGTTTCTCCAAGCCAGACCGAGGTGGCAAAAGACTTATGGAACGAACTTGAGTAATGGAAACCGAAGCCCACCAAACAGAACGGCCTCATACACCACAATTTCACCAGCCCTCGATGAACAGGCCGAATTATTTTCCCCTGGGACTCGGACAGTAAGGTATAAGGGAAATTGGAATTTGGATATTATTTTCGAGAGTCTTTTTAGAGTGATGGTGGATCTGATATTTACTGCTTCAAAAGGGGAATCATCATCACTGGTGATGGTGATAGGCAAATGCTTTTCTCCAAACCCAGGCTTGAAAGCATTGATGATACAATTTGTATCATCTGCCTCAGGCATTGGGGGCATTAGGGTTCCTATGCCTTGGGAAGACAAACCCCTCGGCATCGGACCTCTTGCTACCGGCATCGGACCTCTTGCTACCAGCATCGTTTCTCTCACAATTGCTCATTACAATGGAAGGAAGTAACCGAGACAAATAAAAAGAATACACCAAAAATGTCAACCCAGCAAAGATGGTTCTAAGGTATCTAGGATTATCTACGAACCCTAAAGGATTTGGAAGCCTACGATATATATATTTTGTAAAAATAGATGCTACAGATTGACAACCAAAGCATAAAAGAAACACATAAGATTTAAAAAAAAAAAAATCTGACGGGAAGCAAAAACTTCAATCGCAGTAGCAACAATGGATTTGATTAGAGTTGAAGAAGTAAGTCCACATAAAAGAAAACCAGAGGGCTTTTCTTTATATCTATCTCATAGCATTTTCAAAACCAACGATTAGGATTAAGGTGGGAAAAAGGTGATCCAACGAACAGGGAGTGACCGGCTGATAAATCCAGTATATGCATAACACATGGCAGGAGGATGACCGGCCAACCTTTTTTCATACTACGCATGCGCCCCAGCGCACTTATTACGTAATTAATGCATGCACATTTCAAAAGACGAGACAGATGTAAATTCCTTTTAGTTCACTTCGATGATCTGGGGAAACAATCTAGTAGTGTGCAGTCAACTGAGCATAACCACTTATTTCATTTTAGTCTCTTTAACTGACCAAAGGAACCAGGGGCATCTCTGGTAGGATCAGGTTCTAAGCAAGACAAGTATGGGATTCCTCTCAGCCCGCTTTGGTGACCAAGAGAATCGGGGCATCTGATAGCGTTTATCTGGTCAAACAGGTTTACCTGAGTGATTAATCTAGCGACCCAAACTGATCGATTCACCCGATCGACCAATCGATTACTTGATCGATCAAGCCAATCGATCATATGTAATTGAACGAAAATGCTAGCATCATGGTCACATCTACAAAAGCCTTCTAGCAAACTCCGTGATATGCGCCTATAGATGCTACCTACTTGTCAACAGTTATGATAATTAATTAGAGGAATTATCTTTGAGATCCACAATCCACGTAGTCTTATCTAATTGGGGAGAAGTATGATTACTTTAGAGTCATGTATACACCTCGTCTATGTTCAGGATCTCTATATATATCACCATTGCTCAAGTATATAGATATTACACTTTTGCCTTACTAAAATTTTGTCAAAATATTTACTCAACTCTCTTGATAATTTAAGTATCGGAGGCTCTTTAGCACGTACTACACTGATGTACTAGATAGCATTCCAGGTTTGGATCTGATCAACTGAAGGAGACGAAATTACTGAACTATCACAAGTTATAATAATTATACAAAAGATAGATATATATTTGGGTTGAGAGCAGCATAGTTTGGCAACATAAAAAAGTCTATTTTTTTATATAATTTTTATTCTTTTCTACCAATATATATATATATATATATATTAGGCAACATAAAACAAAAAAAAAAACAAAGCTTATTTTTATATGATTTTTATTTTTTCTACCAATATATATATATTGCTTTTTACAATTTTGAAACATATTATCCATATTTATGAAAAAAATTGTAAAAACAAATGCTTTCAAATAAGGAGACTGACATAGGACTTTATGAATTTATCTGATTTTGAAACATTGTTTTTATAATTTGTTTTTATAAATTCAATAATGTAATTAAAAATTATTTAAAAAAAGAATCAAATATTAATAAAAAATCATATAAGATAGAAATTAAACTAAATCCATCAATGTTACCAACCGGAGGCGATCACTAGGTTAGAAAAAAAAAAAAAAAAACTCATTTAAGATTTATTTTCCTTACAAGATATATTATTCTTTCGTAATCAAGAAAGGAAACATTAATATTTGATTTGTCAACAGAAATATTAAAATTTTTCATATATGTATGTATATATATAATTTCGTACGTAAATGCTAAAATTACTTAATTTTTAAACGAGTATTTTTAAGTTTCAAAATTCGTTAAATAAGACTCGCTTACTGTCGTTTTGTCCCATTTTAGCATATAATAGAGATAATTAACCTGCTAACAATAGGTTAATTTCCCTCGGATTTATTAAGCACATTTTAGAAATAGTTAATTGCTTCTTTTGCGTACAAAGAACTGCTTGACGATTTGTCATCGAGAGATGATCAAGACGATTTCGTTAATTTTATACAAAAATTGCAATTGGGAGACGACAGATTAGGGCGTTAATTTGATTGGAAATATTTGATTGATCAAAATCAATCAAAATTTATTAATTTTAGTAATTTTTTATTTTTTAATTAAATTTCATTATAAATCACTTTTATATCAAATTTCTTTTAATATAATTTTTATCAAACTTTGACTGGTCAAACATCCTGAATCGCAGGGATCTATCTTTTCCTCTCATTTATGGGCTAGCCCATTTAGATGCAAATTGTCGCTAAGGAGGGTGTTTAGAGTTGTATAAAATAATATAAATTTGTAAAAATTAATATCTCGTATTTTGTGCAGTGAATAGAGTTTTGTCTTGTAATATTTTATCAGTTTTTTTTTAACTTTTGTCTTTTTTTTTTTTTTTAATTTGCGATGATAGAAAAGGAAGAAACTGACATATGAAACTATACCTTTCAAAAAAAAAAACATATGAAACTATGATTCTGTTTAGAATCTTAAATTATTTTTCCAAAATATTCTAAAAATTTTCAATGTTCTCCGTTCAAATCCCATTTCATATCACTTTTACATTATTTCAATATTAATTTTGATTTTTTTAAATTTTTTCGGCTATATAAGTGAATGATATTATTAGATTAAAATTTAACGATTTAATAAAATTTAACGATTTAAATATATTAAATCGTTAAATTTTAATCTACTAATTGAATCAAATTACCATGTTATCTCTCCAAATCCCATCTCAAATTTATACCGTTGATTTTTAATTAGAAAATAATATTTTAGCGATTATAATAATTTTAAATAAAATATATCCGTTATTATCTCTAATCATCCGATAGTGCCGTGATAGCACACGCCATGATGCAAGCGTAAATTGGGGTGGGGTCCGCGTTTAAGGGCTCAAGAAATTCTAATGATCAATTCCCAAGAGGGAGAAAAAGCCTCGTGGCCGACAGCTACACGGTGCACTTCACCCGGTTCGTGTTTTTTCTTGACTTGGAGACCGCACG
>QLOD02000002.1:5641861-5656534 GCA_003260245.2 Sideroxylon spinosum
AATGATGAATATAGTGTATCATATATGATTTTATAGTAACTTTTTAATTGGTTTTGTAAAAATAACTCAAATAAAAACATTATCATTAATCATATATGCTTTATAGAATAAAACAAATATAGTCATTGTTAAATTTAAAATCAAAATTTTAAAAAATAACTACTCTCAAACCTGATTAATATTCAGTATCTTTTTTGTACTTTTATCAAGAGCTACTATGAGATAAATAAAGATGTAAACAGGTAGGGTACCTGCCTAAGTAATCAATTTGATTACCAAATTCATTTATTTTTTTACTTATCATTATTATCCCAAATCCATTTATGTTTTTTTAGTTAGAATCACAAATCATTCCCGTCCCAAACCCACAAAACCCGTTTATGTTCAATTGGTTAAATTACCTGATAAATACTTGATTTGAGACAAAAAAAAATTAAATAATTAGTAAGTGACAAAAATATTAAATTTATTAAATTAAACAAATTTATTGGTCAAAGGACCTCCATTTTTTTTTTTTTTTGAAAGTTAAAAGAAACATATGCTATAAAATAGTAGAAATGTACAAAATATACATAGGCATATCCCTAGAATATTGTAATAAGAATCATAGTTCATAAAGGATTTTGAAACCCAATATGAAACGTTCATGACATGTGAAAATAACATACAACAATTTATAAATTAAACAAATCCAAAGGAACTATCCTAACAAAACTAGGAATTTCAAAAAATTTATTTTAGGGACAAAATTGTAAATATAAATATATATATTTTATTTTATTTTATTAAATAGGTACTTAACGGATACCCTATGGGTATTGGGTATCAAGTACCCTATAAGTACAAATGGATATCGGTACCGAGTATCGGATACCCTACCAAACTCATTCCAAACTTGCATGTATTAAATTTCAATTCCAAACCCATCTCAATCTTATTATAGTATTTCCTAACGAGTTTTTATCGTGTTCGATCGATCGAGTACCCTCGTGTACTCATTTTATTAACATCTTATAGTATTTCCTAACGAGTTTTTATCGAGTTTGATGGATCGAGTACCCTTGTGTACTCGTTTTATTGACATCCCTAAGGAGAAATAATTTAATTATTACTTAAATTTTTTCTATTTGTGTTCCTCTAATTTACTTTTTTTGTATTTTTAATTTAATTAAGTTTTATAACAATACTGAATTTATAAGCAAGCATGTCCTCTTTTGAAACTCATCAATTCAATCAAATTTATAAGCAAGTACATTTCTTTTCCGAACTCAAGAGAGTGTGTCTTTTTTCAGAACCGATAGCTTAGTTTACATTTGTTAAAATCACATACCACAACTTTAGTGCTTTAATAAGCAAAAGAAAATTTAAAACTATTGTCTTTTGGCTACGTGGAACAAAAAAAAAAAAAATGTTTTATGATTGAGAAAAGAGAAGAAAAGAAGATGGAAGGAAAAAATTAAAAAATAATTCAAAATTTTATTAAAAGAAGAAAAAAAGAAAAAGTGGAATGGATATCACAAAGATATGCCACCTAGAATTATATTAAAGGAGAAGATGAAAGAAAAAATGCATCATTTTAGTATTATAGATAGATTGCTTTGATTGTGGTATTTAGATTTGTAATGGTAATTATGCCATTGGTCAGACATGAAAATTATAAAAAAAAAAGTTGAAATTCTGTATGAAGTGCAGATTAGAACTATTATTGGCAACAATCGGCGTAAAACGTATTTTAAAACTACTTGTGGTAGAACTTTGTTTCAAGATTATTTGAAAATTGCAGACTCGAGAGATGTACTAGCTCTGTGAAGTGGTCAATGAAATATCACAAGATTTGAGCAAGACAGACTCGCAGTTGCGATAGTGAGGCGTCTGTTTATACAAAGAATATACTTGACACGTGGCAACGCTCTCAAGCATAAGATCTTCACGAGCGAATGCTCGAGAAGATTATCCCCAACCAGGAGAGATGTAAAGAAAAAGGGCCCACTTACTAAATGATTGCATTTACCCCTCGTTGATTATGGACATTAAGGGGTAATGAATTTAGTTCATTTATTACTATTTAGTTACTGTTAACGACACATCAGCTTTACAAGTGGCAGACAAATGAGACATTTGTACAATTCCTAAAGTTCACTTCGTACATAATCCTTTCATTTGCCTTATGCACATTTAATGATAAATGACGTGCATTTAATACAAAGCAAAGGACATTTAATGCAAGACATACCTTGGGGGGAGAGAAGTTTCCCAAATGGGAGAGCAATCATTAGATTTCTAAAGGTTTTAACATTATTTTATCTTTTAACTCTGAGATATAAATAGCAGACGGGACATTCAACTTCGGTATGCTCATTATTTATCCACAAAGTACTATCAATTTGTTTTGGGAATCCTTTCAAGCCTTTCCTGACTTTATAATCAGGGGGTTATGATCAGGGACCCTCTTCGACCTTTCCTTTTGACTTTCTCTTTCTTTTTAGGCTTGAACAACTGCCTTTTTGTGGACATGGTGACCACGCTCGGTGGTATTTTTATTACCGAATATTTGGCACCCACCGTGGAACATGTTTCTTTGTTCCCCATATCCCATTACCTAAGAAACTTCGGTAATTATGGCATCAGGCAATTCTACCACCCCACCACCGCCACCTCATGCAGGGACTAAAACGATACCATCAAAGCAAGTAGCAATGGCTATATAGACTCCAGGTCTGGAATCAAGCCAGAGAAAACATGGGGAAGATCTGGAGGTCATTAAACAAAGATATAAAGTACAAGCAATGGCAGACGTGAAGCAAGCAAAATTGGATGAGATACTCCTTGAGTTGAGTAAGGCTAAAGGAAAGACAGTGGCAGAAACCCGCGTGGAAGTTGACAACTAGATGGACGACTCAGACCAAAGCCTAGACACATTGTATGCTGAATCAAAGGACTCAAGGGATGAAAAGGAAAGGAACTAGCGACATGAGTGTTCACACACAGGAGGTGAAGGGTTTGTTCCTAGAAAAGGTGCCATTCACCTTGGTGAAATGCATCCAGCTCACAATCAGCAACCAGGGATCTCACAGCAAAGAAAGCAAAAGCGGTTAAGGTAGCCCCCCAAAAGTACCCAAGATGGGGGGGAGGCGGCACAATCAAAGAAGGAATCGTGAGCTTACCGAAAGTTCCTCCTGTGATGGTGAAGATCGCTCAAGAACCAATGAGTCAAGTGGACCCAAAGAAGCCTGGAGATCGCAACATGGAGAGTAGAATGCTCCAGACCAATCAACCCGGATGATGGCCAGAAAGGTGCTTAAAAGGATCTTTATATCCCGATTTACACCGGAGATCTATGAAGCAGAACCCTCGAAAAAATTTCAAGCCCCACGATTAACCATCTATGATGGTAAATTAGATCCGTTTAGCTCATTATCGACATTACATACAAGCGATGACCTTATGGAGCTCCAATGATGAACTAATAGCAAAGTTTCCTCTCCAGTTTGGGAGATACGGCACTCCAATGATTCCATAAGTTGTCCCCAGGAAGCATTGGATGTTGGGACCAGCTAGCTGAAGAATTTGTCACCAACTTTTTCAGTAATGCAAAACAGCCAAAAACTGCTGACGTTCTCCTCACCATGAAGAAGAAGAATGATGAGAGCCTAAGGCAGTATTCCAAGAAATATATGGAACTCTATAATAAGATGGAAGGATGTTCAGAGCAGTTGGTTGTGAGCTCATTCAAATTGGGGTTGCAAAAGAGAGATAAGCTTTGGCTATCCTTGACGAAAAAGCCAGCCACAAACATGTGCGACCTCATGTGCGGGATCAAGAAATATGCTTAGGTTGAGGGCGAAATGAAGCCGACCAAACAAAAGGAGCTGAAATCATTTGTTTTCAAGAAAGGGAAAAGCAAGGAAAAGCTAAAAGAGTGTTCCGACAACCAGAGATTGCTATTTCAAGCTATCAACACAGTTTTTAAGAAGCCAATCTTCAGGATACCCCCTAAATTCCGTGATCAGCCTTACTTTCAGTGGCCCAAAAAGCTACCCGATTTCCCAGGGAAGGGGAGTCATAAAGATTTCTGCTCGTATCATCAAGACAGGGGGCACCTTACTGGGGCATGTCGCTCCCTGAGGTATCTCCTGGAAGACCTTGTTAGAGAAGGCCACCTAAAAGAGTTCATCGACCAATCAAAGTCAAGTGGGAGTAGAAGATGCCTCCGGACAGTGGATAAGTGACCAGACTAGACAAAGAGATGATGTTGAGGTGGAAGAAACTTGGGGTGATGACCAACTACCGCCGAAGACGAGACAGAGGCGAGAGATTCAGCATCCTGCCATAATCCATATTATTCACATGGAAAATCGCACATAGAGCACAGTCGTCTCTCCCCGAGCAGAGGATCCTTGAATCCCCGAGCAAACGCACTTGTAAAAGTCATGTTCGGGGAATTACCTTCAATGAAGACGAAATTACCAGAATCCAACAACCACACAATGATGCACTTGTGGTTACGCTCAAGATGTTCGAATCCAACGTCAAAAGAATATTGGTGGATACGGGAAGCTCAATGGAGGTCATGTTTCTTAATCTTTTTAAGAAACTCGGCCTAACAGAAGAGGATTTGCAACTGGCGGAATGCCCGCTTGTCGAGTTCAACTCTACCCCGGTTTGGCCCCTGGGAAGAGTGATAATACCTATCCGGGCTGGGCCAATTGAGTGTGATGTGACATTCACGGTAGTAGATACATAATCGTCTTACAATGTAATTGTTGGGAGATTGTGGATACACGCATTGAAGGCAGTCCCCTTAACTTATCATTAAGTATTCAAATTCCTTTATGGCGATGAGGTGGTCGAAATTAAAGAGGACCAGGATATATCAAGGAAATGTTTCACTGCCGCTTTGAAATCAAAAACTTTACCTGAGCAAGTTCAGCTTACTGAGATGCCTGAGAACATGCCAAAAATCGATGATGTTGGTGGAGATCCCTCAACCAAAGTTGTCGAGGAATTGGAAAAGATCGACATTGAGCAGTCCAGAGATGATCGATAGTTTTTGATCGGCTCCAACTTATTCCCCGAGGAAAAGCTGGAGCTTATGGAGATGTTAAAGAACATTGGGACTTTCGCCTGGACGCCACAAGAAAATGCCAGGTATTGCCCCTGAAATTATGTGTCATAAGCTAAATGTTAACTCAGAAGTCAAGCTTCTTATCCATAAAGTCCGAAGATCAGCATACCAGTATGTTGAAGCTGTGATAGAAAAGGTTGGAAAGTTACTCGAGGCTGAGGCCATTAGGGAAGTTTCATATCTGGAATGGCTAGCCAATATAGTGGTGGTCAAGAAAAAGAATGTAAAGTGGAGAGTTTGTGTGGATTACACAGATTTGAATAAGGCTTGCCCAAAAGATCCATTTCCTCTACCCAAAATAGACCAATTGGTGGACTCAACGGCAAGAAGTTTATGTATGTCTTTTCTGGATGCATACAAATGGTATCACCAAATCCCAATGTCTGTACCCGATGAGGAAAAGACCTTTTTCATTACTCCAAAAGGGATTTATTGTTACCGGGTCATGCCATTTAGACTAAAGAATGCTAAGGCCACCTATCAGAGATTTGTAACTAAAATTTTTAAGGATGATCTTGGCAAGACCATGGAAGTCTATATTAACGATATGGCTGTAAAAAGTAAAGAGTTTGAAACCCATATCCAGGATCTGCAACATGTCTTCACCATACTAGATAAGTATAGGTTAAAGCTTAATGCCGTAAAGTGTGCTTTTAGGGTAAGCTTTGGAAAATTCCTTGGACACTTGGTCACCAGACGAGGGATTGAAGCCAACCCTGGCCAAATACAAGCCATACGAGCCATATCATCCCCGAAGATGAAGAAAGAGTTCCAAAAACTTGCAGGAATGCTGGTAGCACTTAATCGGTTCATTAGCCGTGCGTCTGATAGATGCCAACCACTGTTTTTCGTTAAAGGGAGCAAATAAGATGGTTTGGAACGAAGAGGCTAATGAAGCGTTGAGTAAGCTAAAAGAATATCTCACATCTTCCCAATTTTGTTTACCCCCTGACCAAATGATATTTACAGCTTTATTTAACTGTGTCAGAGCATGCGATTAGTGCCTTATTGCTGACAATGGAAGACGGGAAGCAAAAACCTATTTATTATGCTAGCAAAACATTACGAGGGGCTGAAGTCAGATACCTTCCCCTGGAAAAGTTTACATTGGCCCTGGTGATGGCATCCAGAAAACTTGCCCATTACTTCCATACCTATACCATAGAGGTTATCACAGACCAACCCATTGGACAGTTGTTGAAAAAGGCGGACATCACTGACAGAATGGCCAAGTGGGCAGTTTCTCTTGGTGTGTTTGACATAAAGTTCATGCCTAGGATGGCCATCAAGGCTCAAGTGGTAGCGGATTTCGTAGCGGAATTCACTAAGCCTACTCCCGAGCAGATCTAGGAAGTATGGCAGCTAGAAATCAATTCAGAATCTCAGGCTAACACAGAAACGAACATGCCGTCCTGGAAAATTGAAGTCGATGGGTCCTCAACCAAAAGGGGAGCTGGAGTAGGTGTAGTCTTAATAAGCCCACAACCCCAGAAGGGGTGACTGTTGAATATGTTATCAAACTTGGCTTCCAAGCTACGAACAATGAGGTGGAGTATGAAGCTTTACTAGTCGGAATCAATATTGCTTGACGACTCTTTGCTAAGAATTTAATCATAAGAATAGACTCCCAACCGGTGGTTAATCAATTAAACGGTGAGTATGCTGCGAAGAGTGAAAGAACCGCAGAGTATGCAGAGCTATCAAAACAAAAGCTGAAGGGCTTCAACATTATTCGAATCGAGGTAATTGGAAGAAATCATAATGCGCATGCTAATGCTCTAGCTACCTTGGCCTCAACTCGCAAAAGCAGGTTCGCTGACACTGTCTTCTTGGAAGAGTTAGATAAGCCAAGCATCTCTAAAGGTGACCATGTTGCTTGTATTCATTTGGGTACATCTTGGATGGATCTGATCATTGCTTACTTAAAGGATGGTACTCTCTCTAAGGACAAAACAAAAGCAAAGAAACTCCGAATTCAAGCTGCTAGGTTCTGATTATCTCCTGACCTCAAGTCGTATAAGAAGTCATTCATAGGCCCCTATCTATTATGTGTTCATCCAGAAAAGGTACAAGATTTTCTTTTTGAATTACATGAGGGAGTCTATGGAGTACATACTAGGGGTAGATCCTTGACATATAGAGCCATCACCCAAGGATATTGGTGGCTGAGGATGGGTAGAGATGCCCAGGTGTATGTCGGAATATGCAAAAAATGCTAGGTATTTGCTCCAATCCCTCATCAGGCTGTAAGAGAACTCTCTCCACTTACTAGCCCTTGGATTTTTGCACAATGGGGGCTAGACATTATTGGTCCTCTCCCCTCCACTTCTGGAAATAAGAAATGGTTGGTGGTTGGCACAGATTACTTCAATAAATGGGTAAAAGCAGAACCGTTGGCCCATATCAAGGATGCAGATACAATTCGATTTACATGGAAGAACATCGTCACGAGGTACGGTATCCCAAGGACTCTTATTTCTGATAATGGGACACAGTTCAACAGTGCTCTATTCTGGGAATATTGTTCAGGGTATGGGATCAAGAATGTCTATTCTATACTTGCCTATCCACAGAGTAATGGTCAAGCTAAAGCATTAAGCAAGATACTCCTCAACAGAATAAAGAAGAGGCTAGAAACAACTAAAGGAAGGTGGATGAAAGAACTACCAATGGTACTTTGGACATTCAGGACAACCTCGAAGAGATCAATAGGGGAGTCCTCGTTTTCTCTTACCTATGGCATGGAAGCAGTCATTACACTGGAGGTTGGGATGCCAACCATTCGAACACAATCCTTTGATCAGGGGGGAAATGATGCCACCATGAGAGTAAGTTTAGGCCTTATTGATGAAAAACGAGATTAGCTGCTATCAGACTTGCCAATTATCAGAATGAAACAAGGAAGAGGTTTGATAAAGCTGTCAAAGCCTATGAATTCAAGGTAGGTGATTATGTTCTTCAGAGATTGGTGAGCTCTCAAAAAGATTTAATAGAGGGAAAGCTCTGAGCTAACTGGGAATGACCATTTCAGATAACTGAAGTGCTCGGTAATGATGCATACAGGTTATCTGACTTTAAAGAGCGACCTGTCAAGAGGCCGTGGAATATAATGTATCTAAAGTTATTCTATCTGTAAGAATTTTATTTTTATAAGTGCATGTTTGTACTCATATTTCATTTTACAGTCCTAAATTAAACAAGGTTTTGATGGAAGCATCGTTGATAAACAAGGATTGCCTTTCTGGTTTTTCAGTGTTATCTTACCCCATTGGATTCATACAATGGTGGTACTTACAAGGATTGCCTCACTAGTTTCCAATATTGGCTCGCCCCACTGGATTTGTCCAATCATGGTACTTACAAGGATTACCTCACTGGTTTCTCAATGTTGGCTCGCTCCATGGGATTCATCTAATTGTGATACTTACAAGGATTGTCTCATTGGTTTTCTAGTCTTGGCTCACTCCATTGGATTCATCCAATAATGGTACTTACAAGGATTATCTCACTGGTTTCCCAATGTTGACTCGCTTCATTGGATTCATCCAATGGTAGTACTTATAAGGATTGTCTTACTGGTTTCCCAGTGGTGGCTCGCCCCATTGGATTCATTCAATGGTAGTTTTTACAAGGATTGCCCTATATGCCTGCCAATAGTGGTTTAAGCCAGGATATTTTCTATAAGCTAGCTCGGCATCCCCCAAAAACAAGCAAACGTAAATAAGGTACATTTATAAGAATATGCATTTCATTAACTCTGCCCTTAAGGGTTGGGTCTTAAGAATAAGTTATCAAGCAAGAGACTCCAAGCACGGAGAATTTAAGGTGATTAATATTCACAGATCATCTAAGTTTTATTGATTATGATATCTGATTCTCAAGGAGTTCGATTTGTCTGAAGATTAAATTTTATCCTAAAACTTGATATAAGAGTTTTCTCATTTTAATTGGGAACATTTTGATACAAACTGTCCATGGACAAGGTCATTTTATGATCTATCCCATAAGAAAGTATTCATAAAGGCTTCAATATCTAAAAGTTAACCTTTCGAAATTGCAACAACTTAAGCGATTTGGGAAGTCCCCGACCACATTTCGTACCATTTAACCATTATTTACTATAAAAGGTCTAGCTGGTATCACAGTTCATAAGTTTCTTTTGCAAAAAAGTAATATTTCAAGCCCAGCAAGCAGATCAACATCAAAAATCGAGGTAAAGTATAACTGATTTTTATTCATTTGATGTTGAATATTTTTCATCAATTTTCCAAACCAAGGTTTGTGAGTCATACAAAATGATAAGTCATATCATTAAAAAAGGAGAAAGAACAAGCATAGTTGAATCTAAATATTAGTTGCAAGAATAAAGAACAAGATATACCATATAAAAGTAAATGAACTCTATTCATTAACAAACTTTTACAAAGATAATCGTTCCAAGAAAGTTACAAAAAAAATAAAATCCGAAGTTTAATTGTTTGAAGGCTCGTTTTTGCCCGGCTCGGGAGCACCAACTTCTTCCTCAGGGGCTTGCTTAGCAGGCTTTTCAACAACTAGAGTCTGAGGGTCTCGATCAAAACTAAATTTTGGGATCGTGGATTCCGGATTGGGGAATAGAACATTCTTGTATGTCTCGGAGGTAAAATCTACATTCAGTCTTTGCATTGCAGTCCAGCCATCTAAGAAGTATTCATTCATTGCCTCCTCCACTTGACCCACAAAATCGTTAAATTGTGCTTCGCGATCCATGGCAGCTTTGGTTTTAGTTTCTTTCAAAGCTTTCCTATACTCCACTTTGAAGCGGGTCTCGTCTCTGAGTTCGTCTTATAATCTTGTATTATCCTCAACCATCTTGTTATATTTATGGTTGGTCTCATTCAAACTCATTGTTAATGACTCCTTCTCAGCTTTAACCATGGAAACCTCGCCATTAGCCTCGCCGAGCAGCTTTATTTTTTCTAACACTTCCTCATCCTTGGAGGCTAGATAATCCAAAGCAGCCTTCATTTTCTTTTCATTGGCTACTGATCTCTCCTCCTCGGTGATACCCTTTTTCTTAGCCAACTCGAGATCTTTCTCGAGCTCGACTTTTTCCTTTTCCATATCTCTAATTTTTTCTTTTAATGCGTGAATGGAAGAGTCATCTCCGCAAACCTTTTCATGGAAATCTTGGCTTCGAGCTATCAGTTCCATGGAATAAAAGGTCGACTACAAAAGAGAAAAGCGGAATAAGTTAGAAGAGGGAAAAAAGAATGAAATGATAAGAGATGAGAGAACAAAATATATGAAATTTCATACTGTTAATAAAGGCTTCATAAGAGTATTGTGTAGATCCTCCATTTTATTCTTCCTTGTGTTTTGGACGTCTCGGGGAGGTATAATATTTTTGAGGAAGAGTTTTGGGCAACTCATGGTGGAATCTTATATTGTGAATAGTCGGCCAGAAGGGAACTCCAAGTTTGGAATCAAATTTTGGGGAACCCAAGGCGAGTTATCTTTGCCTTAAGCTTCTGGGGGCATGGTTGGCAAGGGGACCTGCTTCGAGCTTTCCTCTCCGATGGTTGGCTCATCCCCTAATGAAGTTGAAAGAGAAGCCACAGTAGCATCCCGGGTAAGTCTTTCCCCGAGCTTGGAAAATTTTACGTAGTAATTAGGGGATCTAGAATGACTAAGTTGAGGGATTCCTCGACTCTCTGCTTCTACTTTGAATATCCCCCATTTCAGTTACAATACTCTTCTTTAGAGTAGCAGTAGGTTCTTTAAGGGAAACTTCCTTGTCCTTTTTGTTCTTCTCGATGTTTTCTTACTTGATCAGCCTACCGAGCTCGGCTTTCTTCCCCTCCTCAGCCTTTTTCATGGCTATTTCTTCCTCTTTCTTCTTCTTCATTGTGTCCAGCTTCTTTTGTTTTACTCTCTTCTCAGCAGCCTTTTTGATATCTCACTTTGGGGCCATCATCGGTCTAACTGCTTCGATTGATAGAGCCTCTAGAGCAGTTGAATCTTTTTCTTTCTCAGGGACAACTGAGGGCGAGCGGCAAATAAGGATGGTGGTTGTAATAATATTCTATTTTTCTCTCGTCTGACCAGTTGAAGCACTAGTATAATATATCCATGGTACTCTAGATATTGAAACCTTATGGGGCAGAGATGAACGATCGATAAACCGGCTGGAAATTGAAGAGGATCGGTGCCGACCTAGCGAATGGGTATGTGTCCTGTTCGTCAAGTAATGCTAAGACTTCTTTAATGTGACCCGTGTCAATTCCAGCTTCCCTAGCCCAAGATTTTCTTTTGCGCTCGTCTGTACAAAGACACAAACAATAGTTAATGAAATCAAATAGGGAAATTAAAAGCACATGTTGATACGATGCATAACTATCATCCGAACTGGCCCCGATGCAGCTAAAGTTAATGAGGGGAAGTCGTATTCCCCTGATCTGCATGTCCATTCCCTGGAGACTACACACCAGTCATCCTCAAAACCCTTGATGTTGTCTGGCAACATATGCACAAGGGCTTTTTCTGGTCAGGATTTTAAGTACCAATTATTTTCATTTTTCCTAACTTTCTGAAGGTTATAACAATAGAGTTGATCATAGACGGAAAGATGAAATCCATACCTACGATTGATTTTCTCTACGCCATTTACTATCATATAGAAATTATGTGTAACAAACCTAGGCGAAAGATTAATCACATGGAAAACCAGACGCAAAAAGCGAGAGATTAGGAATCTAAGCCCTCCTTCAATTATAGCTACGATTGGGAAGAGGCTGATTTCATGCTCACCTTCTTCCCCAGACCTAATATCGACATTGTCAAGTATGTTGTATCTTTCCTTGAATCTCCCAAAACCCCCTTCAGCCTTAATCTCATCTGATAACCTACCCATTTTGACCTAACGAAGTGGAATTAAAAAGGAAAAACAAGAAATAATCACTCACCAAATGAAAATACAGGGGACGGAAGAACACTAGAGAAGCAGAGAGCGAAAATTCAAGACTGTAAATGAGAATGAATGGAAGCACAACGCTAATGGCGGAATTGGCAAATTAGTTTCGAATGAATAGATGAAAAGTCAAAAATAAGTTTGAGCGGGAAAGGCACATTAAATGTGACCATTCAAAACGACGTAAATTCGACGAGCTGTAGACTGTCTTTTAGGCTTCAGGACATGAAATTTCTAGCTATACTCACTCAAAGTCAACCGGACTCTCCACGCACTATTGCATGTCAAATCACGGAACGCCACGATTGACTTGAAATATAGCAAAAGGAATACGAGAAAGTTTGAAATAAATGCATCAAATGAAACATCTTCTTTATTTCCCTCTACCCACGAAATAATGTTGATGCAAAAAATATACTTGAGACGTGGCAATGCTTCCGAGCATAAGATCTTCACGTGCGAATGCTCGAGAAGAGTATTCCCGACCAGGAGAGATGTAAGGAAAAGGGGCCCATTGACTAAATGATTGCATTTACCCTTGTTAATCATGGACATTAAAGGGTAATGAATTTAGTTCATTTATTACTATTTAGTCACATTTAACGACACCCCGCCTTACAAGTGGTAGACAGATGGGACATTTGTACAGTTCTTAAATGTCACTTCGCACGCAATCCTTCTATTTACCTTATGCACATTTAATGATAAATGACGTGCATTTAATGCAAAGCAAAAGGTTTCCCAAATGGGAGAGCAATCATTAGATTTCTAAAGGTTCAACATTATTTTATTTTTTAACTTCGAGATATAAATAACAGACAGGACATCCAATTCAAGTTCGCTCACTAATTGTCCACAAAGTACTATCAATTTATTTCGGGAATTCTCTCAAGCCTTTTCTGACTTTATTATCGGAGAGATTGTGGTCGGAAACCATTCTCGGCCCTTCCTTTTGACTTTCTCTTTCTTTTCAAGCTTGAACAACTGCTTTTCTGTGGATATTGTGAGCACGCTCATCGGTATTTTTACTGCCGAACAACGTCGATTCCCAAAGTTGGGGGTTATGAAGATTTAGGACAAATATTCATTTATAGTTATTTTATATTTATTTCTGATATGTCTTAACTGATTATATGAATAAATGTAGTTTTTTTAATTCTGTAAATGTGCATTGGATAACATGTCATTTATCACAATGACAACTAGCACGCTTACAATATAAAAGCACTCCTAGGAGTTTTGACTATGAAACTTTATACCCTATCCTAACAGACTGCAAGTATTATTACGAGCACATTGTGATTATGCAGAATACTCTTTTTTTGGCGCATCAACGTATATCATTGGTTTATTTGGTAGTACTACTTATGGGTATTTTTATTCGACTTTTGAGACTTGTGTATTTATTAGATTATTATAAATTTAATTTTTAGAAATTATTATTTTTTCACTCTTTGTACTTGAAATAAAAATCACTTACATTTCTTGAATATTATAAAGATACGTACGATTGCATCTCTTGTAAAGTGAAAATATTGAAAATTTTATCAAACATAGCAGTTTTGATTTCAAGTATATTTAAGAATTAAATTTATATATCCTGTAATTTATATTACCTACACTTATACCCCT
The DNA here is from genome assembly GCA_003260245.2 of Sideroxylon spinosum. Lineage (NCBI taxonomy): Eukaryota > Viridiplantae > Streptophyta > Magnoliopsida > Ericales > Sapotaceae > Sideroxylon > Sideroxylon spinosum. The sequence continues at coordinate 5,655,568 of QLOD02000002.1, forward strand.
AATTTTATTTAATTTTTAATGGGTTTTTTTTATCTTTCACTTAAAAATTGCCGTTTATAATTTCACTTTAATTCAAAATATAATGGATGAAAATATAGGGTTTTAAAATTCAGGGTATTTAAGTGATTTTAAAGACAATTATCCCTAATTTTTATTTAATATAAGTTACTTTCACTTGGATTTAATGAGATGTATTTAAACGCTCTAGTTATATATTATATATTAAATAGACTTGACCCGCACTGGACGTCGTAAGTCATGCTAATTTTTAACAGAATTGTGTTTATTTATTCTTGTTTTATTTAAATAAATGATTTGTTCCATAACCCATAACATTTACCCCTAGGCTTAGACTGAAGACGTGATATGTTAGGAAAACACAAAAAAAAAAAAAAAAAATGTATTCAAACCGACTTTAGTAAAACAGTCAAAAGAAATATAATTGCGATTTTAAAAATTATAATAATAAACTGATATAATAATAGTTATAATAATAATCAGTAAATAATAAAAATTTGAACAGTATAAGAACTGATTATACCAATAAAATTACTGAGAACTTGGTTAAACACAGTTTTCTTAAAACAAATTTATCTCCTCGAGATTTATTTGAATGTCTGTCTCCCAGGATATATCAATTGACAACGATGAAGTAAGTGCAACACTTCAACGCTTTTGATGAACTTGAAAAATGATAGAATAGTATCAAAACTATGAATTATATGCAAATGTAGAGAGAAAAACGAGAGGAAGAGAATTTTATGGTGTGTTTTGAAAGCAGAATTGATGGAGTCTCTATAAATAAGTAATGGGGGTAGTTCTCGAATAAAATGGCATATAATAGTACTGTTACGGAATTAAAAAAAAAAGAAATTAAATTTTGTAATAATATTGTAATTACAGTATTCAAAATTGAATTTAAATCTATAATAATAGTGCAGTTACAGTATTCAAAATTCCATTTAGA
>QLOD02000002.1:5728664-5751303 GCA_003260245.2 Sideroxylon spinosum
TATAATAAATAGATAAATTTGACACATTAATTAATCATCATTAAACATAAAGATAAATACTAAATAAAGTAAAAAAACTCTCTATGCTATTAAATGACACTATATTATTGCAGAATAGGGACTGGGATTGGGATGAGGAAGCTATTGGCAAAACTATCACCCTTGCTGTCCAAGCCCAAGCCCAAGCCCAAGCCAAGGTGGATCTTCTTCTGACCCAATATTCTCCACCTCTTGCCCTTCCATTTTCTTTTTCCCCTTTTCGCCCTTCTATCTTTGAAGTGTGTTTTTTCGACCGTCATCAGATTTGAGATAAGGTCACAAAAAAATATCCAGACATTCTTTGGACGTCGAGAGATATTTCATTTCCCTCTCTCTCACTCACTCCATGGCTGCAACTCCCTCCACAGCTCTAGATGTCCATTGCAGCATTCCACACACTTCAGACACAAAGCGCCCAATATGGTTCACCTCTCCAGTAAGACTCCCCAAAAAAAGATTCACCATCTCATGTGCTTCCTCCTCCTCCTCCTCCCAATCTCCGCCGAAACCTTCGCCGGATTTGGCAGAGGATCATCGCGGAGAGAACCCATCTTTGTCCGACCAACTCAGGTCCGTCTCCTCCACCATCCTTTCAGACACCCCCGCCAAAGACCCACCAAACCAAACTCAACTCCTAGCCAGGCCGAAATCCACATGGGTCAACCCCGCCAGGCCTAAACCCTCAGTGCTCACCCTCCAACGCCATAGAAAGTCTCACTACTCTTACAACCCTCAAATCAGAGACCTCAAGCTCTTTGCCAAGAAGCTCAATGACACAGACACCTCTGAAGAAGCTGCTTTCATGGCAGTTATTGAAGAAATTCCCCACCCACCCAATAGAGAGAATGCACTTTTGGTACTCAACAGCTTGAAGCCATGGGAAAAGACACTTCTTTTCTTCAAGTGGATCAAGACCCAGAACTTGTTTCCCATGGAGACAATCTTCTACAATGTGGCAATGAAGTCCTTGAGGTTTGGTAGGCAGTTTCAGCTCATAGAAGACCTTGCTCATGACATGATCAATAATGGGTTGGAGCTGGATAACATCACATATTCCACCATTATTACTTGTGCCAAAAGGTGCAATCTTTTTGACAAGGCTGTGGATTGGTTTGAGAGGATGTACAAGACGGGGTTGATGCCGGATGAGGTCACATACTCTGCTGTTCTGGATGTGTATGCCAAATTGGGGAAGGTTGAGGAGGTGATGAGTTTGTATGAGAGAGGGAGGGCAAGTGGGTGGAAGCCTGACCCCATTGCATTTGCTGTGTTGGGGAAGATGTTTGGTGAAGCTGGAGACTATGATGGTATTCGATATGTGCTGCAAGAGATGAGGTCCCTTGGGGTGCAGCCTAATTTGGTTGTCTACAATACATTGTTGGAAGCGATGGGCAAGGCTGGGAAGCCTGGCTTGGCCAGGAGTTTGTTTGAAGAGATGGTCGAATCGGGAGTTGCCCCGAATGAGAAAACGCTAACCGCCCTGGTGAAGATTTATGGCAGGGCCAGGTGGGCTCGAGACGCATTGGAGTTGTGGGAGCGAATGAGGTCGAATGGGTGGCCAATGGATTTCATTTTGTACAACACTTTGTTGAGTATGTGTGCTGATCTCGGGTTGGAGGAGGATGCAGAGAGGTTGTTCGAGGATATGAAGGGATCGGAGCATTGCAAGCCAGATAGCTGGAGCTGCACAGCGATGATCAACATTTATGGCAGCGGGGGAAATGTGGACAAGGCAATGGGGTTGTTTGAGCAAATGTCTGAGATGGGTGTTGAGCTGAATGTCATGGGATGCACCTGTTTGATACAATGCCTGGGCAAGGCTAAGAGAATTGATGACTTGGTTAGAGTCTTTGAGTTCTCGATTGAAAGAGGTGTGAAGCCAGATGATAGGCTTTGTGGATGTTTGTTGTCTGTTGTGTCCTACTGTGAGGAAGATGAAGAAGAAGTGGATAAGGTCCTTGCCTGTTTACAGCATGCTAATCCAGAATTAGTTGCATTCGTCAAGTTGCTTGGGGAAGAGAAGACTAGTTTCGATGACGTCAAAGAGAAGTTCAGAAGCATACTCAGCGCCACAGCAGTCGATGCTCGAAGACCCTTCTGCAACTGCTTGATTGATATATGCAGAAACAGGAATCACCATGAGAGAGCCCATGAGCTGCTCTATGTGGGAACTGTATATGGTTTGTACCCGGGTTTACACACCAAAACAACTGAGGAATGGCGCTTAAATGTCAGGTCACTTTCTGTGGGAGCAGCTCATACTGCATTTGAAGAATGGATGGGTACTTTGAAGCAAATTGTTGAGCGACAAGAGGAGCTGCCTGAGATATTTTCTGCCAACACTGGGGCAGGAACACACAAGTTCTCTCAAGGGTTGAGTGGTGCCTTTCAATCCCATGTGAAGAAACTAGCTGCACCATTTAGGCAAAGTGAAGAAAAACCTGGTCTTTTTGTTGCAACTAGAGCAGATATTGTAAACTGGGTACAATCCAGAGTTCAATTTCAAGCTATTACAGATTAAATTATGAAACTAAGGGGCTTTACATGTCCAGTCAAGGGTTTAATCTCCTTCAATTGTTACTTGTTTTGAAATTTTTTACACAATCGAATTTTTAGTTTTATTTAGAAGTCTCTTAACTGAAAATTGCATGTCATCGTTGCAATATTCATTTGCAAGCAACATTTTGTAAACATGGATGGGATGAGAATTTCCGACTCTCTGATTTTTCACTGATGGGAAATCCACCAACAAAATTACAAATTTTTTGCCTTTGATAATGGAAAATGCTCAAGTTCTGTAAATAAATCTAAACCCCCACCAAATTACACCGGCCCATTTTTTTCTTTTTTTCTGTGCTAAAAAAAGAAAGAGACAAATGAAAGAAAAGAGCCTCTGTCTACGAAAAATCAAAGGGAAGGGAGAACGAAACAAGGGATTTCTTTTGCTGCAGAGATCAGTTCCCATGAATCCCACCCACAAAATTCCTGTTTTTCCATTTTGGAATGCACTTTGGAACATAAACTAATCTCAGCCTTTGCCGTTATCATGTTCCTCTTGACTGTGCGCTTATGATGCCAGATGAAATAATCCTTATGGGCCCTTTTGAAATGAGGGTCAGTATTGGATCTTCCAAATTTCTGGTAGATGGCCTCATCTGGAGGATGAAGGCTGAGCTTCGACTTCACTTTTGTATATGGAATATGTTGTCACCAATTGAGATGTTTATGAGAGGTTTCAAAGGTATTTTCCCGAGGATTTCCAAATTCTTCCTTCAAGTGATATCACCATTACAGTAACATCATCATGGTATTTTCTACGATCGCCTTGTGGGATGTCAAGCAATTCATGAAGATCCATTCCTGGGTGCAATATAAAAATTAGTCCGAGAACAGGCATAGTTGGTAAGAGTGTTATGTCAACAGATCAACTTGAGAGAGAAGCCGAGTAAAAGCAGCAAAATGCACCGTGGATATTAACAAAATGCAATGAGGTGGGTCAGAGGAACATGCTGCAATTTGAAACCTTAGACAACAGCAAAGTAACAGCAGGGTTATGAAAATTCAGACAGTTGATGACATGCTTCATTTAGGGGATTAAATAACGCTGTATACGCATTCCATCCCACTCCCGGTCCATTAAACCAAATGTTGCAATGCAATTGAGGCTGGAATCGCAGTCTCTTCCACTGCCCATCTTGGTTTATAAACATGGATGAACCAATAACAAGCACTTCAAATAATAGAAAAGAATACCCTTCTTGAAATTAGACTATTAATTCTATGCATTTGACGGTACTTTGTTCGTACCATCAAATCCAGGCATACCATAAGTTTGGGAGGGGTTCTTTTCTTTTCTTTTTTATTTTATTTTTTAATTAAGTTAAAGGCAGGGTTTCTTTGTATGATTATTTTTCCAAGTCTAAGAAATTTTGGCAGACGATCTGCTTCCCTTCCAATTGAATAATTTGTAAGAAATATTTTTCACCAAAGTCATGTAAAAAAGGCAAGGCTCCTCACATTATGGGGTCTGGGGAGGGTTGGATCTAGGCAACGTTCTAAAGATCTAAAAAAGGAAAACAAAAAAAATGAACACACACGAAGCATGTCATAAAAAATGGAGGTAGACCCATCACATAAAATTGTATGTAACTCATAAACAAGGTGTGCACGTCAATGCAGATAGATTAAAATTTTCTCTATCTAGTTAATTAGGTCTGCTCACCCGAACATTACTACTGTACATCCTATAAATTCCGCAAATATCAATTCTCAGGTCAAATTTGTAGTTCTCTTCAAAATATGTCCTAGCTGACTGAATACACATGATACAAAACTGAGAAATACACACATGCCAGCACACCACACACAGATAATATAGATATTACCAGCTTTCTTGGCTGCACGCAGAAGAAGCTCCTCTATTAGGTGCTGTGCAGGGTCTCCATCCGGAAACTTCTCCATAAAACTCTCAACTTGAGAAACCACTTCCTGATTAGTCAAATACTGATATAACCCATCAGAGGACAGGACTAAAAACTGATCTCTTGGACACAGTTTATGGTGATGAAGAGAGGGCAAACAGGACAAGTATGGTTTAGTACCAATATACTCATTCCGAAACATTTCCAATAATGCATCATTCCATTTAGGCTGCACCAACATGCATGTCAAAAATATCATTTCAGTCACCATTTAACTGATAAATATAGACTAGACGTCCTACATAAGTTTGCAAACCCAAAGCAATTACATGAAAAGCTTAACCCAGTAAAAAGCACATTCCGCTAGGCGGATGTAATCTGGTGACAGAATTTGTCGAACTTACCACATGCAGGCATTGCATTTCAACACATAATCAACACACCGACTTGATGTTTACAATGAACACCTTTTTGTGAAATATCATAGTGAATAAAATGATCCCTGTTGAGTTGTTTTCAGAATTATCTAGGTAATAATTTCTAACCTTCTAACGAAACAGGAAAGTGTCCTTGTTCACACAATCGGACAGTTATGTGGTGCTCAGTAATAAAGAAAATATATCTGGCTACTCTCACATCAGAGAGAGAGTAATCACTTCAAATTTTCAAAAATTCATAGCATGTAGAGAATTTGCTGTCATGGGGTGGTTTCAGAGACTTGGATATTTGATGTTGGAACATGAGATGTAAATTATACAAATGGAAACCAAATATTATCTAGCTATATATTTGTATTTATATGGCTACGTTGCTTCCTATATAACAATTAAATTCATGTGTTAGTATACTAATAATTGTCTAAACATAATGACAAATGTATGAGAAAAGACGGAATTCACCAACACTCAATTTATCATTTCTTCATTATAGATTGAGATCTTCTTCGAAACGGATCCGTTGTCCTTCTCTTTTACAGAGCATGAAATCTTCCTTGAATTCAATTTATCGTAAAAATGGCCTCTTAACTATCACAGATCTCAGTCTCCAAGATCAGTTCTTTATTTTGGAATTTAAATGTAAAATTTAACCATTTCTCACGTGCAAGTCCTAGTTCAAACAATACTCAACTCAATTTAGCCTTTTCAAGACAATCGACTCCGAAACAAAATGAGGGGGATGGGGGTTAAGGAATGTATATTACATGGAAAAATTAACTGATTTCCATGCAATATTAGATCCAATTTGCTTTAACTGGGAGCCTTATGCTTCTTGTGTGCATTGGTGTATGCGTGTGTGCGCACGCGTGGGGGGGGGGGAAGAAGTCCGTCAGACACAAAACAGCAACATAAATCTTCAACAAACCTGTTTGAGAAACCCAGCCCCAAATGCACGGGTAACTTTAAGACGGCCTTTTACTCTATCATTGACAATGCAATGGCTGTCATCTGGATGTTCGTTCTTGATCCTTATTATTTCCTGCAATAACTCAAGCAAAAAGAAATTCTTAGGAAACATGAGGTAATTTGCATCAAGATTACAAGGGAGGAGCTATTAAAGAAAATTATGATTACCGACACAAAGAAACATGAACCAAGAAACTACTGGACAAAGCAGAACATCTGAATACAATACATTTCCAACAAACCTTTAACATGTTCCACGAGTAAACTTGTAGGTGTGAAACAAATAAGACATTTCTTTATATATATGCATATATATATATTAATGCCGGGAAGATTAAATAAAGCTTCACAATGCACACATACTATAATACACCAAAATTACTGCACAGAGTTAAACGACCATGCAGTGCAGTTCTATCGAGAAAATACATCAGTCTAAATGTAACAAGAATTCAAAGAGTTTATGTTTTGAGAAATGCATTCTCAATTAAAGATGAGATATCAACAAAATAAGAAAGAAAGCATGTTAGGATTTCATTGTGTTCATGATGTTCTCAAAGAAATATATACATCAATAGAAAAATCATGAGGTCCACCTAATCTTTCTTACAAGCAAGAAAGTATGCTAGGATTTCATTGTGCTCATGATTTTCTCAAAGAAATACATTTTACATCTATAGAAAAATCACGAGGTCCACCTAACCTTTCTTACAACTTCAAGGTGACATTCTGGGCTGGTTCCGCCCATCCTTCAAGTTTTCAACACAAGGAATCCACTTTGTTCACACAATCATATTGCATCTTATAATGCTCTCAAGTCCTTCAAATAATATATTGGAACCTCGAAACATGGGTTCTCAAAGCTTTTGTAACTGTAACATAAATATTAAGATGAAAATCCTATTTCACAAATTAGTGATAATTAACTGCCCTCCCCAAGTCTAAACAATTATTTGCAACTCAACTGTTTTTAGATTTCAATTGCTATGTGGATCTCAGAGCCCACATGAATAAGAACATTGTTAGAATATTTAGGAAATAATTAATTGTGTTTTGGTTATTTTTGGTTATTAACATATACTGGCTGATGCTAGTTTCCTTTTTGTAACGTACACTGAGATTATAAATATAGAACGAGGGAGAGGAAGATTCCTAACTCTCTCAATTATTTTTTCTCAACTTGGTATCAGAGCCTAATTCATTACACAAAAAAAAAAAAAAAGTGAGGCGGTATTGTTCTTCGCCGCCGGCGAACTCTCTGGCGGCCGTCGAGGATCCATCACCTCCAGATTAGTTCGCCAGTCCCCGGCAACCCTCATCGGTGAAGGAGCACCGGCCACCGCTGCATCACGCGCTGTTGAAGGGAAGTTGTCCAGATTCACGTGCCGCAGATTTGACCGGCGCAAGGATGGCCGGCTGATCTCCGGCGACCTGCTGCTAGGTTCGTCTCTCCCAAGCGAGCCTCCTACCATACTTGTTGCTTGATTCGTCTTTTCTCGAAGATCTTTCTGAGACTTTCGCAGATCTGTCCGGTTCGTTGATGTTTTAGCTTGCAGATCTATTATGAACTATTGACTCTTTACTGCCTTTGATTGTGGATCTATGTCGATTGCTTGTTATTTTTTTACATCGTCGTCTTCTTCGCTCCTATTTTTCGTTGATTGGTCAAGTTCATTGATAAGTCTCATATTCTGGAGATGGTTGCCAGCAAGACTACGTCAGATGAAGGTTCCTTGATCATTCCTACACCCGCTATTTCTATTGACAATTTTCCACCAAAGTCCATAGTTTGTGAGAAATTGAATGGAGCTGCCAATTATCTAACATGGTCCCATGCCGTTCGCATATCCCTCATTGTCGACAGTTGGAAAGCTATATTATGGATTCCCCTCCAGATTCCAAATCTCCTATGTACTCACAATGGTATGCTGCTGATGCTAATGTTATACGTTGGCTATGGCATAGCCTTGAGCCTTCAGTTTTTCGGACCGTGTCTTTGTGCAACACGTCTAAAGCAATCTGAGATTCTTTAGCCGACTCCTTTTCTCAGCGTAGCAATATTTCAGAGATTTTTGAGACCTACGAGCAACTCTTTTCTTTCCGATAGAGAGAAAGATCACTCTCGGATTATTATAACACTCTTAAAGCTCTTGGTGATTGCCTTTTACAGCTTCGTCCCTTTCCTAAGACTAAGGCAGAGATGACACAGCAGTGGGATGAGCTTATGACCGTTCTTCTGCTGACTGGGTTGAATAATAATCTTCGTAGTTACTGAGATCAAGTTTTAGTTGGTGAAATTATTCCTCCTTTGGCCAGTGCTTATTCCAGATTACAGCGTTCTTCTTTGGGTCACCATCATCATTCGACATCTTCTACTCCCAGTGGATTAGATTCTGCTGCATTGGTAACTGGTTTTGGTAATCATGGAGGTTCTCAAGGTGGTTTTCGTGGTGGTCGTGGTTTTCGTGGTGGCGATCGTGGCTCTGGACGCGGCAACAAAAGGTGTGATCATTGTGGTGCTACCAATCACACAGAACCATACTGCTGGAAGAAGTATGGCCGTCCTGATCAAGCTCACCATGTTACCACTGGTTCTACTACCTTTGAAGTAGTTTCTGATTCTACCACTTCTGATTCGAGTGATCCTGTTTACCCTGGTGTAGTTTCACAAGGTCCTTTCTCCCCAGCTGAGTTAGATGCTATTGTGCAGGCTCTTCGTATCTCTCGTTCTTCCAATTCCACAGCTACTTTGGCCCATTCAGGTAATAGTACTTGTTTTTCTTCCTCACCTGCTCCACAGTGGATTCTTGACTCTGGTGCTAGTGCTCATGTATTAGGTAATCCTTCCTTATTTTCTGATTTGACTACCACCACTCATCGTCTTATATTAGCTAATGATCCTCCCGATCTGTGGCTGGTAAAGGACACCTCAAACCCTCAACATCATATCATTGCCTTCGAGTCTTTATGTGCCTAATTTTCCTTTCAATTCATTATCTGTTAGTCAGTTAACAAGACTCTTAAACTGCTCCATAACTTTTTCTCCATCCTCTTGTACTTTTCAGGATCTCAGGACGCAGAGGATGATTGGTTCGGGATGTGAGCGAACTGGTCTCTATTACCTTGATCCTACAAGTTTCTCTTCATCTCATTCAGTTTTCCATGTGTCAGATTCTCCTCTCCAATCGCAATGCCGGTTGGGCCATCCAGCTTTGTCTCGCCTCAAGCTTGCTGTTCCCGGTCTGAGTTCTGTCTCGAGAGTGAAGCTTGTCAACTGGGGAAACATCACCGTAGTTCTTTTTCTAATAGTAGTAATGGTCGTGAGTCTGAACCTTTTTCTAACGTCCATACAGACATTTAGGGTCCTTCTAGGGTTTCTACTATTAATGGATATTGGTATTTTGTTATATTTGTGGATAATTTCTCGCGTATGACATGGTTATTTTTAATAAAAAATCATTCTGAAAAACCCAGCATTGTCTTACGCTTTTATAATGAAATTATTACTTAGTTTGACAAAAGAATCAAAATTTTACGATCTGATAATCCTTTAAAATATACCAAGTCTGTGATGGAAAAATTTTGTGTTGATAGGTGTATAATCCATCAAACCTCATGAGTTCATACCTCTCAGCAGAATGGCATTGCTGAACGCAAACATCGCCATTTGTTGGATGTCGCCCGCACCTTACAAATCCATATGAATGTCCTTAAATTGTATTGGGGTGATGCTGTCTTAACTGCTTGTCATCTTATTAATCGTGTTCTAACTTCTATCTGTTACTCTTGGTAATTGATCTTCTTTGTCTCTTCTTTATCCTTCGTCTAATCCTTTTTCTCTCCCTCCTCGTACATTTGGTTACACTGTCTTTATTCATAATCTTGATCTCGGTCTAGACAAATTATCACCTTGAGCTCGTCGATGTATTTTCTTGGGTTATTCTCGTACTCAAAACGGCTACCACTGTTATCATCCTCCCTCTCGTCGATTCTTTGTTAGTGCTGATGTTACATTTTTTGAGTCTACACCCTACTTTCGGGTTCGGGGGGGTTGTCATCTCGTGAGGAGGAGTCTTCTCCTTCCTCTCGAGAGGGGGAGTCATCTACATCTATTGATCCCATTCTTCCTATTCCTAATGTGCCATTACAGGTCTATCAACGTCGCGCTCGTCCTACTCTAGTCATCACTGCACCTGTGGCTCCTGCACCACATGTACTTGACACTTCTATTACTAGTCACGATGAGCCTGAGCCTCTTGCTAGCGATGATCTTGATCTTCCTGTTGCCCACAGACGAGGTAAATGTACATACACTAAACATCCCATTGCTAACTTTGTTTCTTATCATCGTATATTACCTCGATTCCAGTCCTTTGTTTGTGCCTTATCCTCTATTTCTATTCCTACATCTTATAATCAGGCACTATTACTACCGGGCTAGAAGAGAGCAATGGATGAGGAGATCCAGGCACTATATCATAACCAGACATGGGAACTTACCCAACTTCTCCCAGGAAAGAAAACTGTTGATTGTCGTTGGGTTTACACAATAAAGTATCACCCTGATGGTTCGGTTGAGCGTCTCAAAGCCCGTTTGGTTGCTAAGGGTTATACTCAAACTTATGGTGTGGACTATCTTGAGACTTTCTCACCAGTGGCTCGTCTTAATTTAGTCCGCATTCTTCTTGCAGTAGCAGTGTGCAAGTCTTGGCCCTTGTTCCAGTTGGATATTAAGAATGCTTTTTTGCATGGTGAATTACAGGAGGAGGTATATATGGACCAACCATCAGGAATGAGCATCTTGTTTGCTGCTTACGCAAAGCCTTGTATGGGCTTAAACAATCTCCACGAGTGTGGTTTGATCGGTTTAGCTCTGCTCTTCTGGAGTATGATTTCAAACGATCCACCTCTGACCACTCAGTCTTTGTTCATCAGTCACCATCTGGCACTATGATCTTAATTGTCTATGTGGATGATATCATCATTTCTGGTGATGACGCTAAGGGCATTTCAGAATTAAAAGGCTATCTTGGAAGACAGTTTCATACAAAGGATCTCGGGGTTTTACGTTATTTTCTTGGGATTGAGGTTGCCCGTCTTTCCCAGGGTATATTTTTATCTCAAAGGAAATATGTTTTGGATTTACTCTCTGAGACTGGACTTTTAGGTTCTTGTCCCATTGATACGCCGATGGATTCTTCTATTTGTTTGGATAATGAAAGTGGTGATACGTTCCCTGATGTTAGCCGTAATCGACGCCTTGTTGGTAAGCTGATTTATCTAACTGTAACTCGTCCTGATATTACATATGCAGTTAGTGTGGTAAGTCAGTTCATGCATGCACCACGAAAACCTCATTTTGAAGCTGTGTGTCGTATTCTGAGATATTTGAAGAAGTCTCCTGGTAAAGGTTTACTCTATCGAACTTCCACCACGATAGATGTAATTGGATACAGTGATGCAGATTAGGTTGGTAGGCGTTCAGATTAGAGGTCTACTTCTGGATACTGTACTTTCGTTGGTGGTAATCTTGTCACTTGGCGTAGTAAGAAGCAAACTGTAGTTGCTCGATCTAGTACTGAGGCTGAGTATCGTGCCATGGCTCATACTGCGTCTGAGATGCTTTGGGTTCGTTCTCTTCTTCGAGATTTTGGTATTGATATTGCGGCTCTGATGTCTATGTTATGTGATAATCAGGCTGCAATCTTCATTGCCAACAATCCTGTTTTTCATGAACGCACCAAGCATATAGAGGTTGACTGTCACTTCATTCGAGATCTCCTAGTCAGGCGGAATATAATTACTCCATTTGTACGATCAGACTCTCAGTTGGGTGATATTCTCACCAAACATTTAGCTAGTTCTCTATTTCAGAAAATGTCTACCAAGCTGGGCATGTTTGATCTTTATGCTCCAGCTTGAGGGGGGAGTGTTAGAATATTCAGGAAATAATTAATTATGTTTTGGTTATTTTTGGTTATTAGTATATACTGGCTGATGCCAGTTTCCTTTTTGTAACGTACACTGAGATTATAAATATAGAACGAGGGAGAGAAAGATTCCTAACTCTCTCAATTATTTTTTCTCAACTAACATAAAAAGGGATTATTCATGGTTTATACCACACCTGGTGTTACAGAACAAAACTCAATAAAGATACTAAGTATGCTAGCGCCAATCCCTTGTTTGTATATATTTCTAATAACAACAACAACAATCACTTACCAAAAATTAAAAAAAAAGACCCACAGCGACAATCCATATAGAATGATGCAACTGCAGTGATAAATAACCTTCATATGAATAAAATGGTGGCTCCCTGACAAATGGACTCACACATATATAGAGAGGCCTATGAATTGGAAAAATAAATGGCAACTTATGGATTGCATGCATGAAAGATAAGGAAAGAGAAATTAGTGTAAGTGTTTGAAAAAATGTAGGTCTCCTGAGAACATATGGGATGCAAAACCAGGTTGAAGACCGACTAGGAAACATGGCCACTTCAAGGAAAGAGACATACCAGTGCTATGTCCTGTTGGATACCTACAATCATTAGACACTCTTTGGACACTTAAGAGATATACATAGTCATGCATAATTTATACATACATGAAACATATTGCAATCTTGAAAAAGAACCTTGCAATCAAATAGTAAGGTAACATAATATGTATTTACATTTAGAACTTAAAATTTCTGAGTTGTTGTATGACAAAACCAGTACAGTTGTTTAGAGTGAAGGCAGAGAGAGAGAGAGAGAGAGGGGGGGTTCACATCTGAGAAGATAAAGAGACATAAAGAACGTTTTATACACAGGAACAATGGAATTAAGCAAGGTTGCTGGATCTATTTTATTTTCATTTTCATATGTGAGAATATCTGGAATTTGGTGTTAAAAACACCCATCTTCATGATCCTTCGCTTGACCAGCAATACAAGAGGCATCAATTTCAAGATCTCTAGAATCACCTTTTCTTTTTTTTCTTTTTTTTGGGTAGGTCTCTAGAATCATCTTTCTCGATCCATTTACCAGAGACCAAAAGAGATAAGGCCCCAAAATTCTCTTCCCAGTTCCTATTCTGCTCTTCCAATTTCTAATTCTGCTCATCCATCAATTTCAAGATACTTCATGGTATTATTGATCGATTGTTGAATTTGTAAGAATTTTTCATATTCTGCATCAGCCATCAGTTCTTCCCCCATGGTTAAATCACACAGCTCTAATTGCAGGATCCATGGCTCTGGCACGACTTCTTAAGACCCTAGGCCTTACTGTTTGGATTGTGGGAAAATAAAAGAAAAGTGGATTGGGTTTGACTCCCAAATGATAAATAATTCTCAGAAATTCATTCCATGATTATTTTTCTAACAAAACCTTGCCTATTTATAGTCTTTATCACAACTGTCAAACTAATTAACTAACTTGATATTGGATTCAAATAGTTTGCAAATAAAATATTTTAAAATAGGTATAAATAAAAGATAAATGCATTTTTAGTTAACAAAATAAACTAGTAATTTTTCATATACATAAATGAATTATATATTTATTCATTAATGTATCCCAGTTGTATCGTGTCCAGATAATTTTAAAAATTGACATGTCAACATATTTGCACCGCGTCATACCCGTATTGCATGTCCATATCCGTGCTTCTTAGATCACCAATCAAAACACATAGTTAAGGCTACGCAAACTGTGTCACTCAAAGAAAAAAAGTATATGGCCAAGGTCAAGCCTGCAGCTCTTGCTAAGACTAGAAGCAAGGGTCAAAAGGCTATCAATAAGATTGAAAAGTAGTAAGAATGGACATGTCCAGGCCCTAGCTGACACCCACCACTAACAGTAGCTTCCTTAAAGATCCACCTAATGATGTAATCCAAAGGAGCAAAAACTAAAATTAGGAAGAGGACAAGAGTCATGCAGATAAATGACCTAACATAAAACTTGGAGCCGAAACTGAATATCAAGAAGCATAATAATTTTAGTAGAAAAAAGAAATCCTGAAGCTCACAATCCAATGATTTTTTTTTTTTATAACTAGGTCACAATCCAATGACCTATGTCAAATTGAATAGAAAATCAAACAGTGGTAAATAATCTGTCCCAATAGTTGTCCTATATATACAAACTTCATCAAGGAGGCATCCAGTATCAAGGAAAGCATCCTGCAAGACAAAGGAAGGTTACAAGGAAGCTTCCTCAAAACATACTCATCCCTTTTACATTGAAAAATGACAAAAGTGGGTAGGCTCAAGGGATTAAGAAAAAGGAGGCTTCCTTGCTCTAATAGGGCATTACAGGAGGTAAAATTTCAGCACTAGTTTAGCTTCTATGAGATCAATTTCAAGAGTGGACTTCAGAAGAAAGGATTGTCTTTATGCTAAAGCTGGTCAAATATTAAAGGGAGATACAGATCTCTGTGGTACCATTTTCAAGGTTTCATTTAAGCAACTTATCTGCAAACAAAATGATACTTAAGTAGTACACCAAACATATGCTCGAGAGTCCAGCCATATCTTTGCACATGGACAATGTGCTAGTTTGGAAAACATCAAGTATCTTGTCAAAATCACGACTCCTTCGTCCAAAGATGAAGTTTATTCTATAAGGTGAGCAATTTCAAAATGTTCTAGATGCTAAATTAAATAAATGATTCAGGGACAAGTTAAGGCCATGAGAATGTCAAACGTAAGTACCAAGGTACAAGTAGATTCCCTGATAATTAACCTAAATGATTAAAATTTAGATGCGTTTATTGGCACAAATTTGGTAGGAGTAATGTG
Source organism: Sideroxylon spinosum (assembly GCA_003260245.2). NCBI lineage: Eukaryota > Viridiplantae > Streptophyta > Magnoliopsida > Ericales > Sapotaceae > Sideroxylon > Sideroxylon spinosum. The sequence goes on from QLOD02000002.1 coordinate 5,743,318, forward strand.
TAAAATTCTTAGAGATTTGAACCATTATAGCAATAGATAAGGAAGTAAATTAATTAGTAGAAGAAGAAAAGATTGTAAGGATTTGTATAATTTTCCCTAGAATAGGTTGCTAGGAAATTGATAAGGCTCCTCACTTCTACCTCTGACGGTAAAAGCCACATTACCAACTTCATTTAAAGAACTAAGAATAACAATGTCCAATGAGCTCCAGAAGCAATCCCCTCAAAGAAACAAACTCCTCTCTCCTAAAGATTTCAAAAACTGACGTGCTTGCAACACAGATACTTTGCTTTTCTCACATTAAACTAAAAGATATATATATATATATATAGAGAGAGAGAGAGAGGGAGAGAGGGAGAGGGAGAAATCTCAATTCCATAAGTGAACAAGGACCGCTAATCCATGTGGACGATCCCCCCTCTTTCACCAAATTACCAAATAAAGAGGAAATTATGCTATGTATGTCATTATTTTGGTTTATTAATGTTTTATAAACACTAATATATTCATCAGAAAGCTATTGATCAGTTCAGGAGTCAGAAATTAAATTATTGAAAAAAAAAATACGCATCAGAGCCTACAAATTAGGATCAAGATGTTCTAGGCCAAGCTAGTATCAGTACTAACCGGCCTTCCAAATTCTTAGTAGTAAGTAGATTTTCCACATGCACTTCAAGAAGATAGATAAACTGTATCCAACTGATATCAAGTTGTTGCATAAAAGGAAGTAGCAGTACTGTAATTACCAAACCAATTCCAGGCAAATAATACAAGTATACAACATAGTCTAAAAGAAAAGAAAAAAATTAACAATAAGTGTAATTATCTTCCAAAATCAACACTTACTGATTCAATGTTTGTGCTGTGATCAGTAGACAACTGCAATGCAGTTAACCTCGTTCCTCCTGGAGCAGGAGCCTCTGCCTCCTTCGCCACTTCATCAGCCCTCTTCTCACCGGAATCCGACACCTCAACTATGTCCTCTGCCATCCCCCCACTAGCCACAACATGCGTCGACCCTGTGCTGGTAACAATGTCTTCAGGCCCATGCTGTGCCACAATAGCCCTACTATCACCAACATTCATCACATACACATCCTCATCCCTCATCAGCACAACCAACAAACACGAACCCATCAAGGCGAGCTCCGGATTCCGATCAAGAACTTTATCCGTCATATCCAAAAACGCAAGCTCAGTTACTCCAAGAGCTTTCGACAATGCCTCCAAAACTAAGCCATGATCGACGGGACCCACCTTCCGCCTCCTACTGCTTCCGCCACTGGTTCTCTCCTCCTCGACTCTGTTCTCGGCTTCGGTTTTCTCTTTAACCTCTAATCCGAATCTCCATGGAAACAACTTGCCACCACCCTCCTTATGCTTAATTAGTCCATGCTTCAATTTCGATAACAACAAGGACCGCCTACTCACAGCAGAGCCAGCGTTGCTTACACTAAGCGCATCGTCTACGGAGAATGCAAATCTTTCGGAACCCGAAAGATCAAGTCCATCTTCCGGGTCATCTTCGGCGAGAAATTCCCACAACCGCCTCCGTCTTACTTCAATCTCTTCCGATTGAAATGTTACCTTTTTCGCCAATCCTCGATCGGACTGCGATGCAATCGATTCTTCTTCTCCGTTAATTTGAACTTCTCCGACTTCTACGCCGGCGTTCTCCGTCAATTGGGTTGTGGCTTCTGCAATTACTGCATTTTCTGAAGTCACATTTTCAGATTCTTGGGAGGGATTCTGGGGAAGATCCCAAAACAAACCCTCTAGTTGATTATACACAGCTTTATACAGATTTCCCATCAAAAACTCCGGCGCATCAGGGCCATTAAACCCGTCATATATCCCAACGAAGAGCCAACCATGCTCTTCCGATACGACGACGTGTACTCGATCCTCGCCTGCTTTCCCTAGGGCCCACTGAACATTGCTGGTCTCCCTCTTGGACTCCGAATCACCTCCCTCTCCGGCGGAGGTGATCTCTTTCCGGCCATTCCTCACCGGCACCACCCACGGCCGCTTCTTCTCCGAGAAATTCCGGGAGAATGCTTTTCGAATTCCCGGTATGCCTTTCTTCCTTTTCTTCTTCACGTAAACGCCGGTTACGCCGCCGAGCGGCGCCGAAAAGGGGACTCGGCCGCCGTCTGAACCGGCGGCGGTCGCTTCGAGCGGGCCGGAGAGGGCCCCACGCTCGATCGGACCGGACATGAAGAACGCCCTTTCCATCGGGCCGGACGGTTCACCTCCGCCGCCGCGCGGCACCGGTTGAAGCGGCAACGCGCTAAACGACGACGTACTCTCGAATCCATTCACAATACTGGCCTTCACACCGCAACCAACACCCACAGAGTCAGTGGCATCGTCGTAAATATTCTCCAGCTGGAGGACTGTTCTGGGAGTCGAAGTGTTCGCACTCACCGAAGCACCGGATATGGCCTTGAACCCGGTTTCCGGAAAACCGGCCGGCCTCCCCTTACTCCCCGGTTCGTGCGACGGCGAGAACCTGAGCGAGTGACTTGGAGACACAAACCGATCCGACGGCGTAGGCGAAATAAACCGAGCAGACGACCGGACGTAGCAAAAGGAGTGGCCTAGGGTTTCGTCCAGCGGCTCCGATGCCGTGAAGATCACCTCCGGCTGGTCGTTCGCCGCCGGATTGATGCAAGGGCACAGCTGAGAAAGCCCTCCACCCATCACATTTGATTCAAACTAACCATAACAAAGCCAGAGACTCAGAAGTCAGAAACTTTTGCATTAGCCTATATATATATATATATATATATAGAGAGAGGAGAGAGAGAAAATGGGGGCGAAGGACTGGTTTTGTTTTTATAATGTTCTTGCGGGCTGATGAAGTAAAAGAGAGAGAGAGATGGAGAGACGACTTCTTTCCTTTCTAGAGAGAGAAGATTAAATATACGTTTGAATATAGATTTAGAGAGAGAAAGCGAGTTTGCTGCTTTGGGTGTTTTGTAATAAAAAATAAAAAAATAAAAAATTAATGTTAATATAATATAAAAATGATAAATAATGAATTTTAATTAAAAAAATTTTAAAATTTTTGAAAATTTGTTTGAAAATTTAAGAACCTAAACTAAAAATTTATTTGGTGCCTTGGTAAAATTTTGAGTTAAGAAAATTTATTGACTTTTAATTTTTAAATATTGGATAAATTATTAATTTTTATCATTTTTTTGGTTATAATAATTTTTTAATTCAAAAATTATGTTTTAAAAATATTAAAATTTATTAAAAATTTTATCAAATACTTAAAAAATTATTAAACATTATTATTTAATGTATCAAAAATTATAACTAATAAATTTTTGATAAAAAATATTAAAATTTATTAAAATGGTCTCTCCAAACACCTTCTCTCTCTCTCTCTGTGTTTTTTTTTTTGTGCTTTTGTTGGTTCTCGGTTGACGGTTACACCTGGCGTCTCTTGTATTTGAATTTTTAATACGTAAGGAGTCCACGTCATATGCCACGTGGGCATTTGAGGGGTAGAGTCGCGCACTATTTGGACACATTTGGAGTTGTATTTTTAAGAAATGACGGATGAGTCCCCAAATTCCCTCTCAAACAAAAAGCGAAATGGTCAACGTTAAAAAACCCGAGGTTGAAAGCGTCTTGTCCTGAGGGGGGAGTGCTTTTGTCCCTTTCGTTGTTTGGGTGCGTAGACATATCCAAAAGGCCTGATTCTTAGCCTCAAAGCCCAAGCCCATTGCCCATACCCCATGCCACTTTCTTCTGGTGAGATACTTTTCTAGTGGCTTTTTGACTATTTTACCCCTCCTCCATAGTAATGGAGTAAAGCGAAAAGACTATTTTACCCTTCTAATTATTATTGATACTCATCTCACTCCTTTTGTAGGTTCCGTTTGAAGTAATAAAAATTTATGAAAAACGATGAAAAATTTAAAAATTATTTATTTTTTATTTCATTACACGAATTACGAATTTATAACTTATTTCAATTTATTTTATTTTTTTGTTACTCTAAACACAATCTATAATCAAACAAAATAGTGTGTAAATAACGGTAACATAATCAAATTTTATTTTCAAAATTTGTTTTTCTTTTTCCATGATACCTCTTAATTTATTCTTAAAAATTATTTTAATATTATTCCTCGCACGCTGCCCTTCTGGTGATTTCATCGAATTTTGTTATTCATTAATATCCAATCTAGCTTTTAGTTTTTCAAAGGGCAATTTGGGCCGGACAAAAAATAATTTAAATTTGTACTGGTCTAGAAATAATTTTTAGTATACTACTATCAAGTATAATAGTATATTTAATTCTAAGAATCAATACATTGCCAAAAAAATAAATAAAAAATGATACGGATATATTTAAATTTATTACTTTAAATAAAAATACTATTAAAATATTTTATAATTACAAATTATCATTAGACGTTATTTTGATAACTTATTATGAGACATTATCCTGGTAAAATAGGCATCACTTGTAAAAGAAATAAAATAGTGAAAAAAAATTAACAAATTATATCACTTCGGTGATATTATTGTCAAAATCATTAGATTAAATTCAACAGTCGTTAAATTTAAGAAAATTATAAATACATTTAAATTATTAAATTTTAATCTAACGATTCCGAATCATAAATTACAGATCTAACATAGGATGTTATGCGAGGTTCTTGTAGTTTTTTTATTTTTTCTTTTGATTATAATAAGAAATAATAGGGTGGACGTTTTGGTCATTGAAACTGAAAATTTTAATCGGCCATTATCCTTTCAAGTTAGATGGATATATATGTATATATATGTGTTTGTGTGTGTGGGTGGAAATATAGGTTTGACCTGAACAGAGGCCCAAAATCAAGGAAATGAAAGCATATATACCCATCAATCCATCAGTTCTCCTCACGGATCCTGGTCGGGTATCTTTCCTGCCAACGCCACGCTGTACAAATCCATCAGATTTCACCTTGCATTCAACGGTCGGGATTTAATCATGCATATCATAATCCCCAGAGAAAACAGAGTGCGTGTGTGTGTGTGTTTGTGTGTGTGGGGCTTACTGGTATCTGATTAGTCAATGGGCACGAATACCCTCTCTCCCACTCTTCGTTTGTCCCATTCCTCGAAGCCTTTTCAAAATTACGATAGTTCCGGAGTGTGTTTGGATTTGTGTAAAATTATATATATTTATAAAAGTTAATATTTCATTATTTATGTAATAAGTAAAAAATTTAAATTTTTATAATCTTGTAATTCGTGTTTATAGAAATTATTAGAGTTTTGTATTGTTTTGTTGAGTTTCAAATAGAGTCATAGTCTTCGTTTTGCGTAATAAATTTTACTAAAAATTATTGAAAATTTTTAAAAATTTTCTCTATTATATTTTTATTTTTTCTTATCCTTTTAAATTTAAAAAAAAATCAATATATTTTAAAAAAAATTACATAACTAGAAATTCATTAATCGAATCGGTAAAAAAAATTTTGGGATGTCAACATGAACTCCTAAGTTATCAAATGATACACACTTTACCTATTTTCTTGTATATTTTTTGTATATCGTCTCTATGAAAAGTACCAAATCGTTCCGACGGTTTTCCAACTGCTCCATTCCGTCCAAAAAGCTGAACGTAAAAATCAAAAAGTTCTAACCCAAAACCGTTCCGACAGAATCAAAAAACCGTTTCGACAGTTTTTCTCTTCAAAAAGTTAACACAAAAATTAAAAAGTTTCACTATTCATTTCTGAAAAACGTGATTTAGTGTCTTCGCACCAAACGTCAAAAAATTTCCAAACCATATCTTTAGCCATTTTTCGTTATTTTTTTACCGCATCAAATGGACCTATAATAATAATAATAAATTAATTTACACATATTTATAATTGATTTTTTTATGTCAAATAAATGTAGAAAAAATAACGAGATTATTTTTGGAAGCTGCACCGTGAGCTTTCTTAAGTGAAAAAAAAAAAAAAAAACAAAAAGAAAATCTTTAATTGATTAAAAAAAAGTAAGAAGAATAAGGAAAGAAATGTAGAGAGAGAGAGTTTGCATGTGAAGGCGGGAATCAGTCTGCTGGTAAGTCAAAGAGTTTGTTGGTTGCGCCAAACCTTGAGGCTAAACTACAACTGCCTGAATTTATCACGCGTTGTGCGTGAATATGCCCAAAGGTCGGTTCTGTTTAAAAATGGATGAATCCGAGAGTATTTGACGGTTGTGATTTTTTTCCACCAAATCAATTGAACGATCAAAGAAAAATCCAAAATTTTAAATAATTTTGGTCCATTCTCAGTCGATTTGATTTTTTTTTTTCCTTGTTAATATTATGGACTTTTAAATTTTAGAAGTAATTGTCTTTTTATTCCCTGTACTAAAAATCACTTACATGTACCCCCGAATTTAACTTTATATCCCTTATACTTTGGTTAAAATAAAGTTGTAACCGGTATTAAATTTTTAAGTTAAAAAAAATGCCCATAAAAAAAAATTAGATTAGGGGTGTAAGTATAGATGATATAAAATATATGGGATATATATGTAATTTTTAAATTTACTTAAAGTAAAAACTATTATGTTTGCTGAATTTTTTAACGTTTTCACTTTAAATTCAAAGTATAAGGGATGTAAAAATAGATTTTTAAAGTTAAGGGATGTAATTGATTTTCACCTTAGGTACAAAGATATAATGGGATGTTTTGAAAAAAAAGTAAAAAAAGTCGGTAGGTTTTGGCCAACCAAACACCCTCAATATGTATAGAATGATTTGATGTAAAAGTGATATGTGACAATTTGATAGAAAGTAAGTATAAAAAATTTATAAATTTCGGTTGATTTTGGCAACCAAACACCATCAATATGTATAATTTACATAATATTAGAGGTTGACGCATATTATACACGTAATTTTTGTTAAATTTTTAGTTTAACTAAAATAAAACCGTAAAAAATTAACTAAAATAGCTGAAATAATAAATAGTTACGGGTATTTAAATGAATAATAAGCAGTTAAAGGGACTTTAATAAAAAAAAAAAACAAAGAGTTATAAGAATAATAGTTCTTAAAAAGTACATAAGAAAAACAATATAAGCTAGCATATTAGTGTATAATTGATTTAGTTATTGACAAAATTTTTAACATTTTCCTATGATTTCATATTATTACGATCAAATCATATTTATCCATTATTAGAGATGATTTCATAACATGAAATAGTAATTTTATTATTCACCCTTACAAGAATACTTAATTTTCTCAAAAACCCAGAAGTAGATTAATTTCTACTCTATATAATTACATTTTAAGAAGCAGTGAAACTATATTTTGATTGTTATTATTAAAATATATAATAATTCGACAATCTTTATGTATTATTATATAATAAATTAACTGTACCAATTATATTTAACTTCAATTTAATCTCAAATTCATTAATTTAATATTTTTACTTATCCAAACGAAACCTTAATATTTTTTATAATAAAATAAATGTATTTCACAAATATCAGTTGTCACTGTGCTTAATCAGTGGGCAAAGAGGAGTTGGGTTGTCCATGAAAATTGTGATAATAATTTTTTTTATATATTTCTTTAGGATTCAAAGGATAATATGGGTATTACGTACAACATACATAATTTTTTTTGGGTTTGGTCAACTAACTATTGACTGGATGCCAAATTTAAATAATTTTTTTAATTTATATCTCAAAGGACTTTAAATAATTTATTCTTTTATCCTTTAGAACCGATTGGATGATATTAAAATTTTAAGGGATAAATTTTACAGAAGGTATAAGATAAGAGCAGTTATTATTTTTAGAGGTTTTGCCCACATTGATGTGATGTTTATAGAAGGGGATAACTTTTGACTTAGTTTTGATATTTTATAAATAAGAGGGGTGAATGATAGAAAAAGTAATCAAATGACTCTTTTGCCCTTATGGTATCCTAAACTTTGTTACCCATTAAATTAAATATTAAATTAC
>QLOD02000002.1:5751874-5762159 GCA_003260245.2 Sideroxylon spinosum
AAATTTTCGAATAAATTGTTTGATTTTCCATTTGAGATAGCCAACTTGTTGAAAAATAATTTTATTACCTACCCTTCGGGTCCCAGAGCAGCCCTTTCTACCCCTTTTTTTAGTGCGAGAGGAAGCGCGTTATTTAATCACTGGTGCTGGTTCTAGAGTTTATATATATATATATAATTACATAAGATAGAAGTTTACATAGTATTTGGTTTATTTTTCTATTTTTTGTTTTCATAGTAAGTGTTAAAAGTCTTTAGATTAGGAAACTAGATAATATTCAAGTTTTCTTATTTTTGTTTTTTTTATTTTGAGATTTTTCTTATTTTGGATTGAAAACATTCAAAACGATTTTTTATCATTTTTCATTATATGTATAAACTTATTTTTTTTTTCTAAAATTTTTTTCAAAATACAAGTGATCAAATGCTTTTGAATTGTTTTTTTTATTTTCAAAAATGTAAAATGTAAAATGAACTCAAAACAGAAAATAGAAAAATAAACTAAATGAGACCTTAGGGTTTTTTTTTTTTTTTTGTTTGGGGGAAAAATGTGGGGATAAAAAATTGTGTGCTCGTCTATGAGTTATTCTTCCATGTGAGCTAGAAAATTAGAAAGTAGTAATAAACTAACAGGGCAAGCTAATATCATTCAATCAGTGGGATAAATTAATGATTTTGTGAGTTATTCTTTGTAATATCTCATCGTTAATATATATGAATTTTAAGTATGTGTGTGTATCAAAATATTTTTTATAATTTGTGTTTTAAAATTTATAAAAAAAATTAAATTTTAAGCGCACATATAACTCATATTCAATCCATTCAATAACCACCAGTTATTAAATAATTATAATTTAATTCAATCCATTTAAGAATAGGTTATGAGCTGACGTAAACCCACTTATATAGTTAGGGAACACATAAATAATATTAAAATAATTCATTAAATTATAAATATAAATGAAATTATTTCGTTATATACATTTTAAGTATGTTTGATGCTCTAAAAAATACTAAAAATATCTACAAACTCTAAAATATTTTTGCTCACTTTGTATTTCATGAAATTTCTATAAATTTATATATCCCTGTATATCCTAAAATTTTTTATAAACTCCAATAATATTTCTATAAATTTCAAAAACTTTCAACAACTTTTAAAAAGTTTTGACCTAAATCCATTGAAACGGACAAAAAATCTTTTCAAATGGATTCAAAGTAAAAAATTCTGGCGCAAAAATCAAAAAGTTTCTATCGGAAACTGTTTGAACGGAACTATTCATCTGAAAAAAAAAAAAGTAATTTAATAGCTAAGTTTTAAAAAATTATTCAAATTACACTTTTTGTTGTTTTTTAGAATTCAAAACTTTCCCTCAGAGAGTGTGTTTGTTTTGGATTGGAAGGGTATGATTCGTTGGAATGGTTTGGACCAACAAGTCGAATATATCATAATCCTAGTGAATTAAATAGTCCAACTTTGAGGATCATGTACTATTATTTTATTAACGACGGAGAGAATCACTCAAGCAAGTAAGATTATTTATGACCTTCGTATATAAACATTTTAAAAATTCTTTTAAACTAGTAAGATGTCTCTCTCTAGGGTTTCAGGTAAGTTACGAAAACCTAATTACAGTGATGGGTGGAATAATCTAGAATCATCATTCGTCAAGCATGAATATGCTACTCTTAGACTTCAAAACCTGAACCCAAACCCCCCACCAAACAAACATAGCCCGAAGTCTAGGATTTAGTTAGTTTGGTAAACTAAGGTTTGGTTTGGAAAAAAAAAAGTTAGTTTTTTTTGTAGCTGACTACTAGTTACCCACTAAAAAGTTAGCTTTTTTTGAGTTTGGGAAGGAAAAAAAACTAATTTTTTAGTAGTTAGCTTTTTAACTTTTTGTTAATTTGACGTTTTTGCCTTTGAAGGTTTAAAAGAAGATAAAAATATAAGAGGGTAAATTTGATCATTTCAGAAAAAGCCAAAAAATTGAGTAACTGGTAGCACCAGCTACTCTTCCCAAACACAGCCTAAAAGTAGCCATTTTATTTTTTTGTTTTATATGATTTTTATTAATCAAAATTTAATTTTTACGCTAGATAATTTTTAAATATGTTATTTATATCTTAAAATTATAAAATACTTGAAATAGAAAAACTCACGCATGGGTAAAATAAACTGGCTTATTTCACCAGTAGATTATAATTATTATTTTTTATTATAAGCATTTATTTCGAATGTAAATAACATGCTTAAAAAGTGAGGAAAAAAAAAAAGTAAGGTCAAAAAAATGTCATATGAGACAAAAAGAAAAGAAAAGAAAAGAAAAAAACAAAAAATAATCTAACTTCTTTTTGGGTTATCAAACTAATTGAGCTTTAATAACCTTTTTATCTTGTGCGGTGGATTTAGCAATATATATATATATATATATATCTAAATTCCACGTGGGAATTCAAAACAAATGTGTATACTAATGATTGTAGTAAAAGTATATACATATTTGGCACAAAGTTTTTGAAATTTCGAATCTTTACTCTCCAAAGGCTGCATCTACTTTGAGTGGTTTTTAGACCCCATTTGTTTACGAAAATAATAATAATAATAATAATAAGAAAATAAAAGGTGAGATGAGGGTATATAAGACACCACTCCTAAAGTTTAGGATGACAGGAGACTGCAATAAAAAATAAAAAATTTAGATATAATTATATTTAATCTAATAATTTTATTTTAATTTAATTAAAATTATTTTTAAAAGAAAAACAAAAATTAGAACAATCTGATTGAACCATGATTAATATAAATGCGAAAGATTACAAGTAAATAAATCTTAATCTTTAATTTTTTCACTGTAACTCCTATAGTAGAAATCCTAAAATTTGTGGTGGTTATATATATATATATATATATTTCCTCAAATGGATGTAAATTATCCAAATTGCTATATATGATAAGAATTGCCACGTTCGAAACTTAATGGTCGGCAGTTTATTCTTTCTTACGTTAGTCAGATATCAAATAAAATATTTTCATTGTAATTCATAAAAATATTGTAGATAGTTCATAAATATATATTCTTTTACTAAGTGGCCGTTTGAAATTTTAATTTTTAGTAATTTTTTGAATTTTTTTTCTAAAAATTAGTAGTTGAAATTTTTGGTGTGTTTGGTAAAATAAATAACAATTTTTGATAATTTTTGAGTGTTTGATAAACTTTTGGTAGCTTTTAATAATTTTTTATGTGTTTGATAAAAATTTTAGTAGAGCAAATTACTGTTGTTGAGTAGAAAAAAATATAAAATTTGATGTTATGACAAACACTCAAATCTCAAAAGTTAGACAGTAATTTTTTTGCCAAATATTGAGCCTTCAATCAATACTTAATTATCAAATACAAGAAGTTTGGGAAAAGAAGGCCAGCAACCAGCTAGTAGTTACTAACTATTAAAAAGTTAGTTTTTTGGTATTTAGTAAGAAAAAAATATTAGTTTTTTAATAGTTAATTTTTTAATTTTTTATTAATTTAACATTTTTATCCTTCAAAATTTTAAAATATAAGAAAATAAATTTAATCATTTAAAAAAAAAAGACGTAAAAAATTAGTAACTGATAGTTACCGAATCCGAAACGGGAGATTTGATATATGTGAGGTGAGAAGTTGGTCACCTAGAGTAAAAATACAAGTGATCAGCGTGAAGTTGCCAACTAGCTAATACAGCTTATAGAAAATTAATATAAAATCTGATTTTTTGATCAGCTACATTTATTCATTAAACTTGAGAAAAATAAAAAAAAATGTCAATACAAGAAAATAAGTCCATAATTTTTTTTATGATATTATATAATTTTGTTGAAAATTTTATAACATATTTTAAAAATAATAATAATAATAATTATTATTATTATTATTATCATCAAAGTAGACGCAGTCCGGTGTATCACATGAATAATGAATCAGCGCTAGTAATTTATACATATATATATATATATATACGGATGTGAATGGGTGTGAAAGATGAGAAGTAGATGAAGCAGTGGGTCCGTTTTGAACCAGTTTGTCAACGACCTGTGACTGGATCCTAATCTGTGGGTCCACCCCTTCTGTAAAATCGTGGGACCACCTTGGTACGACGTCATCCTTGTTGGACTCCCTCTTTATTTTTCTTCGTTTTTTTACTTTTTTTGGTTCTTCTTTTTTATTTTTTCTCCATTAAATAAAAGCTAATTCCCATTTTTTTTTTAAGAGTTAGGAAGTAATGAAGCTAGTTTTTTTTATAGTTTTTTTTTTTTGATAAGTTAGTTTTTTTTTTAATAGTTAACTATTAAAAACTTAATTTTTTTTGTGTTTATGAAAAAAAATTTAGATTTTAAGTAGTGAATTTTTTAATTTATTGTTATTTTGAAATTTTTGTCTTTCATTATTTGAAAGAATTTCAAAATATAAGTAAATAAATTTGATCACTTTAAAAAAATTCAAAAAACTCCGTAACTAAAAGTTAGCTACTAAATAATGGTTGTCAAATACAATCTTAACATTTGGATGAATTTAAGATTGAAATTTAATACAAAATGTGTTTGGAATTTATTTTTACAATATCCCAGTAATTATTTATACTAATGGAGTACTTACTGTTCGCTATTAGTAGGACACCTGTTAAAGATTCTATTATTTATTATAATATGCAGTGTAAATATTTATATGTAAACAAGTTGTAAGTGATTTAAGCATTAATTTGTGTGAAATTAATATTAAATTATACATATACATATGTATAGGTCTTCGAAATTTATTGGTAAAATCATTGTGTTTTCATTGGTCTTGAAGTTTATTACTAGAACCATTTATGGGATAAGTGGTTCATTATGGTTACATAGTTGAAAGATAATCATTGAGTTCTCCAATGGACACATATATGTATAATAATGTGCTTAAAGTGGAAGGGTTCACTTGCTTTGAACAATTCTAAAACAAATTAATGAGGTGTAATGTTGGGTCAACCCTCTTAAAGTCTTCACATGATTAGTGCATGAATAGGATGTTTTATTTATGATTATGATTATTATTTTTAATACCAACAAGAATAATTAATTTAAATAAATGATTAAACCGTTTTGAAAACTTTGAACCTTAATGATTGGTCTTATTAATAATATAAATTGTTTTATTGTCAAGGCAAAAAAAAGAGATCAGGGTTTTGGTGGAAAATTAAAATTAATTAAATTCAAAAATTAATATATTGATATTCTTATGTATGTTTGTGTTCATTATGTTATGAATTAAAATCAAAACAGAAAGTAATAAGTATAAACCAAGAGAGAATTGACTGTTTGATGCTATGTTTTTTTAAGGCATATTCACTTTCCACGCTGACTGTTAAAATTATTAGATATCGATCTTGATCTTCACAAATATAAGCAAATTAAAAAAATATTTTATATTCTCATAATTTGCCCTAGTTCTGTAGGCACGGAATTAGAAGCAATCGGAATGAAAGAACTCTGGAAAATGGGGTTTGAATTTATAGTGAAAATATATAATACACCGTAAACATCTTGTTCGACAATAAAAACTATCTCTGAGCGTACTCACCACATCTACGGGAAAGCGATTGTTTAACCCTGAATAAAAAGAAAAAGTCAAAAGGAAGGGCCGAGGAAGTTTCCCGACTACAATTCCTCCGATGGTAAAATCAGTTAAGGCTCAAAAGAAAAAATTAACAGTATTTTGTGGATAAATAGTGAGCATACTTGATTTTGATGTCCAGTCTCCTGTTTATAGCAACAAATTTATTATTAATTTCTGCCAATTGGCATCATTGTCTTTCATTTTTAGAAAACCTTGGGCTGCGATGGGGTGCTTTGTATTAAATGTCCGTCACTTTATATTTAATTGACACCACTTAGCATTGAATGTGCACAGGACAGGCAACCAGATGTGCATGTGATGTGACCCAAGAGTGCCTCTCTTAATGACTTATTTGCTTGTCACATGTAGAGTTAGCATCTGACTAAGCATTGCTAAGGGGTAAAAAATGAACTAATTTCATTGTTTGAGTGTAATTATGATCTAAATTGAACTAATATAATCATCTTGACTGTGAAGCTATTCTGTGCGTTTTAAGTGATCAGGTGTGATTTCCCTGAGCATTCGCTATTATGAGATCGTGTACGAGAACTTCGTCAAGTGTCATCTACATCTTCTATACCAGCACATCCTATGACTTTTTTTTTTAATTTAAAATTCTTTTATTGAATTTTCTTATCTAACAATGACAAACAACGTCAGAGTCAAATAATATATTGCCACGCTAACATTAACATAAAAATGAAGAGTTAATATTTTGAGCATAGCATACTGATATATATATAATATTATTTTTTTCTTATTTAAAAAATAAATTATAATTTTCGGATGTGGCAATATATAGATACATAGATATATGTATGTATACGTTGTGTGGGAGGAGAAAACGAGGGAATTAATAGTAAAAACACGCGGTTTGACTTTCTCTTTGGGTTTTTGTTTCTCTAATTGTAACGTGCCGTTGAGGATTGGCATTGCAACTAAACTACCCCCTTGATTGAGACCACCCATTCCATGCCATTGCCATCTGTACTCAAATCACAAATTCTAACTTCCATATAAACACAGACCTACTTCGTTTGGAGTTTTCATTTTTTTTTTTGAATTTTTATTTAAAAAAAAAAGAAAACTTTAAAAAGTTTTCAGTTTCATTTCAATCAAATTTTATTATATATTACTTTTAACATCAATTCAGCCCCAAGGGATCAGCTTGAGTGGTTCGTGGGTTTACTTCCCACATAATCCACTTGAGTTTGATTCCTCATTAACCCGAGATGTGTAGTCCGAGATGTGTAAGGGGATGGTGCACACATTCTCGGTTTACCCACCAGTTACACGGTCCGTTGAGAACTGTAATAAACTGATGGGATTTCGGATTACCAAAAAAAAAAAATTAAAAAAAAAACATCTACTTTAAAAAATAACCTTTTCAGAATTCCAAAAGCTACCCAAGTTTGGCTAATTTTTCATTACAATGCCCATTCATGGACTCGAAACCCATCCCCTCCCTCCATTGTATAGTATAGCAAGCAATGGAATTTGAGGGTGACAACTGAATTCAAGACCGTTGGACTCTTAAACTCGATTATTTCTTAAGTTAACATTCTACGCGATGTGCAATGTGAGGATGTGTTACTCACAAAAATAAAGTATATTCATGGTGCAATATTAATGGGCTGGCGAGGATTTGGATCATTGAGCATCCAATCCAATTGCCTTGCATTGATTCATGCATAATCTTGATGGAGGAAAATTCAAAGTTTGTTTTTATTTTTTAAACGTGAAATAAATAATATATTCTACTTATGGGCGGGAAGGGGAAAGGGGACAAGATGATACTTTATCACTTTGGATCGACGCCTTTGCCAGGAGGAAAATTCAAATTGAATTCAAACATTACTATTTCTTGTGCAACGACGTAAAGCTACCTAAACTTTTTTGAATTTAGTCACCCCAGGTTACTTCTCTGTTGCTACCACCATTGACCCAGAAAGAGAGAGAGAGAGACAGCGAGAGAGAGAGAGAGAGAGAGAGAGAGAGGGGGGGTTGTTTCATTTTACTTTCCTCTTTCGCTTTTTTAATTTGAATTTTGAAAGGGTATTGTAGATCTTTGGAGCACTTGTTTCACTAAAATTGGAGGTTGGTCTTCTTGGTAAGATAAATTTGACTTATTCGAAAACAAAGTCATAACTAGCCAAATTTGGAGTGGGAAAAGAAAAAAATTAATTGGGCCTCCGAACTTTCGAATATTTGAAGATTATCTGATAATTGCATTTCTCAAAATATTCAATCCTGTCGTAAACCCGTTCGAGCTTGATGCAAAACATAAACAATTTAAACTTCAACCATAATTTTAAATTAATTATATTAATGAATCAAACCAAAATTTAACTCAATAATTAAATTAATAACAATTGCTAATTCTGTACTACATCGGTTGATAATTAAGGTATCAATCAAAAAAGGTCTTGTGTAGGCATTCCATATCAATATTTGTGCCGGTCAATCCTCAATTACGACAACTTCTTTTAAAATTTCTTAGTATTTTTGTCTAAGAATATTTCATTTTTATTTTTATTTGTGGCCTGAACTTTAAAAATCAAGAATGAAAATTATTATTTTTTGTTTCTTTCCATTCCTTATTCAACCCTATAAGAAGAATTTTTTACTTTATTTTGTTATTACTTTTATAAATTGTAAAATATAATAAATTAATTACATCAATAAATATTAACATGGCATCTATAACTTGTATTTTATAATCAAATTATATTTTACAATTATCTGAATGGTACATTAACATTTTTTAGTAGATTCGGATTCTTTATAAACAATATAATTTGATAACGATAAATTGAAAATGGTACCTATCGATATTAATATATACTGTACTAATAACAAAACCAGTATGATATTTATAACTACGAAACTAATGCTTAATCAATATTGTATAAAATATCGGACTCCGTTTGGGAACAAGAAGTTGGTAACTCAACTATCAGATACTACTTTTTTAGTTTTTTCTAAAATTACCAAAATTATTTTCTTATATTTTAATCTTCTTTTAAACTTTCAAGGATAAAAATATCAAATTAATAAAAAGTTAAAAAACTAACTACTAAAAAACTAACTTTTTTTCCTTCCCAAACACAAAAAAACTAGCTTTTTTAAAGCTGTCTAGTAACCTTTAAAACTCTAACTACTAAAAATCTAACTTTTTTTTTCTTTCCAAACGGAACCTCAGATTATTCGAGTTCAAACTCTAGATTAATTTGCCATAAACTTACTCCAGCTTGAGTAAAAAAAAATTAAATTAATTAAACTACTTTTTTAACCTCTCAAAATTTAATAAAGCTAATTTAAACACCCTACACTCCGCTCAACCCCACCCAAACTCCAAGAGCTTGAGAGATAATAGCATTGACTGAAATTCTAGGCCTCTTGTCTTGAACACCAGTCATACACAACAAGGCCCAAATAAATGATGCTTGAACTATTTCTCATAAATCCTAGCCCATAGAGTTTCCAAAATAAACTTACCACAATGTAAAAAAGTATGTTTGCACACAAGTGTCCCTGTTTGGTTAGCATAAAACAACCAAAAAGTTACAAAAAATTATACATTTTTTCAATAAAATTTTATCACCTATCACCCTTATGTCACATCTTTATACTTTTACAGTACTTTTTTACCAAAACTTTTTCAACCAAACACCCATCTGCAAATTACAAATATGAAACAATACATAAACGAGGGATTTGCACCGTACATGCACCGGGATGCCCAGAAAGCCCAAAAAAAAAAAAAAAAAAATACTTCAACCCATTCAGTCAAAAAATCAATTCCGCAGCCCATCCAGCAGCAGAAGCCAACATTTCAAAAGAGGTATTTAGGGTGAAGTCGTCTGTAGCAGCAGGAAAAATTAAATTTTTTTTGTCCAGTAGAAGTCGGCATTCAGAAACGAGCATTCATTAAGTCTTGAAGTTAGTCATTTAATACAGCATATTCATTCGGTCTTCCCGTGTGATATGCAAGCCCCTCAGACTTGGTAATAGGCAATTGGAAAAACAACTTTGAAGTCGTCTTTAGCAATGATGACTTCAAGACGAAAAATATATATATATATATATATATATTTTTGTGGCCTGGACCGACGACTCCTAGAGGTGCATGAGTCAAGGAAATGATTTTTTTAACCGAACGGGTTGCAGAATTATCTCCAACAAGTGAATGTTTTAGGCACATCAATTTCCGACAGTGATTGGAGTGAAAAAAAAAAAAAAAAAACATTAGTATAAATTAATAAAAGTTGTACTCACGTAATTCGTGCGTAAAAAAAAAATTAAATTGTGTAGAGATTTACAGAAATTTGTTAGATTTTGTAAAACTACAAACATAAACGACCATGCAGTATTTACTAAGACAAGTATTCTCTCTCTGGCCAAGAAAAGTAACAGCTTACAATGTAATAGACGTCTAAATAGTAGACCACCCAAACTTGTTTTGCCCAGAAGATACATATGCCTGAATATTCCCATTCCCTTTAAGGGAAAACTAAGTCCTTTGCTTGGCAGAAAATACCATGTAAATTTGTGGGGAGGTCAAAATAAAAAAAAATGCTGCTGTTGAATAAGGCTTGCAGCATTAGAAGACTTCAGCCATTGACCCATATAGTCTCAACAACTTGCAGTTTTGGA